>CM035784.1:8421097-8893597 GCA_020466265.1 Siphamia tubifer
CTCCAAACAGCCACAAGATACTGAATGAATGTAAAGATGTATTCACTACTAATTTTTTTTTTTTTGTGGTTTGTTGCCGAGTTGCTAGATCCATGATCACCTGAAGGTTTCTATAACTACTGAGTGCAGCTGAAGGAAATAGGCCAAAACAAGAAGAGGGAATCCCCATCAGAGTAACTGTCATCCCAACTAACAAATAAATTCGATAGATGTTTGGTTAGTGTTAGGAAAACATCACAGTTTTGTAATTAACAAAAACTCAGTCCTCTTTTCGATCATATATTTGCAGACTCCACCAATTTTCACACCTTTTTAAACTAGTATATAAAGTAAATATGGAAACACATGCACACTGTTTCTCTTCAAACTCACTGAACCATAAATGTTACAAGATTGATATTGTAGACTGATGGGGTTTAGTCATTTCTTATCCCATTTCACCCCTTACCCTTTCCCCTCTGTTTTGCAGGGTGTCTCAATTCACGTTAAAGCCCCCCTGTGTAGAACTTTCCATAGTGTTCTTTATAATAATCAAGACTAACCTCATGTTCGCAGCCAAGTTTTTCTGTACATGAGCTGAACGAGGACAAAAGTACAAATAGGACGGACTGGACTAATGCATTGGGTGTAATGATGGCGGGAGGGAGAAAAGGGGTCGCTGTTCCCACTGTGGGACATTTACAGGAGAAGAATGAGTCGAAGAAGAATGACTGAAAACGTGAAAATACTGGAAAAAAGTAAATCATAGATGAGGGTCAAATCATGAAGGAAAGAAAACACAACAAAACTATTAAACCGAGGATGGACGGTGACAGAAAACTGCTGAAAACTGTTGTTTATTCCAGATATAAGAAGGTGGAAGACAGAAGGAAGACAAGTGACGACAGACACTTTTCTATTGGACACTTTACACCAGATTTTTCATTTGGATTATGATGCTATTATTAATTTAATAGTTGTTACAGTACCATCTGTATTTGTTCATTTTCAACAGTTTCACTGAATGAATATTCTATTTCAGTCACTATAGTGTCTGCAAATCTTCAGCCCATGGGAGCAGAGGTGTAATAAAGTTTATAATGAAATGGTGTTATTTTCCAAACCTCTGTGACCTGTTTGTCTCCCTATTAACCTCCTGTGGATCATCCAAATCGCATGTCTGTACATTTTGGGGTTTTCCACAACCTGCTGTAATAGTGAACACCACGACTCCTCTGTCATCAGTTTCACCGAGTGATAAGGTAAGTGTAGAAAAATAAAAAACATGCATCAAATGAACGTGAATAGACTTCAGATATCATTTGTCTCTTGGACGTTTTGGTTATGCTACTACTATTACTACTGTTTTTGTTATCAGCTGATTCTAGTCGGTCGTATTTGTGTCATTAAACAGGTAGAAATAACATCTGTAAAGTTGTTATTTTTAATTATTGTTTTATTTAAGTAATTCTACACAGAGGGGCTTTAAGGCAGGGGGTAAGGGTAGGGGAGGGCTTTATAGACTCCAAATGGAGGGGTACAAGAAATATCCTAGATTGCAATGAGAATCCTTTTAAAAATGGCGGCACCTGCGAAAGAAGTACTGCATATAAATGTAGAATTTTTGCCAAAATTAACTGTTTTTTAAGTTGTGATAACTGTTATATTGTATAAAGTTCTACCCCTTATAGGTCTGTTTGAAGGGGTAAAGGGTGAAATATGTCTTACATGGAAAACAGGCTCTTATTTATAGTTTATGGTCTGACATTTATAACAGTTATTTGCTTCAGTTCTGATTATCATATTTTCTGCAAATACAAAAAGCAATGACACAAAATCTTATATAAATACAATATCTATAACGCTCATAAACTCATTTAATTGCTTTACATGTAATAGATGAAAACAAAGAGGTGCCATAAAGCGATAAATGAGGCTGTTTTAACAGACTGCACTAAAGACAAACAACCTCCTTTAACCGCATCAACAGCTGCTGCGCAATTACAACCATATGCACAGCACGGTGCACACATACATAGCAGACTTCACTTTTTATCACACAAGACGCAGCTGGAATCACCGGCAATCTCCTCAATGAAGCATCTTTTCTTTCAATTTGAAAATTCCTGAAGAGCTCACGTTGTCAAGCTGCACACGACAACTGACAGAGCTTCCAGCACATATCAAACAATACTTCCTGAACAAAATATGTTCATAAAAGTTTCAAAAGTGTCCAAAAGTAAAGCTCTTTTACTGTGTATTTCAGAGGTGTCAAACTCATGCTAGTTCACGGGCCACATTTAAGCAAAATTTGATCTGAATTTGCCTGAACCAGTGACATAATAACATAATAATACATAAATAATGTTAACTCCAAATATTTCTCTATATTGTAGAGTGAAAAAAAATCTAATTAAATAATCACAATGTTAACATTGACAAAATATCCTTTCAAACAATGTGAATAACACGAAACAAATGAAATAATAAGCCTCATTTTAACAATATTATGCTTTTCTTTATCATTTCTTCTTCATCAGATCATAGTGGATCAAATACAAATACACAAAATATGTAATCAGGCAGATTATTCTTAACATTGCAATGACTTCTCTTCATATATTTGTTCAAGATTATTCAAATATTTTGTGAAATTATACTGTGTTTGAGTGTAAATATGTGAAAGCATTTACATTTTCAAAGAGAATGATTATTTATAGATTATTGTGATAGTATTTTACTGGTTGATTGAATTGATCGTGTACTAAAACGATTAATATCTGAATGTCTATTTTTAAATTTCACAAATTAATTCAAAGGGCCGAATCGGTACCTTTGGCGGATCAGATTTGGCCCCCGGACCTTGTGTTTGACATCTATGTTTTAGTGTAAACCCCATAAAAGGTTTACATTTATAAAGAAAAAAAAATGTGACTATTTATAGGTTATTATGTTAGTATTTTACTGATCTGACACATTGGAGATTAAAATTGGTCAATATGTGAAACCTGATCTAAAATTAAAAAGTATAATAGTATAATATTTGGATTTGACAAATGCATGCCAGGGGCCACACTAGGCCCTTTAGTGGTCCAGATTTGGCCCCTGAGCCACATGTTTGACACCTCTTCTGTCAAAATTATGAAATAAGCCTCGGATTCAAACTTCCATCCAATAAAAGACTGTTAAGCTTCTGCAGCTGAAAAATAAAGGTGAACTGATTATAGTTCCAACTCTGAATTCAGTTTGATATTTAAAACAATGAAGACAAGTCCCTCATTCTTTAATAAAATGATGGAAAGCTCAGATTCTGTCCATTCTGTCACATTTTAGATGAGATTTACAGTCAGATATATTTGGGAGCAGATTTAATAGAAACATTGGTTCCCCATTTCAGAAAAGTAAAATGATGATGATGATGAAGACCATGAGGAAGATCAGACACAAAAAGTTCTGACTATAGCGTCAAAGTAAAAACTATCATCATTTATACCATTAATAATCTTTTCCAAGACAAGTGACAGTATAGTGGAATGTACCGTACTATCTTCCAAACTATAAGGCTCACTTAAAAGCCTTCAATTTTCTCAAAAAAAACAACAGTGCAAGAGCAATTTTGTGTCATATACGGCGCAGAATTATACATACTGTACTTCACCATAATATTATAAGGACTGAATTGAAAAAGTCAGTGTATTGTGTTGGACTTTACGTGTTTGAACTGTTTTATTATTGTGAATAAATTAACATCTGATTTAGCGGAATAAGAGCTGGCAGTTATTGATTATGCTCATTACATTTGAACAAAGGTGAGAATTAATGTGAATGTGTTTAATAAAGTTTGACTGACTGACTTATCTGACTGTTTCGTTTCGCTTAAGACCAATTTTCATCAATTGTAAAAATAGAATTAATCTGGACAATGAATATTTGTTTCAACTTTTGCTCAAAGTTTAGACCCTAATGTTACATACATATAAAGTATATTTATATAAAATCATGTATATCCAAACATGATTTTTAATGTTTGTGGGGTAAAATAACCTATTTTCAATCCCCGATATGAGCAATTAATTAATCCATATTTTCATCTATTGAGCAGTAATGTTTGGAGTCTTTTGAAAGAGGAGATCCTAATGTGCCTTGTAGTCCAGTGCACCTTATACTGTATATATGTATATATGAACAAAATCCAAAATAAATCATTCATTGATGGTGCGCCTTATAATCCATTGCGCCCTATAGTGCGGAAAATAACGTAATATAAAAGTGAATGAGACTTTTTTTAGCAGAGTAAGTAAAAAAAACCTAAAGAACTGATAAACAAATCTTTTATTTTACTTTATGGAGAGTATTTGCAGTGGGACCTTGATACAAAGGAGACACTTTTTCAGCAACAAAAAGGAGATGAAGTGATGTTTTGAAAGAATCCCCCAAAGTACACAAATATACACTGGCCAGCCAAAAAAAGTCCAACACACCATGTTTCATTACACCACCTTCCCCGTGGCAGCGTTTACACCATGCAATGGTGATGCAAAGTCACAATAAATGTCAGTACACTTATTTACACCCAGAGTTGGAACACTTTTGATTTTCAAATAATATTCGAATGGTCTCTAGCGAATTTCGAATAGTGGGAAAAACAATAAACCCATTCATTCAGGTCATCAGATGACCTTAACTTGGAGACAAGCAACGGTTAAACCGAGATCTTAACTTTTTTTAACATACACCACGCTGCTTTATTACACTCCTTCATTTGCATGGATCTGACACCGTCATGGTCTGTTATTTTTGCGTTCTCCGCCACAGCACATTCAACCTCAGACAGGCTTTGTGTTGCTGTACTTATCTCTGTTTTATTCTGCTGTTGTGTCCTTCAGATTGGCTCTCAAAGCACGTCGTAAACTCTGTTTTTAAAGGTGCTACTGTATAGAAATAAAGTTATTATATTTTTTTCTTTTCTTTCTCCTTTCAGAATTGTCTCACTGTATTCCATCTCATCATTACCTGTGTTTCCATGACAGTTTTTCGCAAAACAAGAGCGATATTCCAAAAATTTCAACAACGTATATTTGCGTTTTAAACATGTTTCCATTGACGGTTGTTCGAGGCAGGAGCGTCGTTACTCGCATGAAATATCATTCCGTGAGATTTCACTGCTGGAAGATGGACCGTTGGATGTCTTTATAGAACACTGCATTTCTCTGCTGTTTGCTGTCTCTAAAATGGCAGTTATGTTTGCATGAAGAACATGAAGAACAAACTAAACCTATTATTATTATTATTATTATTATTCAGAGCTGACTAACTGAATCAACCCCAGGTGAGATCACTGCCCCCACAGGCTTGGACCGTAGGCACTGGGCATGATGGGTAATCACTTCAGTGTCAGACCGCATGACCTTTTCCCATTAAAACAATCCAATATTTATTGTCTCTTTCAACCTGATGGTTAACAGATGCTCTATGGTTTATTTATCAGGATAGAGCCCACTCAGTATCCCTTATCTTCACATGTCAGTGCACTTTTTAAAAGTGACTTTTCCATTGGACATCTGTGCAAAACTTTACCTATATTCACTAAATGTTGAAAAAAGAGAAGTGTGTAACGTTACTTTTTATTAAATCCCAAACGCAATAATATTTTCCGATTTATTATCATGAGAGTTCATTTTCTCATATAGCGGAAATACAAAATAAAGCCAAATAAAATGTCAGTGATGCTTTTCATTAAATTAAACAGAAGCAAGAGAATCACTTGAGTTGAAACATATTAACCAATGCAGCTATAACCAAATGGGAGGATATGAAATAAATTAGTTAAATGCAGTTATAAAGTTATTTTCCACCTGTTTGTGGAGAGTTATGACACATGTTTAGTTGTTATTGTTCTCAGATGAAAGTCATATTTTTTTTCCCCTCCAGAATAATTTTCAAAAATATATTGGACCTTATTTTTTTCCCTCTATACTCTTCTGTTAGAAGGTAAATAAGGGTAATACAGAAATGTACTTTGCAATTATTAAAAACCATCATCAGTGTTATCGGAAAACTACACTAAATAATTTCTTATGTTAGATATGTTAGATTTACATGAGGAAATGGCAAAAGCCACAATAGATTTTTAACGTATGATCAAATTAATGTTATTTTAAGTCATCTACATGTTTTGGAAATTTTAATTTGTCCAATGCTTAGGTTGTAAATGCTTTTAATTTTTCATCACAGCTGACATATGTGAAATGTGAATCTAAATATAAGAACCTAGAATTAAAACTGTCATATATAGCTACTATTTGTGCTGATTTATAAAATTATACTAGAATTAAGGCGTTGAAAGTATTCATAGGATGTTTAATAATGTAACGGTGGACATCCGTTCAGTCATTCATCAGGTTTGAGTCTTTTCAGGGACAGAGGAAGCATCGCTCCCACCGCTGCGTCTCTGCGCACATCCACATCCACATCCACGCACACACAAACACACATCCACATCCACGCGCGTAGGGATCTATCCCCCTCCGCTCGCAGCTGCTGCATACCTGCCATCTCCGGGAGCAGAGGCAAACTGTGGAGTCTAACTGGCGGATCCTGCTGACCAGTTCAGTTGGAAAGATGGAAGGGTCCCACTGGGGTTTTTCCCACATTTTTACGCGTCAGTTCTGCTTCATCCAACAGAGATAAACCAGCCCTGAGTGTGTGCGTGTGGATCTGGACCGGGACAGGGGAAAGGCTGTCAAGGTAGGATCCGGACCTGAGAACATAAAGAACTTTTTTTTATTAATAGAACCAGTGTTAGGATGAAATACAGGAGTGATTTGGAATTAACCAGGAAGGGGAAAAAAAAAAGCACAAACTGGCTGAGTTTTTTTTCATAGCAGCAAAGGGGAAAAAAATGATGATTAATGTATTTCTTTAATATTTCAAGAATGATTGGTTGGGCTTTTTTTCTCCTCATCTATACTTTATATACAAGTGAACTGTTAGAATTCTAATGGTATTTGTCAAATCATTGTTCCATTCACTGTAATTTCAGTCCATACTGAAAGCAGAAAAAACACATGATTTGTAGTGATAATAATTAAACCACTTATTATGTCTAAACAGGAGAACATTACAAAATAATACAAAACCATTGCAGTGATAATGTTCTTTTTCAGCATCAGAATGTGCAAAAAAAAAAAATAGGTCAACAACCATATATTGAAGAATTCTGGAAGTGTTTTCACTGGAAATGAAAAGGAATTTTATTGTACGACGAGTGTAATGCACCGTTTATTTCCCGCCTTTATTTACAGCGGAAGATCAATGATCAATGTTAATATTACTCAGCACTCTGGAAACTCTTTCTTTGCGACTCCTTTGACATTCATCACACTGATCAAAAACCTGCTCCCGGCTTATCGTGTTCTTTGAGCCACTATCACCAGCATCATCAGCCAATGCATTGATTCATAGTCATTTTGATGCACATTGTGACCTTCACTGATACACACACACATTGGTTTATTTTATAAACTACAGACAGTTATTTAAGAACAACTCACCCTCTCAAAGTTCATCTGCTGCATAGTAATGAGTCCACGCCTTGTTTAATGGCTCATCATTTTCTGGCTACGGCAGATCTTGAATGAACCCCCACATATTGTAGGAAAATGCTATTATTATGATAATGTTGAACTTTACGGGCGTTCCCGTCTCAGGAGTCTGGGAAGGAGGAGAGACGATGCCGAACAGGGAGTGGAACATGATAGCAGCAGAAAATTAACAACACGAATTTTATCTCCAGCTTGTTTGAGTTCCTTGACTGAGCAACAATTACAAGTTTTAAATAGTTTTAAATATTGAATATGGGACATTTTCGGCAGTCCATCTTGCTTTATGGTTGTCTTTTTTCCACAGGTGTCTTTCAGTCTGCAGACAGGACACGCCCTCCCTCCCTCAGATGATCCACCAACCATCATGTCTTGGCTTCTCAGAAACTCTCCCCCTCCCCTTTTGTTCTCGTTGGCTTTCATCAGCCGCTCTCCTCTTTGACATCTCATTTTGCTCGTATGTCAACCTTTGCACTGTCCCTCTCACCCGCCTTGTGTCGCATCAAGGTTCAGCCATCCATAACTGTCCGGCTCAATGATGAACAATAATGAGAAGAGTCTGGATGAATGTTGAAAAGTGCCATGAGGAGGAAACCTTAGCCGCTAATGGGGGCGTCTCAAAGGTGTAGGTCATCCATAAAACTTTCTCGTTGTACTTGTCTTCACTCCGCGAGCGTGTTGTGGCTTCTGTTGATGATTGTAACGACTACATACGCCTGCCCGAAAAGCTGCCACTGCTCGGAAAGGAATGGTGCGGTGGTGCAGTGCACGTCACGCAGCTTGGAGAACATTCCGTCAAACCTGCCAAAGGACACCATCATTCTTCTTCTGTCATCGAACCGGATCAGACACATCCCCAAGGAGGCCTTCAAAGACCTCTACCGCCTCAGGGAACTGGACTTATCTCACAATGCCATTGAAAGCGTGGAGGACGGCGCCTTCCAAGGAATATCTGAGAGCCTGAGGATGTTGGATCTTTCTAACAATCACTTAAGTGGACTACCCAAGGACACCTTCGACAAGCTCCATGCCCGGGTTCGCCTTTCCCATAATCCCTGGCACTGCGAGTGTTCCCTGCAGGAGGTGCTGAGGGAGCTCCGGCTTGACCCGGAGACGGTGAATGAGGTGAGCTGCTACACATCTGTCCAAGAGGAGTATGTGGGACAGCCTGTAATCCAAGTCCTGGACTCGGGCATCAACTTCTGTAACTTCCACCAGAAGACCACGGATGTGGCTATGTTTGTGGCCATGTTCTGCTGGTTCAGCATGGTGACAGCGTACATCATTTACTATATCAGGCACAACCAGGAGGACGCTAGGAGGCACATGGAGTATCTTAAGTCCCTGCCCAGCACTTCCCATATAAGCAAGGACTACGACACAGCTAGCAGTGTGTTCTAACAACTGGATACAAGGAATAATGACACCATTGTATGTCTCTGCAAACCATGCATACAAGTCATTTCAGTGGAGCTTCTTAATGGATAGTCATTTTTGCTTTTTGCCAACAGGCATGAAGTGTTTGGGATTTGGATAACACAAGATCCAGGCCTACAACTACACATTTTAGATGGAAGATTTTGAGGTTTGAGTGTTGAAACTGTTTTGGTGAAGCTTAAGGGGTTTCATTGGTGATAATGTCCACCAGATCATTTACAGATTACAGTTAAACCATGTTTCCATGGATAGTTGACATATTTATTCACATTAAAGACAAAATAAGATGCTCCCTATCAAAGCAAGCCGAACACATACATTACGAATGAATGAATGAATAAACTTCATTGTCATTGCACACATATTATAATAAAATTATGCAGCCCCCACCCCAGTGCAATCGAGCATGAAGATAAAAACACAATAGTATAAAAATAAATAACACTTGATATACGTTAAAATAAATTGACTTTTTAAAAAAAAAAGCCTTAAAAGTGCTTTTAAAAAAAAAGAGAGATAAAAGTGCCCCAAGTTGAAGTTTAAAATCTGTATTACCTAGGGATAAAAAGTGTCTCAAAGCCGATACCTCCTCCCTGATGGTAGGAGGTTGAAGAGGCATTGACCAGAGTGGGACATGTCTCACAATCTTTTGTATCAATCCCAACCCGAAAGTTCGCCAACATTTTGGATAGGGTTTCATAAAACAGCTGGATAATACACAGTTAAATATCGATCAGTCCTCATGAGACTAAGCCATGCATGTTTGTCCACTATAGGGGACAAGAGTTTCACAGGTTTAAGAAGAAAAAAAAAAAGGCTGTCCACCTCAAAGCACATTCCATCCAAAAAAATTCAAATGTTGTATCTTGCCATTTGCAATGAAGGCGATTATTGAAAGTTAAAAAGACAAACCTTTTACATTCCTGGGTCTCAGGGGATATACCAAGGACAAGTAACCAAGGACATATATCAAGGGTGAAGCTAGGCTACATTACAGCACATTTTCATTCCCAAAACTCACATCACCATTCAGTAAACTGGAAAATGAGTGGTCTCACAGGAAAGAAACATGGCATGGACTAGCCATATTCACAGCCATATCAGGGTAATGGTTAACAGAAGTGTAAGGTCAGAAATGCATGGAGTGAACAGGAATGCCTCCAATTTTTGGTAAGGATAAACCCATATATGTCCAAACATTGGTATCAGCTAATATTGTCGTGAATTTAGATGATATTTGCTCATTCAAGGATCACATGATAGATTGGAAGACAGAAAAGCAGTTTCCGTATTTGTATATAATATACGTTATGTTTTTCTTTTATAATTTTTTTAGTGAAAATAAGACATTGTGGGCAAAGAAACAACAAGACATGAATAAAAAACAAAAAATAAACAGAAGTAACAATACTGACAGAATCATGTTTCAGTGAACAGATACTGAATGTGAAGAGCAACTACATAATATGGAATGATTAAAGATGAAAGGAAAAAAGAGGAAGAAGGAAAATGATGATACCAACAGCACATAAATATATATTAATAATAATGTCAATAGTATAATTAATTAATATTTTTGTTATTGTGGCGGCGGTAGTGGTGGAGGCAGCTACAAATACAACAATTGATTAAGTTAAGTGACTCTTTATTTTCTTGGCAAAACGACCCAATAACCACACAGTGAACAGCACTAGTATTGGCTGTTGGTGCCAATTGTCACTTTGAATATATGTATTGGACCAGAAATGTCCACTCAGTGCATTTGTCCTGTGTTTAACATTTCTCTAATGACCCAGACTATTACCCTAATGAAAAAAAAAGAGCAGAAGTTAAAGGGTTAAGAATTTTCAGTTTGTAGAAAATCCCTAAACAGGAGACTGAAGGTTGATCACTATTATTTCCCGTCTTACAAGTGTTTAAATGCTCCACTCTGAAGCATTCAATGGACAAAATCACCATCTGCTCCAATTGTGATGATGTGGTTTCACCTTTTCCACAGTGACATGAAAAGTCATTTATCTTTATATCGACGCTTTTTAAACACACAGTAAAATAAAAAAAAAAACGAAACCTCCTCCATTCTTGGCTTTTGCAGCTTTAACTGAATATGTCCCATCATTAACTGATTTAAAGGAGGTAAAACATGGGTATAAATGTGTGGAATACACATCATGGTGGTTTGGCAGATTCAGAAAACTTTATTCATTTACAGCGTTGATGTTTAAAGAACGCTTAGTTCTGTCAATACGGTGTCGCATATATCATTGCTAACCTTGAAAGGGTTTTGACGAATGACCCAAGACCTTGGACTGCATTTGGACCAATAGGACTTAAAGGGGGGGGGGGCTGATGGTGCATAACAGTAACGGGCTATAGGATTATCTGCTACTGATACGACTGCTTCCAGGTCTGAATCAGGGAAATCCAACTTTCAGAGAGTCTGACCTCTGACCTCTACAGAAATGTTGGCAGGCTGGTAAATCCTACTGTTCCAGTGTCAGAGCCTTTTCAAATCATCTCTTTTTTTTGGCAATCTTAACCATAGCTCTAGCTCTCAATACAAACACTTTTGAACCCTACATGCATTTTCTTCAGCTTCATTAAAAAAAAAAAGGGAGAATCTTTTTTTTTTTTTATCTTTAACCCCTGATGTGTTTTGCATTATCTCTTATCAGTTTGAAAATACATTTTGTTGATCTTGACCTTTGACCTACATTGACCAACATTTAATGGGATTTATTCTGGACCACCATTTATTTGTTTTTCCACAAATAAATGGAAAAACAAAACAAAACAAACTCTTACCCAACTTCTACTGTTAGTCAACTTTCCTAAATCCTAAAAAATAAAAGGTTTATACATCAATACATTAATTTATCAAAGACCCAACTAACAAATAATCGAAGTTACAAAATGCCTTTACGTAAAATTTTCATCTCTGAATACGAATGAAAATTCAATTTACGAAAAAAAACCCTGTGAAACATAACTACAGTACTGTACGTACTGAACGTAAATAGGTACGTACTGTACACTTGTACGTACCCGCTGCCCTCCCATTAGCTAGGAGGGAGCTACCCATGATGCTTTTTGTTTGTCTTTGACCTTCATTGAGTTGTAATCCGTGTAAAGGACAGAGTTACTGTTGTTTCATGAGTTTTTCCCAGTGTGCTCATTGTAACTTCATTAGTCGTTATTCATCATGAGCCCAAAGAACGTGATTCCTGGTCCATCAACAAACACTGCCAAAGGTGAAAATGGACCCAAACAGGCAAAAAGCAGTGACCACAATTAAAACAACCCCAATGGTATGTAAATGATTTACATGTCTTGTTCATTTTAATGGTTTAATAAATAATTTTCTTTTACTTTTAACACATATTTCATACAAAAAATGTGTATACTTTTCTCATTAGGGTTAGGGTTATTGAGGCAAATCAGGTCTTTTGCTTGTAAAATGTGACTCTATTTATGAAAAAAAATCATGTTACAAAATGAATTGATTTCGTAAATTGAGGTACCACTGTACTATGTCAAACCACAAACATCCAGATATGTTAATATGTGGGTCAACTGTGCACACGGTGGTGGTCTGCAGAAACATTCCATGCCAGGATCTGGGTTAGTTATACGTGCGCAAGTATTTGTGAGAAGAGATGCAACTGTACCAGTGAATACAGATGAAAGTGCACTGGAGAATATAGATGAGAAAGTCCCCATGAATCAGTGTGTGGAATATCAGAAGTGCTGATAAGTGACTGCTTCAGAGGGAGGGATAAAACGTATACGGCACAAAGACGTTAGGGAGAGGGTGAATTATCTGTTCCTCGTGAAAATTACAGTTATAGACGAGCATGAGTTTTTATTTTTTTGTCATAAAACAACTTAAGCAGCAAGGCGGGCTACCACTTTATAATGAGACCAGCCTTTCTACCTGATTAATATTCACTTATTAAGACTTTATTAGCTGTTAAGAAACTGTGAGCTGGTATTCTCTTTTGTGTATAGCCTTTGGTTACAGAAGCTGCTTTATCATTTATACCCAACGTTTATTAATAAGATACCAGAGTGTCACCACTGTCAGCAAATATGAAAATAAGAGAAGAGCTTTGGCAATATTGTTCACCTTGACGTCCTCATTATTATCATCAAGTGGCAAAAGGTACGAGGTGGTTACTGAGTATTTACATGGTACACCGTGCATCTTAAATACCTGTGCATATTATTACTCTATGTTATTTCAATCAGATTTTTAATCAGGGTTACTGTGGGTTAAGTTTGATTAATCATGATTAAATATTCACTTTTATTCCCTCATTAATTCTGTTTAATTTAGAATTAACGAACAGGCTCAAGAAAGAAGTGAATAAATCTGCACTAAACGTATCTGTCAAAGCCAGGCAACACATTAGCCTAGTGCTAGCATTAGCCTAGACCAATTTATGTTTCATGTTAATGTGTTATTTTAAGATGTGTGCTTCAGTGAAAAGATGTTCAGGGATGGGGTTTTTTGTTTGTTGTTTTTTTGGAGTTAAAATTTCCCACAAAATACACTGAGAAACAACGAAATATGGAGCAAAAAATATATATAAAACATGCTGACGTGCAAAAAAAAAACAAAATTCCAAAAAACTAACAAAAAAGCAATGAAATATCCAAAACATATTCTAAATTCTTGTAAAAAAAAAACATTTTATAAAATATTTAAAACATAAGGAAAAATATGAATAATTAAAATGGTTATTTAACGCCTTCAATAAAACAACTTGAAATGAAACAACTGTTCTATTTATATATTAAAATTTTCCATCAGATTCATCATGATGATGGATGAATCTGTTTTTGCGTTCATTTTACAGCCCTCGTTATTTGTGTACTTTTGTTTTGTTTTGTTTTGTACTACTAGCCAACTCGCTTACTAAACTAACAGTGGCTAATGTTAAGCGACAAACACATGCTAACTGTCTCTGTGAAACGTTCAGGGTCATTGAGACGTTTGAAGTTACGCTACTTTTCCTCTGCCAGTGTGAGCTCGACTTGTCTCATCTCAGCACGATTTGGTTAAGCTAGTTTAGTAGCATGTAACCATTTCACTGCATTTTCCTGCTTCTCAGAAAAGTCGAGTTGAAACGGAATTAATTATTGAGATCTTTTAAGCATGACTGCAGTGACAAATGATAAATGGAACATAAAATACAGCTTCTGAAACGCTATATTTTATATCATAATACTGGAAGTGTCTCCGAGCATGTGTGTGTATGTATGTTTTTGCGTGTGTTTGGATTTCTTACATACAGTTGTGGAATAGTCCCATCTCCACATTCAACATCTCAGTAAGTTGACAGGACCAATATTTTTGTACATATTTGTCATTTTGGAATACAATAGCCTTACATTTAGAAAGTCATAGTAAACAATGCTTCTAGGACCAAAAAAAAAAAAAGAGTTTGTTTGTGGTGTTGTGTGAAAAAACGGACGAATGAAGGAGAAAAACTCCTAAGGCACCGTCTTTAAACATGCCTTCATTATCATGGCAGGTCATATGTATGTATATTTAAAAACGCTTCATCGGGAAGTCAATAAAGGAAGGTTTGAAACATAAGTGTTTTTTTAGGTTTACATATGTCATGATAATAATAATAAAGGTATTTTAAAGTTTAAAGAGAGTGCCTTGGAGTTTTATTTTTCCCGTTCTGTTTTCCTTGTATTGCATTTCTGTTGCACAAACTGGAAGTGCAGTACTGTACCACGCTGCATGATGGGAAATGAAGTTAAAAACAAGAATCGCACAACTTCAGACCATAGATATCAGTATTACTGTGATCCCCACAAGCCGGGTGCACTCGTTAATATTATATATAACACTACATTAATATCTATATGATTGATGCTTAATGTCAGTGGTTGATTCATCACGATAAATCCATCTTGAAAATTTACACCATTGTTTTAGTAGATTTCCTGATACAGTATTGTGGTTTCATATCCCTAAACATTCTAGATGTGATGATACAGTATGTCTACATCATTATGTCATGATTCTAATATGGCCTTATAATGGTCAGAGTGGTCAAGCAGAGTTAAAGTAACTTCAAATGGTCAGATAACAAAGAAGAACAGTATGATCTTCTTTTGTGACACTATATCAGAATAGGTGAAAGACAGCACAAACAGGTACATGCTATGTCACCATTTAGTCAAAAACATATTTTCATCACAAGGCCTATTAACTCTTTTATAAAACATACACATATATAAGAGATATTTCAAACATGTGGGGTAAAAATGGGCAAAAATAAGGATTTCCTGATGTCAAATATCAAAATACATGAATGGAAATGTGCCTAATGACAAACTGAGCAGTGAGTTCAGGGTTTTTTGGGGAGAAAAACTTACCTGAATTAAACATGTATCTGTGTACAGTATAAGCAATCCTCACAAATGTAGATCACTGAAACAAAATGGAAGTAGAGAGCAAACATTACCAATCAGCTCCCAGCAAAACAATCACCAACATAAACTTCACATGACTTTTCAAATTGAATTTTTCAGTGTTTGCATTTGTCAGTGATAAATGCTAGTTATTCAGCCTGGCATCAAATTGTGTTTGAATTACAACCAATAATAATAATATCTGTACTTTATACTCTTTACATTCTCAGAATAGACTCATTACTTTTTCAAACTGGGCAAATGTGACAGTATGAAAAACATAAAATTGTGAGTGACGATATGATCATTTTGACTTTTTATCTCATAATTCAGACTTTTTTTCGCTCATAATTTTTACTTCTTACCTCATAATTTTGACTTTTTTGTAAATATTCTATTTATGACTTTTGAAATTTTCCTAAATGTCCTGCCCATACCCACTAATGACCCAATAAAAAACATAATCTACACACTAACTTACTTATAAAGCCTTTATTTAAGGCGATATTTTTGAAAAAATATCGTAAATCAGTAATATTTCATCCACAGCACAAAAAAATGCAGTTTTACTTTTTACTTTATTACAATTGAGAAGTTGTACTTTTTTACTTTTAATTCAGTAAAGGAGTTGAATCAGTACTTCTATTTTTTCACACACTGTACTTGACCACCTCTGGTGACCAGTAGGTGGGGTTACCTGACCTGGTGGTTTGAGGTATTTAAATTAATCCATGCATGTGTATAATGCATAAAAAATCCAAAACAGAACATTTTCATCCCCCTCCAATCAGAAATGGATCAGGAGAAAAGGATTGGATGTTTTTTTTTTCCCGAATTTAAGGCTCTCCTCACACACGGAGAACTCATATATTTGTGTTGTAAAGACGTTAAAAGTGTATTGTGCATGATGTGTCCCCTTGAATGTCCCAACTCTGCTTCAATCAAGAAACTGGAATTAAATTTCACGGTTCAGCACTTGTCATCTCGACTAATGTTTTGCTCCAAAAGGTAATAACTCTGTCACTATAGAGGCTGAAAGTAAGCGATTCCCGTCACAGAAAACTGCTTTTAGAGGAAGGCGTCTCAGCTATTGAACCGGTATTGATGGGAAATTTTGTCTCCTCCCAGGTGGATTTAGGCACACAATAAACCAAACCACCGTACAAGACAATTTAGTGTTAGATTAAACATGCCAGTCAACATCATAATGATAAAAACACTTTTTAAAATCGACAGCTTTTATGTGGATGTCTATCACGTGCTTGTATTTATACTAAACTCTGGTCTTTTCACAGCTCCGAGCATCGTTCAATAAGTCTTGAGTTTGCCGTCACGTTACTTGTTATCAACAGAAATTGCTGCATTTATTTTCCTTTTTATCTGTGGACAACAAAATAACAAAAAGGACTTAACATTTATCTGAATCATCCCCTCGTCTCAGGAGGAGTCAGACTTGGAATTGGCAAAATGATGAATTTTTGCTTGACGTTAAAAAAAAAAAAAAAAAAAAAAAAAAAAAGAAAATGTGTGAAATAGGGGGATTTAATGCTGAATACAGTCAAAGTCACCAAAGCAAAGTAAAAAATACTATCTGAACACTAAAACCTAAGAGTAGATTTGGTTTATGTTCACATTTCTTATGTGGCTGTACACAGTAAAAATGAAAAATCACCTGCTCTGAAATGAAAGTGAGGATTCAACTATACTGCCTTTAAATCAATTCATAAACTGACTGACAATAAAGAAACATGTGTAAATCACTTTAATGTCAACAAAGCAGTTTCTCCCTTTGATCCACATTCACTTCTCCATCTTGATGAAGCTTTTCTTTCTTTATCTTTTTTACCTTATTCTCCATTCACATCTTTTTTTTTTCTATCATTGCATCTTTTACGTTCTCGTTTTTATCCTCCTATGCTGTTTTCATGATGTATCCACAGTTCATTATCTTGTTAGTATCTTTTTACATGTTACAATTCAGTGAACAAAATAAGGGCTATATCCCAAAGACAGAGGCTGTTGCTATGGATGATTATGTGTTGTTCTATTTGTTGTATGTGATAATTATTGTCTATATACTGTTGTTCTATCCATTTAGGTTGAAATCAGCCTTGATGTTATGAAAAAATAAAAATAACTGTAACATTTAGCAAAGGTAAAGCCTGTTTTGCAAATGTGAAGAGTAGAAAGCACACTTATTTGTGTTTAAATAAGGGGGAAAAATGGAAAATGATGTCAAAAGTGAAGATTACTGATGTTCAGAATGATGTATTTGTACCCGTTTGTTACATCTGCAGAGTTTTTCTAACATGATAATGTATTTGTCTTTAGCATCGGAGTTGCGTAACTCCATAAACTGCTTCAATTTGTCTGCCACTCGAAAAAGAAGACGACATTTCAGCTTTTTAAAATATCTATGGTCATTAAATGTATTATTCATGATTCACGAACTGGATTTGTGTGTTGTCTCATGTTTCTTCGGGTGTGATTATTTTTTCTTTTTTAACCCTTTGTTGGTCAACTCAACCATTTGGTAGAGGTAACTTTGAACCCTGATATCTAATCTAAATTTAAGTCCTTTAACACCACATTTCTTGGGCAGTCTCCCCCTTTTGTAAGAAGCACAAAAACACCATTGAGTGGCACTGTCAATGATATATTCTCGTCATACTAGTATATATACCACCAAGAAGATGCTAACCATGACAACACCTCTGCTCTTATCTTTTCTTTTGGACACAAAAATGCAGGCAAGTTACATTCTTTTGATTTTATTAACTTTTACAGAGTGTATTTTACTTAAATAATCCTCATGTTTCAGAAATACTTTGGTATTCATGTAATAATTTGTGGAACACATGCTAAAGAGATGATAGTAAAGGGTCATGAAATGCTAATGCTAATCACTAATGATACAAACAGAAAGAGTTAATAGATCTAATTTGAAGCAAGTCACAATTATGTTGATAAGATTGGCGAAGGAATAATGTTTGAGTTTTAATTCTTTAGTTAAATTTAGGTTCAGTAAAAAAAAAAAAGGTAGAAAAAGCACAAAAAAAAGCTTTTTGTAGTGTGACCAACAAAGGGTTAAATTCAGCCTTTTCAGACTTCTACTATAACAGAAGTCATTATATTATATAATATATAATATATAATATAATGACTTCTGAGATCAGGGAAATCACCTAACATTTTTGAGATTGCAAAAATACTTTCAACTATTCTACATTTGTTCAATCCTGCTTTTTACTCTTCAACATTCAGTATCCATATTATGGCTTAATATTTTTTTATTTCCATGCTCTTTTTTTTTTTTAGCTTGTGTGGAAGTCTCTGAAACTGGTCCTTTCTACTTATAATAGAGTCCCACGTTGCTGCTGTAAAGCGTTCTGTACTGTTGGAAAGCTCACATTTCTGATGCTGTTTGACAGTTACAGATAGGTGGCTCCGGAGTTACAGCAATTTCTTACGATAAATAGCAAAATGCAGTTTTTAAAGGGTTAAAGACCAACGCTAAAGCTCCCACAGACTCCCCCACTCCCACCCTAACAGCAGGCTATTAGTTAGCTCAGACAACTTGACTTCCCAGTGTCTCATACTGTGTTTTATCAGCTGACATTTGTCACTAATTTGTCACTGTCATCCCTCCTTATTCAGATCAAAAGTGCCTACAGCTCCAAATCTGGAACCAATACATCTTCAGCTGCATAGAAGTGGATGACGCCCAATATTAATACATGTCTCACAGCCCAAAAATAGTTTCATTTGGCTAACGGTTCAGATCCATAAATCTAATGAGGTCTTGTGGGAGGTATTTCGGGGGGCTGTGAATCTCTCATATACTTCTTCATTTATACAGTGATGTTAATGGATGCAGAAGTTAATGTATATTATTTCATGGATAGAAAACTGTGGCCTTTGGAAATGACTTGTCTGTCTTCCAGTACGCCCCGGTAAAGGTGACATTGAGGTGTCGAAGACCTCCTCCCCCCCGTCTTCGCCAAGAGTCACAACAGTAATTACAGTCCACGCCACAGGAATGTCCTGGGGGACGGTGAAGTCTTTTCCTTTTTTTTTTTTTTTTTTTTTTTTTTTTAATTATCATTATTATCATTGCTAATAATCAACTGAAAATTGTAGAGGTCAGGAAACTTAAACTTCAGAGACGAGACAAATGAGAGGCTGCTCATTAGCATCACATAAGCGCCGCTACGTAGAAGAGCTTTTCCAACTCCATCCCTGCGCATCATTATAATTACTGCTCTTTAATGCACTTCGTTTTAAAAGACAGCAAAATGCAGCTCTCAGTTAACATGGAAAAAAACTGAATTACCATCAGAAATTATACAGCAGGTCAGCAGTCCTGGTCGCTGCTCTGATTATGCAGCTGCTGAATCAATCACCTGCACTTTAATCTCCAGACAGACTCTTTAAGTGCTCAAAACAAAACTTTCCATCTCCTTTTGCTGCTCGTCCTTCTTCGTCAACTCGCTGTTGCTTTTAGTGTCTCCATATTGCCATGTGGGATCTACAGACTGCTGGTTCGCCAATGGTTTCGCACATTTTTGTCATTAAATCACAAAAAAAAAGGCATTTTCCTCAAAAACTGGAGCATTTTCACATATAAAGCAGGAAAATGTTCTATTTTTAACCAGATAAACACATTGGAATCTACACTTATAGTTATTCTACTCATTCGTTGGTGCTGATTCTTATGAGAATGGATTGAATTCATAACTTAATTACTTACTCTAAATTACCCATAGGTATGAACGTCTATATGTTCAGCCCCACCTTCACCCTCCAGTAGTTGGGATAGGCTCTATATGACCCCTGTGACCCTAGTGAGGATGAAGCAGGCTTAGAAATGAATGGATCAATTCATAACCTAGGTGCAACACTGTTGAGTAATTACTCCATTTTATTTTTGCTGTTGTTTATCCATGTGTTTGACTGCGTGCAACATAACTCAAAAAGTTTTGGATGGATTTGGTTGATATTTTCAGGATATGATACTGGCAAATGGAACAAGTGATAAAGGTTTGCTGGTGATCAGTGTGTGTGTGTGTGTGGGGGGGGGGGTGCCTTGGTGGAGTCTGCCATCTGCGAGTGTGTTTCGAGTTAATAAAGTTGACAAAACTGCCTGTTTTTACTGACATACTTTGTCCTTTGGAAAATAAATATTTCAAAGTGGTCATAAAAAAGCGTTACGTCTTCATAGGTTCATAAATCACATATGTTTGATAATGTAATGTCAAAATTGTGAAACGAGTCAACACGAGCGTCGCAGATGAGCCGACACGCCTAAGAAGTCGTACAAATGGATGCTAACATCAACCCCTGCAGTTAAATGTGTCAGAGTAATTGGGAGCCTTCGCGGCAGAATCCTGTGATGGCTTTGTTAATGCAAGTCCTTAAAACTCAACTATAGCGGAGCTGCCTGTCAGGGAGAGGTTTTATTCAATAAACAGATAAACTCAGCTCAGAATGTCTGACTCAGCAGCTGTGCTAATGCTAACTGTCAATCAAAGCCACACAGCGTGGCAGACACTGACAGTGTTCATCTGTCAATCACAGACGACGCTCTTTTTATTGTGCATACCTTTTAACACGTGTGGTATATGATGTTTATTTCTATGTCAAATGCTTATTTTAACATGAGGATCTATATGGACTGACTCATTTTTGCAGCCAGCCCCCCAGTGGTTAGTGCAGGTTGAGCGAAGTGGTCAAAGTACTCACATTCTGCACTTAAGTAGAAGTACAGCTAGTTGTGTGAAGAAATACTCTGGTAAAAGTAGAAGTAATGATTCAACTCCTCTACTTAAGTAAGAGTAAAAAAAAAAAAAAAAGTACAACTTCTTAATTATATAATAATAATAAAGTACAAAAGTAAAACTGCTTTTTTTGTCATGAACACAATAATACTTCAGAAAATAAAATGAGAAATGATTCAAAAATATCTAAAATAAAGCCTTTAAAAGTGAGTGTAGATAATGTGTTTGATGGAGTCACAGTTACTCAGTTTTGTGGGTATGGGCAGAAAATTTAGGAAAAATGGAGGAAGAAAAGTCACAATTGAGATTAAAAAAAAAAAGTTATGAGATTAAAAAAAAAAGTCAGAAATATAAGATAAAAATGCATAATTTCAAGATAAAAAGTCCAACTTATTACATAAAAAAAATCTAAATTGTGAGATTAAAAAGTCTAAATTATAAGATAAAAAGTCAAAATTATGAGGAAAAAAAGTAAAATTAAATAAAACGTCAAAATTATGAGATAATAGTTATATAACTATAATATATAAAGTCACAGTTTCTTTCCTCCACTGATTTTCTCCCTGAAGCCACTGATTTTTCACAGTGTCACGACTGTTTAGTTTGAAAAAGTAATGAGTCTATTCTGAGAATGTAAAGAGTATAAAGTAAAAAAAAAATCTACTTCATTTCTAGGCTGTTCGTGTTATGTTCGTCAACATTATTTATTGCAAAATGTAGCTTTTTTTCCCCACTCAAAGACACAGAAAACTTTGGCGTTCACATTATTTTACACATTTTTATCCCATTATTTACATTATTTTTTTGTTGCAGCTTATTTTAGATCATCATTACGCTGTATGTGGCCCCTGAACTAAAATAAGATTGACACCCCTGCTGTAGAAAATGCTTAAACACTGTACTGGAGTAAGTTCTACTTCGTTCTGCTCCATTCTTAGACTCAGAATGTTGATGAATGTGGGCTTTTCTGTTTTATTCAGGCTCGGTCTTAACTCTAATCCATCATTGTGTCATTGATTAATAATATGCATTTACCAGTTTCATCCCAAAGGCAGAGTTATGGAGATGAAGCACGTCGACCAAACAGATGCACATGAGCTGAAGGCCAGGCTCGGTTTGCAGCAGAAACGCTGACCTTCGCTGGAGTCCACAACGCCAACAGAACTTTTGGTTTCTCTCATCACCGTCGCCGTCCAAGGTAAATTTATTCTGGAGAATTTATGGTAGAGTTACTGAAGGTCTTATGCTTAGCGGTGCAAAAAAAGGAGCATGGCATGTTGTTGGAAGTAAGAGCAACCTGGAGATGGAATCGATCTAATGTGTGGAACATGAGGCCTGACTCTGCACATATGTCACCTCTACGTCTGCAATCAATCAACTGCTCACCCATCTGACATGTTTAATAACTCCTGAATTGCCAATCCTATCAATATGTGTACAGGATGTCAGGGAAAATGGAGATGATCGTCTTTTTATGGTCATCGCAATTGAAAAACAGTCATCTTCTGAAAAATTAATTAGTGGTCAGTTAATGATACAGACTAACAATGTTCATTTTGTTTCTTTTCCTGCATTAGATTAGCAATTGTAAAGTAAGTAAAGGTGTTTTACTTTGCAGACATGTTTCCATTACAGGAAATAGTGTGAAAAAGGGTGTGTTTTTTATTTTATTTCTAGTCAAAATATCAAATCATACTTAAAATAAAACATAATCCCCCAAAGAGTAACTGTTCAGTGAGATAGGAGAACTGTTTTTTTCACACCGTAGATGACCGTATGAATACTGTTATACAAATAAACTTTTCCCAAAATGTAACGAGGCCCATTCTGGGTCACTGGCGATCTAAAAAATACATTCGGTATGAATTTCTATCAATAGTTTTGCTGCTACAGACATTTGACATGTCAGCATAAATGTAAATGATCATAAATATCAGAGTCACTGTGTTATTTGGAGGCAGAATTTGATTGGTTTGTGGTCATGTGACTGCAACTGGTCATTACATATTTTAATCAGGTCAAATTATCAGATTGAACATAAATGTGGTGTACATTCCCTGGTTTAGACAATTAACTGTGTATAAAGATTGTCATACTCTTCTGACCTCAACACTTTTTAATCCCTTTTAAAAACTCATTTATTCAAGATTGCTTTTAATGTTTATTCTGTCTGTTTTAACGTGTGATTTATCTGTTTCCTATTGTTTTTGTTTGTTTTTTATTGTAGTCTGACTCTTATTGTTCTATTTTTTACTTCATGTAAAGTGTCTTTAAGTGCCGTGAAAAGCGCTATACAAATAAAATGCATTATTATTATTATTATTATGTCACCATTTCAGGTGCATAGTCAATACAACTACATTTTCCAACAGGTGATAAACTGCAAAAATCCAAATCTGACCATATGGATTTTTCTTATTTCTAGTCAAATCATTTGATCACACTTAAAATAAGACAGAATCACCGAAAGAGGAACTTTTCAGTGAGATGCAAGAATGTATCTTTCGAAAAAAAAAAGGTAAGAAGTCTTACAAAGGTAATTTTCACTTGTTCCATTTGCATATTTTTTGGGGGGCTTAATTCAGGACTTTTAATTTTTAATGAAACAAGTGCATTGCTGGTTGTTTTTTGTGCATACATGCAGCAGTGCCGACTGCATCATATGTGAATGTACTGGAATCTTAGTCTGTGTATTTATATACTGTGTATTCACTACTACTATATACACTTCTGGTTGGATGTAATTCTTTGTCATTTTTATTGCTTCATGTTTAATTTTACTGATTAACATTTTTATCGTCTCATTTTAATACAATTTCCTTTTAGGATCAATAAAGTAATTCTGATTCTGATGACTGCATTTTGTTGCTCTGTATTTGTAGATGGGGAATGACATTAAAGTTTAATATTATCTAATCTAATTAAACATGTATATTGAGTCTAAGGTCTTTTTAGTTTTTATAAGTTTTCCTGCCTGAGTGACTCAGCTTGCGATGTTTAATTTTAATATGAGAGCTTATCGTGCTGTGGCCTGTTTTGCTTGTGATTTGTGATAATTTACTGTGTGTTTATAGATAATCTAAGATCATTTAATTGCAGTTTAGCAAAATAGGGACCCCAGAAAATTAAAAAACAGCTCTGAGTGTGCACACGGTGGTGGTTTGCAGAAACATTCCACTGCAGGATCTGGGTTAGTTATAAGTGGACAAGTATTAGTGAGAAGAGATGCAACTGTACCAGTGAATACAGATGAAAGTGCACTGGAGAATATAGATGAGAGTGTACCCATGAATAAGTGTGTGGAATATCAGGAGCGCTGATAAGTGATGGCATCAGAGGAGGGGGATAAAACTTATACTGCACAAAGATGTTAAGGACAAACAATTATCTGTTCCTCATGAAAACTACAATTAGAAAAGAACATGAGTTTTTATTTTTTTTTGCCATAAAACAACTTAACACTAAAAGGTTTTCCCATCTGTCAATAATAGTAACTAAGTCTCTATTTCCACTGGTTTTTCTGTTCTAATTCATTTGAGTTTTTTTAGGTATTCACCAAGTGACCCCTGACCTCTACGGTCAACAATAGGTCAAAATATACATACACACAAGGTGCAGAGATTAAAGTCCAGCATTTTGGTGCTCATTGGAAGTCTGTAAGATGAAGAGTTCTAAAGTTATAACAAAATTTGATCTGGACCTTTGACCCAGAGGCTTCAAATTTGTCCTTCAAGGTTCTGATGTCAAAGTACATAAACAGTGAGAGGATAAAGAAGCAATACGTAAAACTGATCATACAGGAATGAAATGGAAATGTCTGATTTGCCCTAACTCGAATCACATTTTTGATTACTTTGACCTTTGACCTACATTAACAAAAATGTTAAATTATCTATTGGGAAAATTTTGAGGAAATTAGTTCAGTAATTTTTGTATAAAGTTACTGACAGAAAAACAAAAAAGAATAACCCCCAAAAATTAGCCCCTCCCCTTCAAGGGGTAATAATTAAGTTATTGTTGGCATTAATTGACTGAGAGTTGAGACCCTACATCTGCTCCATCTATGTAGATGACATTAATTAAAAAAAACTAATGCCTGGAGCTTCCAATAAAACAACACAGAAAGTCCAGAAAATATCCTAGAAGCTCTGAGGCTTAAAAACAGAAGCATAAACAAGACAAAGAAACAGGAAGTTGTGAGCTGCAGTAGAGCTGGGAATATTTGACCAAACCTGATGGGACCCAGCAGGTTCAGGCATAATTTTTATCATTTGAATCGGGCCCAGGCCAGGCTTGGGTCAAGTTCTAGCGGGCCAAGGCTGGTTCAGGTCGGACTTTTGAGGCCCATTTTCATGCTCTAAGCTGGAGTACAAGGACTCAGCTGTTTTCCTCAGACGTACATAAATATGACTCTTACATATTCCATTTCTGTAATTAGATTGTCCTAAATCCCTCTCAATATTAAATGCTGCTTCTTTAATTACAGCTTCACAATGCCCAGAGTATGAAGTGGAACAGGTACTTAAAAGTTTATATGTTATCTTTAATTCTTTAATCTTTAATTTAATTCTTTAATTCTTGACTTAGAGGAAATATTTGACCAGATCTGTAAAAAATGACTGACAGGCCTGTGAGGTGAGTTTAGGACAAGGTTACCGTGGAAACATCTGGGCTGCAGAGGGTTAACTGCAGACTAAAAACAGTGGCAGTGTCCTAGACGTGATCAGGAACACAGTAGATGTGTGAGGCTTTTCAATCGTGTCTTTAAATCAGTTGAAGTGAAGGAAGTCATACACAAAGTGATGGCAAGTGAATGAAAACACCCAGAATGCACTGCGCTGTTGTCCCCTGCGCACAGGGGAAACAAAGATTATATATCTGCTGCTGAAAACTGGAAAATATATGGCAACAAGAGATGGGATGAAAAGATAGAAAACAATCTGTCCATTCTATCTGAAATAGATCCATTTTGACTGAGACACTGTGACACCAGAGAATCTATTTACTTCAAATCTATATGTTTGTGACTTCAGTAATGATCTGGGGGGGGTTTTCAACTGTGACCTTTAACCTGGATGAGTCGACACATCGTCATGACTTCCACTCCCTCCCTAAACAACATTCACACAACATAACTGTTGTGTTTGGCTGATTTGAATTTACAATAACACAATCAACATTAGGCCTGTTAAATGATTAACATTTTTAATCAGATTATCACAGGGTTGCTTTGGATTAACCATGATGAAATATATATATATATATATATATATATATATATATATATATATATATATATTTATTTATTTATTTTTTTTAATCTAATTTCATTGGGTTTCATTTTTCATGAATAAATAAACTTTTTAGTTTAGTACATAATTCCACATGCTCATTCATAGTTTTATTTCCTTCAATGAGAATCTACAATGAAAACTAGATGAGTCCACGAAACAGCACAACTCTACCAAGGTTTGGATCTGGATGTTCGGAAATTACTTGTAAACTAGTGTTCCGTGTTTGCTAATGATTTATTTTGTCGGCCATTAACAATCCCTTAGAGGGTTTGAAATAATTCAAAGAAATCCTTGGTCACGATTTTGAGATATGTGCATTTCAATATTCGACCACGTATGATGTCACTCTGATGTTATGCAACGTCGCACAACGATCATGTTAGATCTAATGTTAAATATGAAGCACAAGATATTGTTGGATTTAAAAAAATATGTCAATAACCCTGATGTCTGAAGGTAAGGTGAAGTGAATGCAAAAAAAAACATGTGATACTATCTGGTCTGTATTCTGAAATATCACCACTTGTGTGTTTTAGCTGTTGACCTTCACCTTTGACCTTTATAGCTGAAAATCTAAACGTCTTCCTTGACGCATTATGAATCATCTCTGAACATTTCATCAAAATCCATCCATAATTTTTTGTGTTGTCTTGCTAACAAACAAACAGACAGATAAATGTGAGGTAATAAAGAAAATACACTGAATGAGAAGGTGCGTCCAAACCGTTGGCCTAAACCGCAGATATTTTTTAATGCTTCATATAAATCAAAAGGAACCAAAGTCCACCCAAGTGTCTCTACTCCTATAAATAAATAGAAGTTGGATAAACTGTGAGTGGGAAGCCATTTAAAAAAAAGACATCTACAACAGCTGTCATTTCATGTTAATTTAATTTAGAAACATGTGTTATTGGATCACGCACACTGTCACTTCAGACCATCTGTTCATCTACGTTTTACTCTTAATCTGACAACGAGCCTTCAGGACAAGGTCAGTCCATACTGAAAACATACAGAGGTTCAGAATTGAATTAACTATGGGGGTGTTGTTTTACTATTCCTGTTGAATCTGCCCTCAGTTGTGCTCCAACTGTATGTTTATTAGAAATGAATAGTGTGTCTGTGTTTCCATTTACCTGTGCACACTCATCACCTTTAGCGCTCACAGCTGATGCGTGACACTGCACCTTCACGGATCACCGTCCACCCTTCAAGCATCTGCAGAAGAAACACAGAAAGAGGAGGATGTTCATACGGCGCTGCCCTCCAGTCCTGACCCGACTGTGTCTGTTCTTCAACTCACTGTATTTGTTGTTGTTGCTGAAATAATCATTCAACTGAAGCCCCAGAAATAAACGCTGACCCTTTTTTCACATATTTCACAAAATCAGGGCAACTACACTACTGGTCAAAAGTTTTAAAACACCCCAATTTTCCCAGTTCTGTTTAGAAATTCAAGTAGTTCAAGTCAAATGGACACATTCAATTGGTAGAAAGGGAAAATATGAACTGCTAGAGGTAAAAAAAAAAAAAAGGGGTATTTTAAGGGTCTTTAAAGGTGTTTATGGGGGGGTTATATGTGTTTAAAGTATTTTTTGAGGGTTCATTCAGTTCATTTTTGACCAGGATCTGGTGTTAATGTTGGGGGAATGAGACCACTGCATCCCATTAAGACAATTATTTATTTGTCAGTAAATAAGTTATACTGGACATACAACAGATAGTGAAATTGGCCCTTGGAATTAATGCCAGGGCTAACTGGACATGCAGGAATATTATTATTTTTAGCCTTTTAAATTGAACTGTATATTCCCCACAGTATTTATCATATGCATTTCTTCCCAATAAATATAAAAGAAGTGGAAAAGCTTTCTTTATTTAGCCATATTTAATGCATTTCCAGAATATAAATAATGACTCTGAAGTCATAAGTTCATTAAATTCTGGTGAAAAACAACATTAATGAATGTAGACAGAATCCATTTACCTGTAGAAATGAATCCCGTTTATATTCATCTGCATCTGTAGAACAGAGACACACTTATTTTTTAGCTGAAGAAGTCTGGGAAGCCCTACTTTACAGAAATATTTCCACCACAGACTAAAGCACAAGTTACTGAAAAAAAAGAAAACATGAGCATGCAGGAAATGTAATATACCTCCCATTATATATCATGCTATAACTCAAAGAATACTTGAGATATCATGAAATTACATGGGCATATGCATATAGCTAATCTGCATCAGATGCAATGATCTATTTGAGTAAAGTTCAAAGGTCAAGGTCACAATTAACTAAAAGCTCAAAATCACATTATCGGTTATAACTCAAGAACAGAGGGTCACAAAACATTCAGATTGGTGCCAAACTATGAGGAATGACATTGGTATTATCACCTATGACCAAGAGTTTTTTTAGATCTCTGGAGGTCAAATTTGACATGTCACAATATTAACTTCTGCAACACTGTGTGTGTGTCAAGCATAGACATATCACGGAATAACAATACTGGATATATTATTATATTACATGCACTGACGCATATGTACATATAACAAACTATCAATATTGCAAAAGTTCAAGGTTGCATTTAGCAGAAAGGTCAAAATCACATTATTGGTTCAAATTCAAGAACGGGTTGTCATTGAAACTTGAGATTGGCACAAAATAGGGGCGAGATTAGGCATTCTCTGAATACTTGTTAATTCAACACACAGCACTCCTGCCCATCATACATGTTCTGCACTAATTTCAGAAGCAGCAGCCACTTTTTCTGAACTACACTCAATTCTCATGAATTCAACAATGTGACCATCGGGTCAATTTTCAGACAATCACCTTCGCTGGAGTTCTGCTAGACAACATTAGCCTACCTTACATGGGTCTTTGTATACATTAACATAGCCTAAACCTTGTCCACATTTATTGGCTCACAATAATTAATTAGCTAATTGCATTGACTGAGGAATACTTACCCTGCTGTTTTTATTTGGGGTGAAGTCCTTTCTGTTGATATTTTTTATCCAGACCTTCCAAACACCCTCTTTCTCCGCATGACCAGGGGAAGCAGTGTAGACTGTACAGTAAAGAACATGGACAGTCCTCTTTAATCATTTGTTGGTCACACTCCAAACATCACAATATATATATTTCTTTTTTGCTTTTTCCACCTCACAGGGACTATTATAACATTAAATATTTTTTTACTGACCATAAATTTAACTAAAGTATTAAAACATTATTCCTTCACCAATCTTACCAACATAATTTGTGACTTTGTTCAAATTAGATGTATTAACTCTTTGTGTTTACATCATTAGTGATTAGAATTAGCAATTAGCATTAGCATGACCCTTTACTATCATCTCTACCGTTTGGTTAAGCATGTTTTCAAAAAATTATTACATGAATACCAAAGTATTTCTGAAACATGATGAGGATTATGTATGTAAAATGCTCTGTAAAAGTTAATAATATTTAAAAAATCGAAGTTTCCTGCCATTTTGTGTCCAAAAGAAAAGATGATTACACAGGTGTTGTCACAGCATCTTCTTCTGTGGTGGTATACCGAGCATGAGCTGAACATATTATTGACAGTGCCACCCAGTGGTGGTTTTGTGCATTACATGCTTCTTACTCAGCATGGCTGTGGACCTGTTCAATGCCTGACTGTCCTCTGAAGCTACTGGACTGCAGGCACGTGCAGAGAAGGGGTGCATCCAAAGTGCCCGTTTGACAGGGACTGTTTTTTGGCGTCTTTGTGTTTTAAAAAAAATAAATGAGTTACAACAGCAAAGTTCTCCTCAATGTGTCCACGATCATATATGAAATTAGATTTGGAAAATAAAATGTTCCACGTAAATACCTTATTTGTTTAAGTCTGTTCTACTTCCGGTCTCCCTTGAGTTTCCTGTTCTGAGTGTTTCCGGGTCACTTGTCGTCTGAAAGTAAATTGTTATATTCTGTAGAATGAGTTCAATACATCCCTTTGCAGTCAATGATGAAGCGTAAGTTTATTATTACTAACAATTAGCACTATCTGTCGTGACATATTAAAACTCCGTGTTAAGCTTCGTTTGTTATCGCGAGTTCGATGCTACGTGCATGTTCCAGTTGTACTAACTCTTGTGACCGGTAGGGGGCGCCAGAGACTGCTTAATGTCTGTTCCAGTACTGAGTTGTGTTGTTTATTAGCGATTTGTGTTAATATTGTAATACAGATACTTAATATGTGAAACTGTACTTTGTTTTAAATTCTGTAGTGCCCTATTATATTTATGTTTCTTATTTCCTTTCTATTTCAGACTGCTATGACGAAAAAACATGTACTATGAAAATGCAGTAGATACGTCTACCACTGATTATAATAAAAAGTCATAATCCAAACCCCTTGTCTCCTCTTCAAACACCTGGCATTCTTACTTCTGAACGAATTTTGATGAAACTTTCAGGAATGATAGATAATGCGTCAAGGAAGAACCCATTAGATTTTGAGCAATGAAGGTCAAAGGTCAAGGTCACATGAGTGGTAATATCTCAGGATTCAAAGATGATAGAATCTCGTGTTTGTTTTTTCATTCACATCGTCTCACCTTCGGACATCAGATGGGTCAACACCTATGGCTCAATCACATTACGTTTTGATATCATATGACGCCATATCAAGCAGTGGATTGTGGGATACATTGAGTACACTATATAGTCTGATTATAGTGATTATAAATAGTTCACTAAAGATTCGTACACCCCTGTGAAACAGCGTGGTCCCTATATAGTGCACTATATAGGGGTTAGGGACTTTCCTGTGTGTATGTTACACTTTGAGCCTGTCAACGTACATAACAAACTCACATTAGTTCCACTTTTAGAGCCAGCAAAAAAAATTAACCATTGGCTGCTAAGGCACATGGGCCGTAGCAGGGGCCAAGAGCATTCCTACATGGGCCTTGGCTCCTGTTTGCCCTCGTTTTAGAGCTGCCAAAGCTTCAATGGCATTTGAGTTCTTCAAGCACCAAATAAAAATGAATGAAGTGGAACTTAAATGTTGACAGTGTTAGTGTTCTATAGAGTGAGCAGGACGACATCCTTCTTCCTCTAGGACTCATTTTTAGATTTGCATATTAATGCTGAACGGACGCTTTTGGGTTAGTGAAAGTCAAGGGCACGGATGGCAGGTTTTTGCTGATATACTCAAATAAATAGATGAATCTCCACCTTCTCGGAGTCTGCGTCTTTGCATCAGATCACCGGACTATGGCGGCCGGCTTAAACATACACTCAGCTAAAGACGGCTTCAGCCCTAAACTTGGCACCATTACAGATGCATAGCTGAGCAAGCAAAAGACCCCCCACGGTGCCCACAGGCCTGATAGCAACACTGTAAAATACAGTTTGACAGCTCGTTAAGGTTCAATGTAAATGATTATGGACGGTGACAAAATACAGCCACGCAGGATGTCAGTGAGATGACACTTTGATAAGCAGTGCTGATGAGATGGGACAAAATGCAAACAAAAACATACAATGAGTGATGGTCTGAGCTGTGCTAATCCACTCCAGGGAATAAAAGGACACAGAGATCATGTGGACTACAACAGACACTGCAAATTTCTTCTCCCTAAAGACCTAAACAACCACTGGTGACTAAAAGCACCTACTGATCTACATGTTTAACACCTGTTGATCAACTAATCTCATTAATACAGGGAAATAATTGATATAAAAAGTAGTCTATCATCTGCTCATGGTCGTCAGATATGACTATATTTGGAACTTTCAGAGGCTTCATTAGTTGCCGTTACTCAGATAAAGCATGCAAACCAATTGCACTTGTAAAACAAGTAAAGAGAAATACATATTTTAAGTTGTATTAACTATTGCTTCCTTCATATAATTATTTTAATCTACTACATTTTTGCATCTGAAACTTACTCCCTACAACACACTTACCTAAGTTTGACCAAGTAAGTTTTTCTGCAGAAATCTAATTAAATTAAAAAACACTTACATTCTCCTAAAATACAACTTAAAATATTTAGTTCTCTTTACTAGTTTTTATAAGTTTAATCAGTTTGCATGTTTTACACACAGTGGTGGTGGTGGTGGTGGTGTGTGTGTGTGTGTGTGTGTGTGTGTGTTGGTGGGTCGGTGGGTGGGTGTGTGTGCTCTACCCACTCACAGGGGAGAGCATGTGCCAAGTGATTGATGATGTTGTGATGTACAACCGTAGTCGCTAACGCACTCAAACACAAACACTATGATACCATCTGCAAGTCCACCCCCCAGGACAGGGCCCATATAACACCCCCATTTGAGACTAACTGTTCTATATCACTGATTCACCACTAAAACTCATGGAGTTGGATCAATGACAGACTGGGTTAATGTTCATTTATTAATATCTGAACTGGAAAAGTCACTTTTTCTTCAGTTTTTATAATGATGAACTTTAACTTGAACCTGAACTTTTATACAAATCTACATGATCAGTAAATTAAATAGAAGAAAACACTTGTTTTTCACAGAAAAATGCAAAATACAGAGGATAATATTGTAATAAATGGAGAAAAAGCACATTTGAGTGGTTAAAATAATAAAACAATTGTAATAATAATAATGGACAAATCCATTTCGGAACTGGCAAAAAAGCAGTGCTGGGTGGTTATGGGTAAAATACATTACATCTTTCATCCAAAACAGAACTATTTACTATTCACAATGCATCTCTTTTTGAACACAAATGCTACAATCATAAAGTGAAAAAGCCCCTGTGAAGCTACTGTTCACACTTGTGCATTATTTTATCTTAGAAAAGCAGGAACAAGCATAACTGACAATATTCAAATCTAACTTCACCCACATTCTGAGTCTAATTTCAGTCACTGCAGGATTCTAAAAACTGCAACAGTAGGAAATCGGTAACGACTCTGAATGTGCAAATGTGGATGTGGACAAGAGCAGTTCAAGGACATCTGTATCACGGAGAATTTAAAGAACCGTATGAGGCTCTGAAAGAGTTAATTGGACTTTTTTGCACTAGTTTTATCACCCATGAAAGGACCACTTAGAAAATCAATATATGTTATATGTCTATGCTATATTTAGACTGTTTTTCCAGCTTTTTTCACTGTCGTATAGATTTTTCCCACAGTTTTTTTTTAACCTTCCTGAGTTCAGTGACACAAAAAAAGCAGTTGTGCAGCCTGTGGTGCGGTGTCACTGTGGGGTTTTACGCTGTCTTTTCAGTCTAACAGATAGTGTAAGCGGTTGAGGATTAAGATTTATGAGGCAAAATTGCCGGCCCTGGTGTGAGTCTACAGGTTGAGAATGACATGATAAAATGGCATCACTTTGACCTTTTAGAAAATGAATGATGTTTGGCAAAATCTGAGTGATGAATGACTCTCATTTTTTAAAGACACTGATGTAGAATTGTACTAAATCTTTACTTTATCATGAAAATGGGAAGACTGAATCAGACTTTCAACGAGGAACAGGAAGCAGAGATATTTTCGATGACAAAACGCATCGATTTTGCATATTTGTCAATTGTTTTGAGGGTTACATTTTACATTTATTATTATTTACGATGAGTGAAATTTCAAATGTCTATAAAAACCTGCATTTTCCTTCAACGTTGGCACAAATATAGAGGCAGATGATCTGATGACATCACCATAGACAGACATGTGATGACGTCAGCTGGATTGATGCCAAAATAAACTAGAAAACAGGTTGTTGTGCCTGGAGCCAGTTATTCCAAATACATTTACATATAGAACACAGAAAAAAAAGACAGTAACATTGCTTAATTTAATATTAATACCTTTCTCATATAGCCTTATACCTCATTTTTGATCAGGTGTAATTTTTCTTTCATTACCCGATACTTGATGATGAATAATAAGAGCGCTAAGACAAAGGGGCTGATGGGATATTGCAGAGGTATTAGGCAGCAGCAGCATATACTGGAGCAGGTGCTCAGATGGAATTATGATGTGAAGAGGCCAGTCTGTGAGCTGAGGTTATTTGATTAATCTTCTCCCATTAATTATCTATGGCAGAGCTTAAAATACATGATAACGAGTTAACATCTGCACTCCACTGTCTCTCTATATTTAACACGAATGTTAAACATGTCACCTGAGCTCAAGAATGGGAGTTTTAAAATGTAATTTGATTCATGTGCTGTTAAAAAAAAAAAAAAAAAAAAAAAAGGTTGTGATTGATGCAAATGTTAAGTTGCTTGAGTTTTACATTGAAGGAAATGTCAAAAAGTTACAAATATCCAAAAAAAAAAAAGAAAACGTATAAATCTTTCATAAAATTAGCCTCGTCTATATACATAAATAGATACAAATATTATAACTTCATTTAAAAACATGTGAAATCCCTTTGCTACAGGTTGGCCTCCCCTTCAGTCTGGTGTTCTAATAGTGAGTATCGGTCCTGTTCTTGGGTGGGCTTTATGGTTGCTACTTGAGGGGGCGGGGCCACACTGCTGCCCTGCTGCTCCCGGGGTCCTGTGGAGAGGGCGGGGCTTCTGCGGCGGCCGTCCAAACCCAGGTGCGTGCTGATCTGTGACGAGCGCAGACTCCTGGTGTGACCCTGAGCACGTGCCTCGCACAGCTCAACAGACGTCTTCTTATACCTGAATGAACAGATGGTTGTCATGGAAACAATAACTATGGCTATCGAGCAGCAGTGTCAAACTCCTGTTACATCAGGGGCCACATTCACCTAAATTTGATCTGAAGTGGGCCGAACCAGTACAAAAAACACCCCAAAAAACCTACATAATAATATATAAATAATATCAACTCCAAAATTTTCTCTCTGTTTTAAAATAAAAAAAAGTACAATTATATAATGAAAACAAAAAATATTAGGCTTTAGTTTATCATTTATACATATGCATTCTAATTTACAGATCATAGTGAATCTAACGATACACATAATATTTAGTGATAGGTGGAATATTGTGAAAATTGTACTTACCGATACTTCTTTTAAGACATTTGCAATTTTTCACATTTGTTCTGATTATTGAAATTTTTTTGTGTGAAATTATACTTTGTTTTAGTGTCACTAAATTAAAAAAAAAAAATTACATTAACAAAGAGGATTTATTTTTTTTATTTACTTGTGAATATTTATAGATTATTATATTATGATCATCAGCTCCGTAATATGGACTCACATCCTCAGCAGTAAAGACGACAGAACCACTGATACAGAGGAGGCAGCCATGGCAGCCGAGCCCATCCAAGGTTGGAGCACGAGACCGAGTGGCATGAACACACCTACAGACAGCGGAGGAAACAGCATAGAAAACTATTTAACCCTCACAGCGCAATGCAGTAAAAATACAGTATAAAAATAAAAAAGGAAAATAGTTGAATTTTTCTGAATATTTAAAATAAACCATCCATACTGGTTCTCTTTTTTAAGCAAATTTTTTGCAAATTCTTCCATGTTATTTATAATTTTGTAAATAGTTTTTGTTAATTTATGGGTTTATTTTTCGACGTTTTGTTTTTATTTTATTATTTTATCTTTAATTTAGTTCCATTTGTGTCCTAATTTGTTAAGTTTATTATTCACTTTTGTTCATTTTATTGAAGACTTTTGCAGTTTTTGTTCATTTTGTCGCTTATTTTCTTCTTTTTTTTGTTTTTTACCATGGAACTGCTAAAGTGTCAAGAGTTAAAAGGTTAAACTGAATCATGTGGAAGAGGGAAATATCTAAAACATGTAGGACACCGGCCCTAGAGGACTGGAGTTTGACACCCCTGTTTAGGTGGCGTGTGTCTATTAGGAAGGGTAAGATGCAGAGACTGAAAAATAAGAAAATAAGATAAAAGTGATCAGTAAAATGAACAAAAATGAATAATAAACAAACAAAATGATATGTAACATGAACAAAGTAAGACACTAACAGAAAACAATTGAAGAAAATTATAAAATTAAAAAAAAAACCTAGAAAAAAATCAACAAAAATAAGCAACAGCATCAACAGAAACTAATAAATATTCACAAAATAACACGAAAAAAATGCAAAATACCAAAACACAAAAACACAAAATGAAATAAAAAAAACAAATAAATGACTAGTGTTATAATTTGGTTCCAGTAGTTTTAGTTTGGACTTTTTCTTTTTCTAAATCAGTTGCTTTTCGACACCTGTACATCAGTTCCATGAACAAAATGATCACTAAAATAACACAAAAAAAAACACCTTTGAATTTTAAAACTAAACCATCCATTCAGAACGTTGTCCTCACCTGCAGCGATTGGTATTCCAAGCAAATTATAAATAAGAGCAAATACAAAATTTATTCTAATCCTCCGCACCGTCTTCTTGGACAGTTCGATACTGGCCACCACATCCAGCAGGTCATTCTAGTGGAAGGAAAATACAAATAATAATAGTCATGTCATGTACATTCAACGTGTTATTGTTTTTCAGGGCGGCGTTGATGCATCACACACTCTGATGAGGACGATATCAGCCGCCTCAATAGCCACGTCTGTCCCAGTGCCGATGGCGATGCCCACGTCAGCGCGGGCTAGGGCTGGCGAGTCGTTAACGCCGTCTCCCACCATGGCGACCCGCAGGCCTTTTTCCTGCAGCTCTTGCACTTTCGCAACCTTATGTGACGGTAGCACCTCTGCAAACACCTTCCTGATCCCAACCTGTGGCAAAACCACAGACAGACTTTAACTGGAGTTATTTCCATACATCCTGCAGTGTGTGTGTGTGTGTGTGTGTGTGTGTGTGTGTGTTTCTATCTTTAAGACATTGATATGTTTACACAGTCACACCATCTGATAATATGGGGACCACAATTCAGGTCCCCACGAGGCTTTAATATAAATAGTAAAATAGAAATGCTGTGAAACATGTATTTTTCAAAGGTTTGAAGGTGTGTTTTTTTGTTTTGTTTTTTAAAGAGAAAGATTGATTTTTTTTAATTAAAAAAACCTGTATTTTTTCATATTTTTAAAATAGTATTATTATTTATTTTATTTTAAAAATTATTTTAAAATGCATTCATTTGTATTCATTTTTAAAATTATTTACTTATTTTTTATTTATTCACTTTTTTATATTGATTTAAAATTTATTATTTTTGAAAATTATTATTATTTATTATATTTATTTTTGATGTATTTTTTTAAATAATTTACTTCTTTTGTATTTATTGATCATTTTTGAAAAAGACGCAATATTATTGTATTTATTTGTATTCATTTATTTTATTTTTAAACGATCATAATTTTTTTATTTATTCATTCATTTGTATTTATACATTTTAAGTGAATTTAATTTTAAAAAATTTATCAGAATTATTTTATTTTATTTAAAAAAATGTTTACACTCACTACTCAATGGCAACTTGATTTTACAAACTTGGTCCTCATGAGACATGGAAACGAAGATGCGTGCATGTGTGTATGTGTGTGTGTGTGTGTGTGTGCTACCTGGGCAGCTATGGCCTTGGCGGTGCGTCTGTTGTCACCTGTGATCATCACCACCTCGACCCCCATGGTGTTCAGTGTGTGAACTGCTAAGGACGACTCCGCTTTCACTGTATCTGCAACTGCCAACATAGCACAAAGGACGCCTGCAAACAGAACACACATGCACTAACAAGTGAAACACACTGGACACATTTAACCCTGCTGTTGTCCTCATATTTACACCCTGTGTCCTCTGGCTCAAAGTGACCTGTCTTCAGTAAACCTCTAATATAAGCAGCTTAATTACTTACGCCAAGGAGGTTATTTTGGTGGTGATCCTGGATTCTGGTTCACTTTGAAATGTATTCTCCATTTACCGCAATGTAAAATTTCAAAGTGAGTCCAGGACCACGACGAAAATATAATCATTTGTTCCTTGTGACACTCCCAACACATCCTGAAAATGACATCATCCATCAGATTTTAAGTTATCTTGACCCACCAAAATCTAATAATTTCCAGATCTCCCCATTACCAACCTAAATTTCATCAAAATCTGTCCATAACTTTTTGAGATATCTTACTAACTAACAGACAGACAAACTCTGGCAAAAACATAACATAAAGTTTTTGTTGACAAAAATAAAATGAGACGTTATTTTAATTCTTTGAGCAATGTTCATATTTATTAATGTATTTATTGTTGCTGTCGTCATATTATATCCCCACCAATGTCAACGTCATGATTACTCCCATGGTTTCGGGGATATTTTGTTGGTTTTTAACACCGTAGCGGGTCATTTTGGCCTGAGGAAAACAGGAGGGTGTTTTTCATTCATATGTCTCACCATCTATAGCGACCAGGATAGCTGTTTGTCCTTTGGTCTCATGACTGGACATGGCAGCATCAACGTCAGCACCGATGTGATGGCCGTTCCTCCTCATCCATTCTCTGTTCCCAATCAGCACCGAGTATGACAAACCTTCAGCTATAAGCAACAAAATCAGGAACGTGGGTGGTGAAAATCTGGTACTCTGACAATGCTGTGTTCAAATGATAGTAAACATTTTTGTTATTTATGTATCTGGGTCATCAAGAGTCTTTTGCCAAGCACCAAATACAGGTACATTTTCCTTTTGACGAGTCAATCCAGGAAATGTTTGTACCTAGCTTAATGGAATTTATGCATCCGTCTTTCTTTTTCTATCTGGCCTGCTCCTAATCTACCACAAACAGACTTGTTTATGTTTTTCCAACTTTCTACCTTCTACTGCCAATCAGAGGCAGGGTCAGACTGAGAGCGTCTTCGCACAATAGGCGAGAAATTAAATTGATAAGATGTGGTGATATTGACGAGCTGGTTGGAGAATTGGAGGCTGTAAAATTATGACTGCAGGACAACGTTGAAAACCAAGATGGAATGTACTGAAAGTGATATATACATCAAACCAAAAAAAGTAAATACAATATGTCAGTATTTTAATAACCCTTTAATGTCATAATTCAGACTCAAGGTGTTGTGTTTTGTCTTATTTTTTGTGTGTCTTCATGCATATTTTTTTGTCATTGTTAGTGTTTGGGCTTTTATTTTGGTATCTGTGTTTCATGTTCACACTTCCGCTCCTTCCTTCCAGTGTTTTCCCCGCCCCTCGTTAATCTCTCCTTGATGTCTTCCACCTGTCTGTCCCTGTGTATAAGTTTCCCCAATTGTGTGGTCCAGTGTGAATTCGTTAGCCCTAGTAGTGACTTATAAGTGTTAAACTTTATTTTTATTTAGCCTCCACCACTGGTACTGAGACTGTAACATTTAAACTTCCAAGAGTCCACATATAGGCCGGAAGTAGTCGTTCTAAAATGTTAATCAAACCACCCAAACCTGTCCCGAATGTCACCTGAAATGACTGAACAACACAGCCTCTATGATCTCTACTGTATGTACAAGCTCACACCATTAACACAGTGGACAAACAGAAGGCTAAGTGTCTTTAACAGTGACTATAAATGGACATTTAAGGTATCATCAGACCTGTGGGCGGGGCCTCGCTGGCAGGCAGCAGAGCACTTTCATCTGTGGTTGCTCCCGGCAACAGGAAGCGCTCGTGGTTCTGCTGCTGCAACAGATGCTCCACGTCGGAAACCCGACAACTGATCCCACAGCCGGGAACTGCCTGGAAGTCCTGACAGTAGCCCAGCACATCACAGCTCAGCTCCTTTTGGCACCGACACAGAACCGTTACACAACCATCACTCATTTAGACGTGAAAAAAAAAAAAAACATCTGCGACCTCTCACCTCTTTGCAGTGTTTGGCCACGGCCATGCCCAGTGGGTGTTCGCTGCTGGCCTCTGCTGTGCCCACTACCGCCAGGATCTTCCTCAGAGGCATGCGGGCTATTTCCCACAACACCAACACACGAGTCACCCGTGGAACACCATTGGTAATCGTACCGGTTTTATCAAACATCACCACGTTAATCTGAGGGAGGAAATTAATGAATTTTGAGGACGTTTCCACAGTGTTTTAAACCCTAAAAGTTGACATCAGCGTTCCTATTATTATGTCCACCAAATAACCATGCACAGAAACAATGTATATATCAGGTCACATGGTTGTTTTATACAGAAGATGTGGTTTACGTAGTCTCTGCTGGTTCCCTGAAGGCAACATACTGCTCCTATTCTCTGACACTCCATTGGTTATCTGTCAGGTTCAAAAAGGTGATTCTAAAACACTCCTAAGGTTTAAAGGTGGGGTGGGAGATCTTTTTTTGCAACATTTTTTACCATATTGCTTGATAACCTCTTCATGATCCCATAGCACGCACTGAAATAGAATGTTTGCAACAAAAAAATAAATGTTTTAGTCCAGTCTAGAGGGTTGAACCAGAGGAAAACTCTGGCCACTCATTGGACTGATCATCTTTACAATGATTGATTTCTGCGCAGTTCACATAAACAACTATGGCGGAAAAAAACGACAACCGGCAGCGAAACCAAAGTAAAAACTGTTGGAAAAACTATGACCATAAGGAAGCTGATCAAAACAGAACAGGACAACGGTGGCGCTGGAGTGAGTTGAAGAAGGAAAAGGGCTTAAAACCGTTGCTAAAGTTGTTTATGCTAATGTTTCTACTCCCTAGGTACGATGATATCATTATGATTATATAATATTTGAACATACTAATCGATTATGGGTATCGTATCCACCGTGTCAGTGAGAAAATGTCAGATATTGACCAAACATAATGTTTCTAAACCTTTTGTTACCTAAGAGTCATGTGACACAAACTAATAAATGTATTATTATTATTATTGTTACTTATTGTTTTGTTATTTAGGATGATAATTAAAGTTCCAGTTCTCGTGAATGCTCATGAACCTCCGTGATCGCTCCAGACAACATGTGCGTTCATGTATTTTTGAAGGCGTGGTTTCGAGGGCTGGGCTGACGAAGAAGCACGGGTGTGTATACTTTCAAATCGCGCTTGCAGGAACCGTTTTCCCAGATCTCCTACCCTACCTTTAAGTGACATACTAAAGCCTGTCGTCTTGCCTTATGGGCCATCTCTAGTGGCTCGCCTCCTTTGATGAGGATCCCGTTCTGAGCTCCCACCCCCGTGCCCACCATGACGGCCGTTGGGGTCGCCAACCCCAAAGAGCAGGGGCAGGCGATAGACAGCACTGTGATTGAGGCCTGGAAGGCGAAGCGGACGATGACCTCCGCCTTGGAGATGTTCGTGTTATAACCCTGGGAAGAGGACACAGTTGGAAGTTCGACATCATATAGCGCCAAAGCTTTTGTGAGAGATGGAAACCCCGGTGTGAGCACCTACCGGGAAATTGTCCTTCACAATGTCAAAGTCGACAAAGCCGATCGCCAGCCAGGCCACCAGAGTTAAGAGAGACACAATTACAATGAAGGGCACGAAGTAGCCACTGAGCCGGTCTGCAAACTGCTGGATGGGAGCCTGAGCAAACACACATGGATCCACAGTAAAACATCTATTCAACTGTCTTATATGAAAGTGAAAATGAAAATTCACCTTTGAGGTCTGGGCTTCTTCTACCAGTCTGACGATTTGGGACAGAGTGGTGTCTGCTCCCACATGAGTTGCCTCTACCAGGAGAGCACCGTGGGCATTGATGGAGCCAGCGATCACCAAACTGCCCACCTTCTTACTGACGGGCATGGGTTCACCTGACAGAAGACCAGGAAAAAAGTCACACCCAGTAACATGGAAAGCAGGTCTCGCGAATTCATTTTTTTTTTTTTTTTTTTTTTTCCTCTATTGGGCTGGGTCAGTCAAATACTAGCAGAATAACTTATAAATAATGACAAGTCCAAATTTTTATCTTTGTTTCAGTGCAAAAAAAAAAGTCCCACTCAATTATGAAAATCCTTACTTTTTAAACTACCAAACAAAAAAGATGTATAATAAATAACCTGAAAAAAAAAATTTTCTTAAGAAAAATACATCCAATTTTAACAATATCATGCCTCAATTTATCATTTCTACATGTACATTATGGATCAGATCTACAAAGACAGTAAACACTTCCTAACAGAAGCAGAACATTTTCTTTAGACATTTGTTCAGGTTATTCACATTTTCTTGTTACAGGATAGTTCATTTTAGAGTAAAGACCAACATTAAAAAATGGAAAATATTTACATTTACAAACAGTCGACATAATATTTTTTCACATCAAACCAAAAATAAAATATGGAGCCATTATTATGTTATTATTTGACTGTAGATCATATTGGTCTATATATGGAACCTGAATTAAAATGACTTTAACAGCCTTGACTGTGGAGTTTTGGCACTTTTTCATTGGCCAGATTGGAACCTTTTGCTGAACCCAACATGTGCTCTTGTCTCCTGTACTTCCTTGTTGCAGCACATGACATCAGGATTTTAAATGATCTTTGGTTTTATTGCTTAGACATGATTTTAGGTGACACATTTATGGTACAATATGACTGGTTACAGGCTTGTGTTATGTGTTTAAAGCTCTTTTTTTAAGCGTAATTTATAAATGACGTAGTCCCATAGAAGGTTAAGGAACATACCCGCAGTGTTGTTTGTCGTTAGAAGTGTCAAACCTGAATTGAACTGGCTCGTGTTGTGTGTTGAGCTGTGTGTGTCTCTGATGATTAGTAAATGTGGACACAAGATAATAATTCTTTCACCCTTAAACTCTTGAGACTTCAACAGTTTCAGGCAAAAGTTAATAAAACAAGTAACAAAATGGACAATAACAGCCAAAAATGTATAATAAACCAACATAATAAGAAGTAACATGAAGGAAATAAGACATAAATGGCAAAAAAGGGAAGAAAAATAATGAAATATAATATTAAATATGGAAATATAAAACAAAATAAGGCACAAAATTAACAAAAACTAATCAATATTTACAAAATAATAACTAACTTAGTTAAAATAAACTAAAATGAAGTATGTATGAATAAATAATATTGTAATTTGGTTCCTGTAGTTTAAGTTTTGCCTTTATTTTCTAAATCAGTTGCTGTTTATCTCCATATATCAGATCCATGAACAAAACTCAGTAAAATCACAGTAAAAAAAAAAAAAAACATTTTTTTTCTGAATATTGAAACTAAACATCAGGGCTAAAGTGAAAGGATTTAATTTGTGACACAAAGATAAAAAACACAAACAAACAACAAAAATAACTGATATAGTACTTTAGATTCACGGGTTCTTACTGTGTAATCTTTTAAAAAGCAGCAATAAGTTTAATGGGTGTGGCCATACCATTTAATTTTATGTTCTTAATGGTTTGGAGTCTATTCATGCCAGGCCGTAACATCCCATAAATACAGCTGTGACAGTGTAATGAAGTGAAGATACTGTATGAACACGACTCTGTACAAGTGCAGCGACAAAGGTTGGACATAATTTCACAGTTTTTAGTCGTACTGTTGATCAGCACTGGCATTATAATGTAGGATGAATTCTTCAAGAAAAATCACAATTAAGGGGGATATCTTATATTATATTGTATAAATTTACACCTTTATCTGTATTTTATACTCTGTACATTTACATAAATATCTGTACTTTATACTCTTTATATTCTCAGAATAGATGCGTTACTTTTTCAAACTGAACAGATGTGACAGTATGAAAATAAGTGACTTCAGAGGGAAAATCAGTGAAGGAGAGAAACTGTGACTTTATATATTATAGTTATATGACTATTATCTCACAATTTTGACTTTATACCTCATTATTTTGAATTTTTATTTCACAATTTTGACTTTTAGTTTCACAATTTTAACATTTTATCTTAATATTGTGCATTTTTTAATTTCATATTTATAACTTCTTTTTTTTTTTTTAAATCTCATGATGACTTTTTATCTCAATTGTGACTTTTTTCCCCCTATTTTTCCTAAATTTCTTGTCCACACCCATAAAACTGAGTAACTGTGACTTGATCAAACACAATTTCAACACAGTAACTCACTTTTAATTTTTGATACTTTTGGAACGTTTCAGATTTTTCCTGATTAAATAAGTATTATTGCATTCATGCCCAGGTTTTACTTTTTACTTTTGTACTTTAATATAATTGAGAAATTTTACTTTTTTTTACTTTTACCTAAGTAGAGGACTTTTAAGTACAGAATGTGAGTTATTTTCACACCTCTGGTTTTATCTCATTCATAGAAATTTAAAGAAAAAATGCAAAACTACACAAGAAAATTGTGGAAAAATGTCAAGTAAATACAGTTTTACAAAATATAAAACTAGAATCAATGGATGCTTTTAATGTAAACAGTCTCTTACCTGTGATCAGAGACTCATCAGCCATGGAGCTTCCTTCAATCACTTTCCCATCAACAGGGAACTTTCCTCCAGGGACTACTTTTATGATGTCACCTCTCTGAACCAGTTCCACCACCACCTGCTCCTCGCTGGCACAAAAACACAAAAACAGCCACATGCATATATATTTCCCTAAGCAGCACATTTACTGGGACTATCATCTGTTGCTGTTTCTCACCTGATAATGGAGAAATTAGATCCTAAAGTCACCACAGTTGCATCAGTGGCTTGAAGGGACATTAACTTTGCCAAAGCCTCGGAGGTTTTACTCTGAAAAAAGGAAATACAATACAATGCAAAATAATTAATGGATACATATTCTAATAATGTTAATGGGTGTTATTACATTAAAAGAAGGTGTTATTTTAACCCTTAGAAACACAAATATTCATTAGCATCTACTGATCTAAAATGTTTAAACACCATTAATGCCCTAATTCTATCGACATATGTAAATAACTACTGTTGTCATCTTTTTATGGTCATCAGATATGACACATTTGGGCATTCACAGGCTCGGCAGTTACCATGGAAACACCATCATATTCTATAACGCTGATTCACCAGTAAAACCCATGAAGTTTGATGGATGAAAGTAGATGGACACACTTGTTTGTAGGTTCAGTTAATGACATATTTAGCTGAAAGTCACTTTTTCTCTGGTTTTGATGTAACTATACAGACACAACTGGACTGATAAGACTATAACTACAAGTACATGATCAGTACATTAAATAGAATAGTACTTTAGAAAGAGAGAGAGAGAGAGATACATATAGACAAGAGTCACCAATAAAAAAAAAAGAAAAGGAAGATGAAATTAAAAATAAAGATGAGCTGAAGTAATTACATGCTGAGTGTCAAGGCAGGGAACATTTATCTATATTTATTTATGTACATTTATAATTATCATATTGCTGTTCTAATTGTGTATAGACAGATAGTTTATTAACTCTCACTTTTAATGCAAAAAAACCCAAAAAACTTTACAAATGTGACACCTCAGCTCTTGCTTTACACGTGTGTTATAACTACAGTTGAACTAAAAACACAAATATTCAGTAACAGGCAGAATATTTTGGAATTTCCATTGATTATCACGAGGTCATTTACATTATTTACATTTTCATGAAAAGATAGTTTGGAATGGTAAGGATTTTATCATATCATTTCACATCTTTCAGTCAAAGAAAGATGTGTCTTTTTTTTCCCCTTCGTAACCTGTTACTTTCACTTGTCTGCTCCACTATAGATCATCTTGGTGTGTATATGTCTACCAGAACTAAAAAACTTTGACACCTTTGACTATAACTGTCTTTAACCCCATGGGCCTGATTGGTCGCATGCTTGACACTCCTGATCTACCATCTACTATAACACACCTGCAGTTGTACAAACTCAGCATTGTGTTAAAAAATTAGGAACAGTGTTGTGGAATTCATCAACGTGGGAGGGAAACAAGAAAAGCCAAATATATATAATTGATCCTGGGGGAAATTCAAGAATCCAGCAGCAGTGCACACCCTAAAACACAGAGCACAATAAATACAACTGCAATTGTACAAGATAAAAGAAAGACCCTCATAACATGAAGCTGCTGAATGGAAGCCACTCGCCTCCAGTGCCTGTGATGTCTTGTAATGAGTCCCATGTCTCGTGAAATTATGTGATTTCTACTGAAAAATATAAATTTAGAGGATAATGGTGTAATAAATAAAGATAACTCCTTTAGAAAAGGTTAAATGTAGAGTAAAAAATGAACCACAAGAATAGTTCTAGGTGTTTCAGGGTTACAGATTCAATGTGTAAGATTGAATTATATATTTTCCAGTTAAAGTGAGGTTTTTTTCTTTAGTTTTCTCTCTTTTGTGCAAAATGTAGAGGACATTATTGCAATAAGTGGTGGTAAATCACTCGAGTGAGAAAAAAAGCGATAAAAACAAAGTGAAGATAATCATCCTCACAGTCACATGTAGTTATTTTCATCACATAATTGAGAAAAGGTGAGCATCAAAATGGTTTCCTGATGTGATCAGAAATTGCATTTTCTCAACATTTTGAAAAATTATTTTTCAATGAACACTTGACCCTGAATTACCTTTACCTCAGGATAAAAACAAATGTGTTATGGCTGTGTTGCAATGTCAGCTGATAAGTTATCTACCAACTGCACCACTCCTTACAGGACCTACAATAACGTCTTGTGTCATTCAGCAATACTCTGCACGAGGTCATCAAAACACAACTGTAAAATGTGGATCTCTGTAGAATTAAAACAAGTCATATCTGTGTTGCAAAAATTTTTTTAAAAACACTATTAAAACACTATTTTTGTGGGAGTTCCCAAAAGATTGTTTCTCTCTGTTTAACATCTTTTAAGTGATTTATCACCATTTACTATATTATACTCCACATTTTGGATTTTTTTCCCCAGGAATTTTTTTTTTATTTTCCTATATTTAATGTATTGTTCATGTACTTGTTCTTAAAAGTTCAGATTAAAGTACCATTATATCAAAAACAGGAGGAAAAAGGAACTTTTTCAGCAAATCTAGTGTCTCCATCCACTGTCACTGATCCAACTCTATGGGTTTTACAATGTTGTTGAAGTTGACAGCGTTTCCATAGTAACTACAGAGCCTCTGAACATCTCAATGGGTCGTAACTGATGAGTATGAAATTATTTACACAAATTAATAGATCAGCAGCTATTAACAATTTTACATCAGCAGATGGTTTTGGTCAACAGTGGATGTTTGGATCTTTAGGAGTTAAATGCAAGAAAAGGCTATTATAAAAGCTAAAGGTCAAAGGTCAAGCCTGTTTTGATTATGATGCCAGGACAATGGGTTGGTGCTTCTTCATTCGTACCTTTGCGATGTGCTCCAGCCATCGTCCCAGAGCGATGAACACAAACAGCATCGGCGGAGTGTCAAAAAACGTGATGGGGCTCTGGTTTGCCTTTTCAGCCATGGCCACAATGAGAACCACACAAGAGTAGATGTAGGCGATAGAAGTAGCCAAGACGATCAGCACATCCATGTTGGCTGTGCGGTGTTTAAGGGAGCGATACGCCTGAATGTAGAAGTTACGACCTCCGAATATCTGGAAAATAGGAATGTTTATTCTTCTGTTTGTCCTAAATAACTGCAAAATGTATGTTTTATTGGAGGTAGAGACGCAAACCAACACCAAAGCATAGATGTAGTGAATGGAATTCTCTGAAGCGAGTGAAGCAGTGAAGTGTCAAGTGGTATCTGGTGTCGAAGCAATGCATTAAACTATCAACTTACCCACTTGAACGGTAAAGATAGAAAACCTCAGTTTAATGAAATGTCCTGTGCATTAAGACCACCCTGACTCCTCTATGTCCAATGCATGCATGTCTTTGTACTTTATGGTGTGTTCCATTACCTGCACAGGTGTACAGAGGATGAAAAAAGCTAGATTAAGCAGCGAGAGGCCGGGCAGCAAGTTCTGGTCCTCTGGCATGGAGCCCCCATGCTCCTTATGTTGGCTGTCCATGATCATCATGTAGATCATGAGGCCCATGACTGGAAGCCCAAAAACAAGGCTGAACAGGAAGGAGCTCTTCCACCTGGAACGGAACAACATGATTAAATGTATATCAATAAAAGTCGCATGAGTCCCAAGACTGAGCAGAAAAAACACGAACATAACAGACACATGCTGAACTGTATCATAGCAAAGGCCCATAAGGTCCATGAATATAAACCATCCTCTATTAAGGCCTGGGCACTACCTTCACCCACTATACAGCAAATATGGCTTTTGTCTTCATATTTGATTTTTTTTTCCAAGTACATTTATAATCTTAATCTTTTCAAATCCATTCCAGGCCATTTTTTTATGCTCCTAAAAAGATGTTATGAAATGTGACTTCAGTCTGAATGTTCAAGAGGTATTTTACTTTTACGTCTTTTACATCTTAAATGTCAATTAAATGTAATAGATGTTTAAATTCTGCACTGGAGGAGGTAGGACCTGGCAACATCCATCCAATCTTGGTCCTCAAGAGCCTTCCATCACACCTGGAAGCCATTACATTACATCATTATCAGGCTTGTGCTGATCATAAACTGGGTCAGCTGTGATGGAAGAGGGAAATATGGAAAACTTGCAGGGTACCAGCCATGACATGGACATGGACATAGACCACCCACCTCTGATATACTGTTGACATACTGTATATGTGATGTTCTAGAATACAACTTCAATCTGAACGGTCACGAAGAATTTTACCTGGTGTTAATGTTAATTAAATGTGACATATGCTTCAATTTTGCACTGCAGGAGGTGGGACACAGTAAGGTTCATATTGACTTCCATAAACACAGTATACTGTGTGTAGCATCATAACTTCTTCTGCCTGTGGAGGTAACTTCAGAACTGTAGACTCTTCACTCAAGTCTAATAGCACGAATAAATTATAATGTAACCAACACAAAAATTAGATTTCAGCCAAAAAAATATATAAAAATGTCATTGAGAATTAGGGCCTGCGGTGTGAATGTAGCCTTAGTGGCTTTCAGAAAACTCCTAAAAGTGTACTTTACATTCTGATATTAAGAGCGCTGCCCCAAATTTTGTTGTATAATCGGAGCTTGTAAGCATTAGATGTGATTTTCAGCTCAGGTAATAGATAGCAGAGTGGCCCAGAGGCCGATGGATGAAAATCATCCTCTGCTGAGGCCTGGTGTTACATTGCTAACTTAGTCTGAAATTGTCAAACCCCTAGTTTTAAGAGTCCCTCTCAAACTTCTACTTGACTGATGTTGAATGAGTTAATGGATAAATAGTAATAGACGAGCAGATGTACTTTTAAGTCTGTGAAAAAAGGTAAAAGTAGCAGAAATATGCCAGGGCTGGAACCCAGATGTCAATGGATCAAAAACATCTTATTTTAAGGACTGTTCAGCAGCCAAAATAGTGGCTTTTCTGACACTGAAGGTGGTTCAACACTGGGGGTTCAACCATCTTTGAAAGCCAACATATGAAGTTACATTATGCACTCACTCTACTCCAAATACTGGCAGCATCACTTCCAAATTCACTTTTAATTTATCACTGCCTGCATACCACACTGTCATGAATGCATGTATTTTTACAGACAGAACAGTTTTGATCAGATACTTGCTGTCGGATCTCTTCTGTGTGATCAAGGTTGTTCTTAAATCCCGCCTTCACCAGACTGGCCTCAAAGCCAAGGCTCTGCCCAAAGAAAACAGGAAGTGATGGGACATGAATCAACAAGAACACAATAGATAACAGAGTTTTAAAAGGAACTGGACACTCATAATAATTATTACTTGGATCATTTTTATTATGTCTCTCGCGCCGAGTAGATCCGGGTCAAACTCGATCTGTGCTTTTTTAGTTGCCAGGGCGACCGAAGCCCTGTGGATCCCTTTAGTTGTCGTGAGCTTGGACTCGATGTTATGGACACACGATGCACATGTCATGCCTGTGATCTGCAAGAAAACAAAGATGGAACGTTTCAGTCACAGTTTTGCATCATATGTTTAAAACTAAGCACATTTACATCTTTATTATAGGACTTATTGTTTTTATCTCTGTGCACTGTCTATCTTTCTATCTTATTTAAATTTAACCCTTTGGTATCCCACCCACAGAGGTCTTTCCTAATCATGTGTGTGTGAAACTGGTCCACAAGTAAAATGCTTCCAAAATGAAAAATACAAAAAGCCAAAGGTGTACATTGACTGTAGTTTCTAAGATACAGTCTTGGGCCAAAATGTGAATTTTGAAAATTAATTAAAGGAGTTTTATTCATAAGGAATTTTTGTCTCAGATCTACCACAAACATGACAATACATTCCCTTTACAAGTTCTTTCTAGTGGAACATGTATAAACATGTATAAATGTACAAACCATCATATATGTGTAGCAACACCATGTTTATTGAAAACATCAGCTAACCAGGTCTTTTGACATTTGTTTCCTCATTTATCTTCTTAAAGAATGTACCATTTAGCACGTTTACTGTCTGAAGCTGATAGAGGAAGAGTAAAGGAATAATGTCAAGCATTATTTTCATACAGTTTATTTTAACTCCTCATTTTCTGTATTTCATCAATGTGATTCAAAAACAAAAATACTAAGCATTCAATAACTGTCATTTTTTTCACCCTTTAAATGGCATGTTTGTAATGTAAATATAATATATTTCTTTGATGTAAAGAACTTTTTTCCCCTCACACCCCCACAGCTGCATAAACACACCCTCTCAGAGCCTTGGTGAACAGCAGGGAACAGTACACTACCATCTAGTGGGGAAAAAAACATGCAATTACTCTCTCTTCCAAATATGGCAAAAGTGATGTCACGGGTTAAAAAAAATGGTTCATGTGAAAACTTCGAGCTACACTTCTCAAATGAAACCCAGATATTAGTAAAAGGATGATTTATGCCTTAATGGCTTATGAATAAAAAAAGAAAAACAGCCATTATAACGGGAGTATATGTGCACTTTTTTGCACACTTCAGAGACAGGTGATAGTGTTGTAGTTTTCTGTTATTTTAAATGTGAAACTTTTAGTTTTAAAAATTATGCAAAGATGAACAACATTGGAAATGTAACATAATACAATTTGTACAAAAAAAATGTAAAATAAATAAAATGAAGTTTCACAGTGTGCATAATGTGGTCACCCAGATACTGGAGGGTTAATAGAACTTACACTGAGGTCAAGTTTCCCATGTGTTACTGCATTGTCCTCTATCAGTTTGGCACCAAATCCTAAGTCTTCTATGAGGTGACTTATAGCAGCAGCATCTATAGCATCAGAATTATATTTCACTTCTGCTTTTCCAGCCATGAGTGAAACCAAAACCGATAGGATTCCTGGAAAAAGCAAATGAAGTCAGTTTTACATTTCGCTTCATGGACAAAAGATTCATGAGAATCTCAGCTTGTGTATATGTCATTAGAATTGTGTAAAAATGTCTGTTTAATCAAACTCACCCTTGTGTTTGAGTAGATTTTGCTCAATATTGGCCACACAGGAAGCACAGGTCATTCCTGTTACGCAAATGAAGCATTTCTGTACTTTCATCTCAGGAGAGTTGGGGCAGTGGTCTGCTGTGCTGCTCTGTGAGGCAGTGCCATTGATGAGTCCAGCTTTACTGGGGGACTGCAGGTCATAGGGGTCAGGGGGTTCAGAGCTGACCAGCCTGGACTTTTTATGACTAGGGGGGGTCTGTGTAGATTCAGGTCCTGAGGAGAAGAAGGAACAAAGTCAGGAAGAGAGTCAGAGATACAGTGGTACCTCTGATGGTACCAGCTAATGAATAATCCAAGTAACGAAAAACCTTTACCTCAATTTTTCATCTCTGAAAACGAAATAAAATGTAATTTATGAAACAAAACCCCTGACACATAAATATGTACATCACTATATGTACATAAATACATCATGTACGTACTGTACATAGCATCCCATTGGCTATGACAGAGCTACCCATGATGCTTTTCGAGACCCTTTGACCCTCATTCATCAAAGTTTTGTTTGGTGAGTTTTTCCCAGTGTGCTCATTGAAACTTTATTACAGTACGTATTCCTCATTCGTCAAGAGCCCAAAGACAGTGATTCCTGGTGCGAATGAAAAGAAGAAGGCATGAGGTTGAGTGATATTGCAAAGAAATATGGACGTAACTCAACTGCCATCAGTACAATATTAAATCAGAAGGATGTCTTAGAGGCAGCAACCCCTTCCAAAGGCATCTGTGTGATACTGAAAAAGAGGTCATCACTGAACGACCAGATGGAAAAACTGTTACTGATTTGGATAAAGGAGAAAAAAATGGTTTCAGAAAAAGCATCGTCATATTCAATGATCTGATGATGGAGGGTGGTGATGAGGGTTTCTATTACTTTTAACATATATTTCATACAAAATTGGTAGATTTTTATATATTTTAAAGGGTTTGAGGGTTAGTATTTGGGGCCTTGGAATGAATCAGGCCATTTACATGTAAAATGCGACTAATTAGAGTAATTAATCTATTTTAACATCTTGATATTTTAATGAACCCATCCATTACTAGAAGTTCAGAAGCGACCTATGTCTGTTTTAATTGAGTGTAATTATTTTATTTGATGTGAATATCATAAGTACATTGAGAGTGTCCCAGAGGACAGACTAGATCAGGGTTGGGCAGTCCTGGTCCTGGAGGGCCAGTATCCTGCATGTTTCAGATACTTCCCTCTTGCATCACACCTGGAAGCCATTACTTCATTATCAGCTGATCAATAATTGAATCAGGTGTGATGGGAGAGGGTAATGGCCAGTTGTCTTCCTACCTCCACATACAGCCTCACATCATTTCTATCTGGTAACTTGCTAAGAGTGAACCTTGTCACAGTCATCCTTCTAATAAACTATTTCCTAAAGGTCCCTGTCAGCATCCCCTAATTACAGGTGGGTGGGTCTCTTTCTCATCGTGGTCCTCAGTTTTAACCACACACCCCTACAGAATGTCTGAAAATTAAATAGGCCGAAAGGAATCTGCTCCTAATCTACCCAAGTTAATTCCACATCTTGGCAAGCTGCGTTTGTCATTAAATCCAACAGGAAAACCTCAGCTGGTGCAAGGGCCCTCCATGTCACGCTGGAGAACATACTTGTCTGGTTTCCATGGTAACCAATAGAAAACTGAGGTGAGGTAAATATGAGTCGCACTGTTAAGCTCGTGACCCAAACTTGCAATTCAAGTCCGTGTAATGCACCGGGGCATCTATTAGAAGCAACAGGTTAGTCTAAGCACAAGAATTCATGGGTGGGATTGAATACGTTACTTGAATGACAACAATGTAAGCTTTTCGAGGACATGCAACAATGGGTGCTTTTCTCTGTCCTTCTGGATGAGCTGAAAAACTAATTCAACCCCATCTGTATTACACACTGACTCCTCTTCTGGGAAAGATGAAGAAGCTAAAGGGAGGATGCATGCAACATTTTTTCACTCACTAATTCTTTTATATTACAACGCGATAAAAAAAAAAATAGGAGGAAAAAAATATCTGTTCACTTCATTTCGTCTTTATGGTCGAGGAACGAGATTCTTCAACCACAAATGTTTGCAATTGTCTGACAGTGTTTAGCAAATATGAGAAAAACAGTGACATTAGATTTGTACAAAAACAAAAAAAAGGAAGAATTATCATTGAAATGTTCTGCTTTTAAGAACTACTTTTGTTTTCACTCGTACAGTTTGTCTGTACATCACATCAGGACGAACAAGTTGACAAGGTTCTTCAAAACAGACCGTCAAAAGATTCATCATCTTTTGACACCTGCTTTTCTATTGTTAGTCTATTTTTACATCATCTCTCTCTCTCTCTTTCTCTCTCTCTCTCTCTCTCTCTCTGCACAGATTCACAATTATGACAAAACAGAAAGAACAAAAAAAAGAAAATAACATCTTCATTTTGGCTTCTGTTTAATTGAAAATTGGAAACATTGGACCAGAATTTGGAGTCTTACCATAATGCTCACCTTGGAGTGTACATCCAAGTAGAACCAGCTCAACTCAGTGTAAAAATAAATAAATAAATATAACGGGAGGACCAGGGGAATGATAAAAAAAAACAAACTTGAACAGATCTAATAAATAGTACCAAGGACAAAAAAACATATCCTTAACTTTTTATTTGATTCTGGAGTTAATGCCATCAGTAAAAACCCCAGTGGTGAATGTATTTTTATTACAAGCTTTGTGGCTTTAACGTTAACTTGACATTTATGAGAATATTTTACTATGGTTTTCTTGAAACTGCTCAACTCCTCTTTTATTTGCTGGGTTGGGTCAGTGTCCTTTAAAAATAACAAATGAGTGCAGGTCATTTTTAAGCTGAAAATCCTGACTTTATCATGGAGTGGTCTTCCTCACCTCCACACTAAAGCCCCATTCAATCCACTCCACAGTGAGTTCTGCCGCACCCATCAGTTTCTTAAAACCATAATGGAGCAATAATAGATTACACAATTCCTTTGTCTCCATTTTTATAAGGTTTTTAACTGACTCTGAATCATCCCAAATGTTGTTGAACCCTTTTAAAGCTGCAATTATAACAAGTGTCTTCAAGTTTCATTTAGAATACGAATGTATTTTTTGACAATTCTTTTGTTTTCAGGAAGAACAAAAAAATCAATATCTGATTATTAGTATTAGACATAATAATAAATACTTAAAATAGTGAAGTTTTTAGCATATGTATGATCAGTAACTACTGTGAATGTCCATAATGACACTTTTAATTATTCTACATCTGCTCAAACATGCTTTCTGGGCTTGAATATTCCATATAATAGCTTCATATTTGTGTTTCCTTTTTTTAACCTGGAAATAACTTTATACTTGCTGTGTTTATTATTATATTTCCCATGCCATTTGAATTTGAAGACTACAAACAGTTCAGAAATTACTGTAATTTGAATGATATAATGTCACGATCACTCTCTCTCTCTCCTCTCTTCCTTTCCTCCTGTTTCTTGTTCCTCATCACCTATTTAACCTATTCCTATCACCTATCCCTCATCAACTATTTAAGTTCTCTTCCTTCCTTCTCCTCTTGTCGGGTTGCTACACTTTCTACTTTGTCTCCTTCCTGTACGGCCACAGCCCTTCCAGATGGCCAGATACTCACTGGCTCTGGTCCCAGCTTCTGTGGACTATAGACTTTGCCTCGATTGTTCATTACAACATTGTTGTCACCTTTTGTTGTCTTTAGTCTTTTTTTATTTTGCATCCCTGTCTGGCTCAATAAAGGAGCTTATTCTGCATTCCATCAGTCTGCCTTCGGGTCCTTCTCACAACTCACCACATTACATATAAAGTGCAAAAATGAAGTGGCAGAGAAATTGCTGTTGTTAAAGGGTTAATGCTTTATGTTGTTGTGGGAACTCAATGTCAGTTTGGAATAACTACAACTAGACATGTGCCAAACCAACACTGCGTGGGCCACTCATGTGATGTGTATTATTCTGACAGATGCCATATTCTGTTTGACTAAAAGCATAGGGCATCAATAACATGTCATTCAGATCTGTTCAGGCCTACCTGTAAGTGATGCTTCAAAGCCCATGTCCTCGATAGCTGCTCTGAGCTGCTCCGGCTCCGTCAATTTGGGGTCAAAGGTTATCGTTCCCTTTTCCTCTTCCAATGACACCTCTATGGAATGCACTCCTGTCATCTGAGAGATCCTCCCTTTAATCGACTGCACGCAAGAGTTGCAAGTCATTCCCACGATCCAGACAGTTACAGTCCATATATCCATTTTCCAGTAGGTTACGTCTTCTCCAGGTGGCGGTTCAGATAGTAAAGTGGCATCAAACCCTAAATCCTCAATCTTATCCCTAAGCTCTGATTGTGTGACGAAAACAGGCTGAAATACGATCAGGGCTGAAGCATCCTGAAGTGACACCTGAATGTGCGAAACCCCATGGAGACAAGCGATCTGTCCCTCAATGGTTTGCACACAAGACTGACAGTGCATCCCGTCCACCCTGACCTGCACCGCTGACTCCACTCTGTATCCCATGTGGTGCAGCTGCAGGCCGATGTCTTTGGGTGTGATGATGGACGTATCGTATTCCACACTCAGCAAGTTGCTGCTTAAAGACAAAGTGGCAGCGTGCACTCCACTCAGCCTGGAGATCGTGCATTGGACGGTTTGTATCTGATGCTCAGGTGGGAGTCCCAGGAGTTTGAAGATCCCCCTGGAAGTAGGTTTTGGTAGAGGGTAGAGTTCGCTTTGACTGCCAAACTCATAAGCCAAGTTGTCAAGGCCTAGCTTTGTATCATCCAACTCAATCTCCTTAAGAAAAGACAGAACATATTGTACATTAGTTTTATGTTTTTCTTCATTTTCAATAGCAAATACACTAAACATAGCCTCTTTAGCCCAGTTACTATCAGTTGCATCTTTGTTGCCATGGTAATTCTATACATCCACGTAACCAGAAGAACATCAGATAAAAGGTCAACAAACCTCTATACCAAATTTCTATACCAAGCTAACAGCCTAAGACCAGTGTAGATCATGAATAATTTAATAAAACAACAGCACTCACTACTCATAAAACTCAGTGAACTTGACAAACTTGTTTAAAAGCCTGAAGATTCAGGCAGCAGTTTATCTAGTCTCTGTGTTATGTTGAAATTATTCTCTCTGGAACCAGGGTTTAAGGGGTCAGTTGTTATATTTCTACCTTAAAACAATCAAAACTAAAAAAAATAATTGCTGAAAAGAATAACACCTTTGAAGTTATAACAAAGATAACAATGGATTGCCTGACAGCGGTTACCATAGTAAAATTTTAAATATTGATCATTCACTTTCATATTCACAGTCTAGTGGGAGAAAAACTGATGATAGCTCTGGGGCAGACTGTTGGAAGTGTCCAATACACAAACACACACACACACACACACACAGACAAATAAAAAAAGACACAATACAAACAGGCTGAGCACATTGGGACCATAGACCAAAGAGAGGAGGGGCTATCGCAGAGAGCCACCCTCACCACAGGGTAGCCACAACCGCCACCAACCTCAGCCCCGCCCCCTGACTGACAAGAGAAGGCCAGACCTACACTGTGATGTAATAGTCATGAAAATAAAGATAAACCAGATGAGTCCAGTGTTGTAGTCAAAAGCAGTCTGGAAGTGGAAATCAATGTACCATTTTTCTGACAGTAGTGATTTTTATTTGTTTATTTCAACCTTACACTTAACAGAAATGTTTTTGTCACTATTATTATTATTATTTATATATATATACTTTTTTTTTAAAGACATATCATTGCAATCCAAGTTAATTTCTGTCCTGGACAAGGAACAAACACACCCTAAATCTAAAACACATTTTTAATTTCCTGCTTCTTCCATACTAACATGCATAACTGTTTACTTAGGTCATTTTCTTCCTCTATACAGGTAATACCAACCACTGTCAATCCTTTCAACAAATCCCCGATAATCCCACAAAAATGAAAAGAAACCACTAATGCAATTCAGTATCAGCTCAGTACATTCTTTACTGATTGTGATGTGAACCTGGGATGCTTCCACGAGCATGAAAGTGACTTCATTTTAGATATGTCATTATTCAAGGTTCATGAAATACTGAATTAGTCCCCTGTGAATTTACATAGAAGGGACAGTTTTCAGGGATGGAAGCCCAGATTTACTTCCAGTTTATCACATTCAACAAAACTCCAACTAGATAAGACATCGTAGGCCATTTAATTTACCTGTTCTCACACACACCTCACTTGAAGTTCATGGTGTTCATCTTAAACATGGATAGTCCATTGACCCAAATAGGAGGAAGCCCATACTGCCAATTTGGGAACTAAAAACCACATGACCAGCCCCTTCACATAAGCCCTTCAACGTGACTCTACTTAAAGTCAATAAGTCACTGGGACCTCCAAGAACTGAGTGCACAAGTCAACAGCATAGAGAGAAGCTGTGGCACATAGTCAGGCCAAATGGAAACTGTTAGCAGAATAGAATAGAATAGAATAGAATAGAATAGAATAGAATAGAATAGAATAGAATAGAATAGAATAGAATAGAATAGAGTTCAATTACAATTTTGAATAATAATTTTTAATAAAAAAAATCACTACCTCAGATAATAAAAATAGAGCAAATACAAAATTAAACAAAAAAAAACATGCATCTGTAATATATTCCACTACTGTATGTAAATCTATGAATATTAGCAATGTTAGCTGTGTGTATCTATTAATATTAGCAATGTTAGCTGTGTGTATATGAATATTAGCAATGATAGCTATGTGTATATCTATGAAAGTCTATAAAATAATGCATTTTTATTTGAATACATACAGTATTGTATTATTGTCAAACTGAGGAGGGTTTTATCTGACTTTTAATAAACATTGAAATATAAAAGAACAAAAGTACATTGATCGTTTTATTCTCAGTTTAGGTGGATAATTTTGTGATGATCGATGTGGGATCCCAAGGAAAAGCTTTCACAATCATGGGTGGGTTCCATCCATCATCCTCTGAGTTACAGGTCCACTTCCATTGCAGAACTACTACACATTGATCTCAAAACTCACAAACCCTGGCTTAGGAGGTCAGAGTGTTTTTTATTAGGCCAATTTGAAAAATCCCTGTCACGTTAATTTACAGCTACCATCTCAACTTATGAAACAGATGGACAAATAAATGCTCATCTGGGTTACAATGAGAAAGGCAAACAGTAATGTCGTAATATTGAGTTAAACCGTTCAAAGTGCATCACTTCTCAAATAAATCACAATGTATGGACACAAACCAGTCTATGGAGTCTTGGATTTTCACTGTCTTTTATACCTTATTTATCATAGATATGAGCCGTGTCATAAAGGTGACATTCAACATTATTATCGGAGTGGCTCTTCAACCATATTACCTCTATTTGGACTCTTTAGTTTGATCCACATCAGTTTTCTACAGGTACAAAAAGTAAAACAGACAGTTTTGGGTTCAACCACAGGAAATAGCTTCAGTTTGGCTCAAAATGTATCATGGTTTAGTTAATTTACAGTGTATGAAAATAAAATAATGACTTAGAAATAAGTGCACAGACAAGAGTCACTAATAAAAAAAAGAAAAGGAAGATGAAATTAAAAATAAAGATGAGCTGAATTAATTACACGCTGACATCAGATGTACTCTGGATAAGTGTCAAGACAGGGAATATTTATCTACATTTATTTATGTGCATTTATAATTATCATAGTACTGTTCTAATTGTGTCTAGGTAGGTAAGTAGGTAGGTAAGTAGGTAGGTAAGTAGGTAGGTAGATGATTGTTCTGTTTTCGTTTTAAAAAAAGCTACAAAACCAGAGAAAACACAGACAAAAAACAGCATTTTTATGGCCATCAGAGTTTACTCCACTTTGTTTTTACAATTTGAGTAACAAATCCATTTTAGAATTTATAAAGTTGGAAGCGCTTACTGAAAGTCACCTTTATGTTGCTGATTTTATGCTTGTCTTGCTACTTTTTTATGTTCATAAAGTTTGTAAGATGAACCACTTTAGGCCTATAAATGCTGTCAAGGTGAGCAACAAATCTGTTCCTGTTTCATATCCACAGCCTGGCCTAAGAAAAGTAAAAGCCTCCACCTGGATTTAACTCTCAACAAATACTCAAGACCCATCCACTGGATAATTACTGATTATTACTACCTGATGGTGTGACTGGGTTCTTGTTTCTTCTCAGGAGTGCTGGGAAATGCCTATAAACCCTGGCTATGCTAAAACCAATCTGTTTCACTTCAGTTGTATTCAGTGTGTGGACCTAATCCTCCTCAGATTCTGGTCTGGGTTCAGTAACTCACATGGTTACATTACATTCACTTGGCAGACGCCTCTGTCCACAGTGATATACGATAAGTGTATTAACTATAATCGTCCCTATTGTAGACCACACATTTACACTGTCTGTCCTAAATGCATCTATAGTGTCTCCGTCCATGGGAGTGGATCTCTCCTTCACTCTGGTTCTCTTTTCCCACTGGGTTTTTGGAGTTTTTCCTCCTAAGGACAGGAAATGCCTGGGACATTATCTGTTTTTTTCATGCATAATTTATTTAATTGATTGTTTGTTTTGTTTTGTTTTTCAAACCAAGCCCACAACCTTGGTGTGATTTGGGGCTCAACAAATAAAAATGTTAGAAATTAACTGAGCTGTTTATTAAACCCAGCAGCAGCCAGAGTGGTACCACGGTTAGCTCTACTGTTAGCTCTGCTGTTAGCTCTACTATTAGCTCTACTGTTAGCTCTGCTGTTAGCTCTGCTGTCACATGCATTTAGAATTTGGTTTATTTATGTTATAGATTTAGTATTTAGATTACGGCACTTTATCTTTTGGGTCAAAATAGATACTTGTATTTCTTTTGAATATTGGACTTTTTATGCTATTTAGTATTATTTCAATTTATATTTAATTTAGTTATGTTTGGCTAAAATGTGCCACCTGCTGCCCTTTTTAGGAAGTGTCTTTTTTTATTATTGATCCCATATTTTGATCACAGCAGGGCTTTTGGACTATACTTTGTTATTATTATTAGAATTGCATTCATGATAATTGGAGAGTTGTGTGTGTGTGTGTGTGTGTGTGTGACCAGTTGAACTTTTCTCACTAAAGGTTAACCCACACATACAGTATATTGTAAGCCTGGGTAAAAACGCCACAGGTGGGCTGCAGGAAGCCTGAAAGATTTTTAGACGTGTTGACCTATTCACTTTAACATTGAATATTAGTGTTTATTAGCTATTCTAAGATGGAAAATAAAAAGTTTGCGAACAAAATAGTACAAACATGTTCTTAATAACATATCATGTACCTTAGACAAAAGTAAATATGGTGAGGGCAGGGAGAGGATATAAGAGAAAAGTAATGTACTGAGCTGTTGCCATGCATTTGTTTAATACTGTGGTGTTGTATCACAGCCAGTGTAATAGTATTGCTTTAATTGCTATAAGAAAATACTTTATTCTGCATCCAGGGTGCTGGAATGGGCCTGGATGCTGCTGTATATTCCCAGCCTGAAATCCTGATCCAGTCCAGCCCTGATTATATTCAGTTTTGTGGAAGGATCGTGAATACAGGTGAATATTTTCCATCTCATTTTTGTACATTTAAAGAGAAACATTTAGAGTTAGTATTGATAATATTGTCCTGGTCCAAACCACTTTAAAAGTTAATTAAATGGACTTTGTCAACCCTGCATAAATACTTTTGTATTAAACGCCCGTTATTTGTGTCAATATGGATAAAAGTGAATGAGACTAAGGTTCTACACCTGTCTGCGGTCATAAACTTTAAAAAAGCTAATCACAGAACCGGTGGAAAGTCAAAGAAACACTTTGAAGGCCTTACCTGAAAGTCCGCGCGCTCTCTGGGGCAGTTTCCCTCCGCGTGGCTGCTACAAGTGGAGCCTGGGAGGCACGCGCACCGGACCATTCCGATGTGTTCCGCGGCTCCACCGGCTCGGGACGCGGACCTGCCACCGGGGACATACTTCGACATACTTTTCGGCGACTTGGGAGAAAACATTGTCCGAAAGCTCCTGGTGTTGTGAGTTCCTGGTGATTTATCTTCACCTATCGGGAGGCGGAGGGCAAAAGTCCGCGTGCACTAAACGGCATAGATAGTGAGTGGATAGCGTGATTTTTCTTTTTCTTTTTTTTTTTTGGCTTGTGAGTGAAAATTTTTGAAGTAGTTTTTTTCCCCCTTACTACTACTACAAAAAAAGGTAAAGGTTGGTCGATGCCGGTAGACCACGTGACCAATACAAATGACAAATGAAACACGATGTGTGTAGAAAAATAACTTTTATTCAAGTCCACATTTACTCAGGTACAAGTTGACGTTGAAAAGATCAGACCCCTCCCCTCCCCTTCAGCACTTTAATCCTTTTATTCTACTCTTCTACCTTTTTTTTTTTTTTTACTTGAACACATTTTCATGGACTTTCTCTCTGGTATTTCCTCCTGAGACCCATCAATACACTTTCTATACTTAAAAAAAACTATCCACTAAAGGACATTACAGTAAATAAAAAAAATCTGAAAAAAGTTGCATTATACAGTATCCAATCAAGAGAATTGCTTACAAAAAAAAAGCCTCAACTTACTTTCCTGGGTCTCAGGAAGAAATAATCGATCACATTTATTTTCCACATCATGTACTTCATGAATTAAATGTCGACTAAAATATTCTGAGTAGACATACATTACCAAGTAAAAAGGAAAGAGAGAAAAGGGGGCATCAAAGCAAAGATGCAAAAGAATGTAAAGGAATATCTCTTTACCATTTATTCTGTGCTAAGAAAAAAAAAGTACACTGCAAAATATCCATTTTTCCCTTCGGTGTAGTCATTGAACACCATCCCAAAAGTGAAACACACCTGCAGAGGCCATTAAGTTCCCCATGAGTGATTGAAAGAGTCGAATGGATGAAGCTGCATAGGAAACAACAAGGCACACAGAAGGCTCGAACATCCCTTCATGATGTTCACTTGGCCGTTGTGGTTTTATTTCTGTTCCCTTGACTTTCATCGAAGTCTAAAAATCTGAATATGGTGGCAACTCTATTGTGGATGGAAAGTAAAATGTCATGGAAAAAATTACTTGGTGTGGAAACCTTTTTTATGGATACATCGTATTGAGAAAAACTGTCCTGCAAAAACAAAATGACAAATGTGTCGAAACAGCTTGGCATTAATGCATAGTTATTTGAAGAAAGGTATTTTATACCTTATTTTAACATAATACGTCTTTATTTCCACCAGCAGGATCTTTGTTTTCCTGTCACTATGACAAATGGTTTTCATCCACATCTAGATCACCTTATAAGATAATCTGCCTTAACCCATAAAGGACCAAACATTTGGATGTTCAGAGGCTTTGCAGTTACCATGGAAACACCACCAGCTTCTACAGGTCTGATAAACCAGTTTGATCAATGACTTTATGTTCAGTTAATGATATATTATGTTGAACAAGCCATTTTTTCTGCAGTTTTTTTGTTTTTGATACGATAACCCCCATCTTTATTCTAAGCTTTTCTTAACATTAATCAGTGAATTAAATATAGGAAAATACCTGATTTTCACTGAAAAAAATGCAGATGATAATATGCTAATAAATGGCGATAAATCACTTAAAAAAAGATTAAATCTCCACAGATATTTATTTGTGGAGTGCCACAAAAATAGAACTGGGTCTTCATGGGTTAAAAGCTTTTCCGAAACACCAAGAAGAAGTAACATGTTCTTAACTGGAGTCAAAAAATGGGCATTTGTCATTTGTAAAGGAATTCTCTGAGACCACATATGAGACTCCATGTTGTAATGGACATTTTTGCAGTGCACATGTGTACGGCAGCTAAACTCAGGACCATGTGTCCCAGAGGGCGAAGCGACAAACAACACATCTGATCAGTACCAAGTGGCTCAGCGCTGCCGGTCCCAGCGCCAGATCGAAGCGTCGTCGCACACGGCTATCAAGATACTGCTGTCGCGGCTGAAGCTGGTCTGGCGGATGGCCGACGTGCATTTGGGGAGGGTCAGTGTGGTGCACCTGGGGAGGGCAGAAATAAAACTGTGAACATTCATTTATTCAGCTCTTCAGAACATATACAGAAGAAATAAGACACTTCTCACATCAGGGTGAAAATGGTTGTGTCAGATTTTATGTTTATGCTGATTCACTGACATCCAATCCCAGGCATTAAAGGGATAGTTCACAATTTTTCACTTGAATTTGTATGGGATCAGCGTCTTTACTCTGGTGCACTCACAATGACTTACCCCCAAACGGGGTCCTGTGAGTCGAGTTCTGATCTGGTTTTGGTCAAAGCGAAACCAGTCCCGGCAGGTTTCCTGGAGTCACCAAAACAAAACGTGTTTCTTCTCAAAACAAAAATGTGTTTGAATGAGTGATTTATTTGCATAACAAAACCGCCACAGAACAAAAACTAACACCTCATAATTGCTTGGAGCTACTTTCTCTCAATAGCGATCAATGCACATTGTCACCCTTAGCAAACTACTTTCATCAGCTGTTCGGCAGTGTTTGCAGCTGTTACATGCAGGTGCACAGCTGTTAGCAGTGACAATGTGCATTGATCGCTATTGAAAGAAAGTAGCTCCAAACAATTACGAGGTGTGAGTTTTTGTTCTGTGATGGTTTTGTTATGCAAATAAATCACTCATTTGAACACATACTGTTTTGAGAAGAAAGGCATTGTATTTTGGTGACCCCAGAAAACCTGCCAGGACTACTTTCACTTTGACTAAAACCAGACCATAACTACTCACAGGACACTGTAGAGGAAAAGTCACTGCGGGTGCACCAGAGTAAAGATGGCGATTCTATACAAATTCCTGTGAAAAATAGTCAACTATCCCTTTAAAGTCAATCAGATCAAACATTTGCATTATTATCTGATTGTATCTGCTGTTTTTATTATTGCATATTGTTGCCTTTGTATTGCGTACCTTGAAATTGGTGTCAAATGTTAAGTGGTAGAAATCAAATGTATTATTGTTACTGTTAGCATCACATGTTTTATCTGATCACATGTCAAATCCAAACATCTATAAACAGCTTTACGAGCCCATGTTTGTTTCATCAATTGTATTTACTTGCTCCTGTTGCAAAATGTCCAGAAAACCTTCACATCTCAATGACTGGAAGCACTTTTTTTTAAATTGCATTTTCCTCTTGATTAATGATGCTCAGTTATTATTGCCTTTTTTTGTAACTTGCCCTTTGTTGAAACACAGACACACCTACGAAGGGTCCGTTTCACTACCTGCATTACATTTTTTCTTTTACAAAACTGCACTCAACCACTTGAAAACCATTTCCCTCAATCATGCAGTATAAAGTGTCCTCCATTCTATGTCACTGAGGTTATGTTCATCCTTCACAGCTGCATTAGTCCTGGAGAGAGACAAATGTGGAGGGGTAGAGGTGCAGAATCTCTAATAAAAAGGCAGGATGCTGTTCACTAGGTTTTGAAATATCCATACCTGTCTATTTAAGCAGCAATTCTTTCATATTTTGAACATTAATGTTTAAAATACACACTAACATGAAGCCTTTTTTGGAATCCGCTTTGATTATGACATACATTCACTGGGTCATCATTTCACATTTCACTAGAGTGCAGACCCCTGCCAAGGCAGATCACCCCCCGCACACACACATACACACACCAAAATTGTATCCTTTGTTCCCCATGCCAGTATTAACATTTTTCTTGAAAATTTCAGCCCAATCATCCAGAACGTATTTATCTTGCTAACAGACAGACAGAAAAATCCTGGTGTAACCGTTTTTGATATTACATTTTATTTTTCAAAATGTGTCACCTGTCTGTAATGAGCTTTGGTTTTAACTGCAAGCACTTAAACTAAAATCCAAGCACTTTTCACACCTTGAAAATACACCATTGAAATTCAAGCACCCATCTGAACCCTGTAATAAAGGACAGTTCAACACATAAAGTCTGTGAGGACAGAACATTAGTGACTTACTTTGCTTTGTGTGGATCTTCCACCTCCAGGTCCCACACATAAAGCTTTCCCACTTGGTTTCCCAGAGCCAGCATCTACCCACAAAGAAAAATACATCAGTAACATGTTTGTTTAAAGGACAATGCCATTTTTTTTTTTTTTTTTACAATTGGGGTCTTAATTATGATGTAATTTTAATTGTTCTTCTCACCCATGTTACTTTTTTTTACATTTTGATTCCTCTGTAAGAAATATCCACAAAACAGCATATAACAAGTCGACAGGGCAGCAACTTGAAGACGCTAAATCAATTAATATGTCCAGTGTGATACAGTAGCGATAACTCCATTGCAGTCCCATTTCAACTGGGATGAGCTAAAATAAATAAACAATGTAACGTGAGGCACACAAGTGACGTCATCTCTGTGTACGCCGAGTCAACAGGCTTTAGCTCTTTGCTTTAGCTTAGCTACTTGGCACTCAGCAGCTGATAATGTAAAGCCACATCTGAGCCCTAATTTTTCATTATTACTACAATGGTTCGAATGTTTGCACACTCTGACAATGAACATATTAACTGACTTGAACAAAATAACTGATTTAGCATTTGCACGTCGCTGCCCCGCCAACTCTCATTGTATGCGGTTTTGTGATTATTTCTTCCAGAGGAATCAAAATTGAAAAAAGTAACATGGGTGAGTAGAACAATTCAAAATTTTTTTATTGTAATTAAGGCCCCAATTGCAAAAAAACAAAAACAAAATGGTGTTGTCCTTTAACTGGAGCCACAATGCTCACAGTATATTCCTTTTACCTTCTGCCAGAAGTCCATGGAGAAGCGCATGTACCAGATGTCACACTGGCTGTAATCGAAGCGTCCCAGAATGGTGACGTTGGACTCGTTTGGTTTGATGTGGTCGATGTCGTCTTCCATCTTTCCTGGCTTCCAACAGACAATGGCGTTTTCACAGGACTATGGAAAGAACAGCAATCAGACCATGTTGAAGCAACCAAACATCAGACTGAACAGAAGTTTTTCCACTTTTTAATAACCTGCCTTGGACAGGATCAGGTCTCCCAGCCACCGCACACAGTCCACATAGTTTCGATGGATGTCACGGGTTGAAAAGTCTGGGAAGTGGATTTTCTGCGAAACAAAAGGCCTGACAAAACAAACGAAAAAACAAACAAACAATGAATTAACCAAAATGGACTAGTCACAAGAGTCTGTTCTGCTTATTGCTTGTATTCCTTTTACCTGTTTGTCTTTGAGGGGTTGTATTCGTAGGAGCCGCGGATTGCTTTCTGCATTCGCTCTGAATTGATTCGCCACAGTTTAAGGGAATGGTCCATCCCACATGACATGATCTTTTCACCCAGCAAATCAAAATCCTACAACAAAACACATCAGGTATTATGGCCTGTGGTTTCTTTTTAAATTTGAATGTTAGACTTTTCTTTACAACTATTATGAATGTCACCTGTACAGATGCACCATTATCTTTGTATAATGATGTTGTTTTATATTTGTGTTGTTTAGTGTCATACTATTTCTGCAGTTTTATCTTTTTTTTTAATAAATACCCTTATCTAAAACATGTGAGTTAAGATTAAGTCACAGTTACATTCCTTGTTTTTGTGCACAAACTTGGTCAATAAAGGTGATTCTGATGACTTTATGGAAGAGTTTTTCAGGAAAATCAGTGTCTTTCACTTTTGTAAAAATTCCAGGCTTATCTTTGTTCTTCCAGCAGCATATTCCCCATTGAAACATTTTCATAAATGTGCTGTGCAAAGCCAGACCACATTGAACCTGGACTTAAAATGGAACTAATGGTTTCAGGCACAACAAACCCCACCCCCTTGCACACATTTGACCTGATTTGCTTTATCTCTCTTATCACTGTGAAAACACATTTTCAGTGACTGTGACCTTTGACCTACACCAAACCAAAATTTCATGGGATCAAATTGTATGGAAATTGGTCCAGGGGTTTTTGACTGATTTGTAAAGTTGCTGAGAAACAAACATGTTGTGTATACATTTGAACTGTCAGTGGTCGGTTTGGTTCTGCAACGATGAATTCTGACCCAGTTACAGTTTGCTTCAAAGATTATTGATTGCATTTTAGAAAAACATTTTACTGAAGATATTTTTTTTTAAAGCTTGCAATTCAAGTAGACTGACTTTCACATTTATGGGACCTGTAGAAACCTCATTACAGTAAACCAGTGGGTGATACTCACGGCACTCAACACTTCATCCCGATGACCTTCGACACCCCCGAATATCGCCACTAATGTGTCTGTGTGTATGTTCCACAAACGAAGGGCATGATCTGATGAAAAAACAGGAAATTATGAGTCATAGGGTCTGATTTACTAAAGGGTCGCACAAACTTGACTGCACACGCAAAAACACGTTGAAGCTGATCTATGAAGAAAACGTACCGAGGATTATGTCGCTGAAATTAGCAAAAAATAACTCGGACAACCAATTTAGTGTTTGCCTCGATAAATATTAAATATAGGTGGTTCTGTCAAAATGCACAAAATTACTGTAAGGATTATATGCAAATGTATGTATAGCATGTTAAATGAGGGTTGCCATAGCTGAAATGCTGTGGCTGATTTTGCGTCTGAAACCCAGGCTGTAACTGGCACAACTTCACATGAAACTGGCGAAGATGGAGCACAGACATAACCAAAGGCAACAAGTAAATGTTTTCTGCTCATTTTTGGAATGATAGAAGATAACTAAGACATGTTGCCTCCCCAGAAATGTCATTTTATGATTTCTAGATGAATGAGTGGATGATTTGGGTCGAGTCACTATGATACAACTCTTCACAAAACGTTACACTTCCTTGCATTCAAATCATTTCAGCGCACTGTTGCCAGAAGTGCTGGTTTATGCCAGAGCTGTTTTCCCCGCATACTGTCACCATGACGACAACCATTCATGCACACAAAATCCTCATTTAAAGGAGTTATATTTGGCCTTTTTTTTTTATATTGAATCATGCATTTTCAAACATTCAAACTGTAAATGCTCTGCTTGGGTCTGAATTCTTCATTAATTCAACTCCACAGTTCCATCTTCAAACCAATTTCTGACAAATGACACCAGAAAGGTCATTTTGAGTGCCTTTAAATCCAAAGGAGCCACTTCACACCCCATCCCCTCCAGGTTGTTGACTGTGCTTTCTGTCCCTTTCAGCCAGTAGTGTTTGTTTATACAGCCAACAACTGAACATTTTAGGTAAACGGCTCAAAGTCTGGACATATTTTCAGTTTTTAATACAAGTGTTGCTGATAAACAATTGTAACATACTCAGAGAAATGTTCATGGGAAGTCTTAACCTTATACGTGCAGATGTCGTGGTTCCTAAAATGTAGCAAATAAAACAGGAATCGAAACAGGTCGAAGAAATCCACTGGATTTTTCCCAGAATTAATATAAGGATAGCTTTGTAGTACCTGGAGGATTCACATTCAAACTTTACAAACTATTTGGATCCAAATACACAAAGACATTAATCAAAGGAAATAAAAGTTCAGTAAATTATGAGCCCTTGAAATAAGGCAATCTGTAAAACTTTCCACATATGGAAAGCAACGCAAGCAACCTTTTACATAAGTTATTTTCAGTCTTAGTAAATCAGGCCCTGAGTAAATAATTGTATTACTTATAATTGGCACGTTATTCCAGATTTTTTATGTACTTCATCAGTGTTTCTGCTGCCCTTTCTAACCAGCCTCTTTAATAATGACTGCACCGAGCTGCTGTTGATTTGTACGTTCCATTTCATTTCGTTTAACATTTTCAGGTGATGGAATCTTCACAGTGGAATTTAATAGACTGCTTCTTCCTTTGCACTGATCAGACAGCAACAATCACGATGCCCTTTCGGAAGGTGAGGCAGCTGATCTGAGTTTAAAACAGGTTGTTTAACATTCACCTGATGAAATAAAAAAATAAAAAGTAGTAAAGCCGCAAGCATCGCATCATGCGCTGGATCCCACATTCTATGAAACGCACCCCCTGAAAATGATCGTTTTGTTACAAACTCGTCACAGCCACACTCAACATGCGATCAAAACTTGACATTTAATAGACCCTCGCCCACAAAACATGTCAGTGCTCGGGTCTAATAAAAAAGTAAACCGCTATCCATCACATGTCAGGTGTGTATCAAATTGCCAAATCATGCTGCTGTTCTGACTGGAGCTATAACAAGCAGCTGACAGTCACATGGCAATAAAATAATTCAGCTCAGTCATCCAGATAAGGAGAATCAAGACATAAAATGCAGCTGTGAAATATGGCTTCTCACGAGTCAGTGTATGAGGATGTTGGACGTCTTACCTTTACTGACAGACAGGAGGAGGTTGGGATCTCTTGGATGAAACTTCAGTTCATTGATAGCATTTCCATGTCCAACATAATGCTAGGATTAAAAGGCAATGTAATTAGAGATGGGTTTTGTTCTGGGATCTGGGGTTAGTAGTCACGGTCCAGGCAGGTAGTTATTTTTTTGTTTTTGAGCTATAAAGGTCAAAGGTCAAGGTCACAGTGACCGTCAACAGCTAAAACACGTAAGTTGTGATATCTCAGAATCCAGACCAGTATAACAGGGTTTTTTTGCATTCCCTTCGTCTTACCATCAGACATCAGATGAGATAACACCGATAGGCTTGATGACGTCACATTTTAACGTCATATGACATCAAGCGAATGGTACGTTTGCAAAATTTATGACCTTTAAGCAGGTTTATTGACATATTTTGTTAAATTCAATAACATCTTGTGGTTCATATTTAACATAAGATCTAACATGTGAAATTTGGTCGTTGTGTGACGTCGCATAACGTCAGAGTGACGTCATACGTGATCGAATAAGGAAATGGCCATATTTCAAAAAAGGGACTGAGGATTTCTTTGAGTTTTTTTAAAACCCTCTAAGGGATTGCTAATGACTGATAAAATAAATCGTTAGCAAACACGGAACACTGGTTGACAAATAAGTTAAGAACATCCAGACCCCAACCTTGGCAGACGTGCGCTGCTTCGCAGAGATCTGTGCTCTCGGCGTGATCTACTGTATTTTTATCTGTATTCTATTGTCTGTGACCCTATATAACCCTATATAAATAAACTTCAATTACTAAAAATAACTTATCTGACCTAGGCAAAAACATTTTCCAATTCAAATCACTCAAACAATTCTGTACTGAAGAGTACAAAGAAAAAAATACGAACTTCTTGACTCATAGATTGTGTACGTACCTTGATGCATTGCATTGTAATGTGGTTGATGACTCGAATGATGCCACGGGAGCCGGCAACGGCCAATAAGGGATGGCTAGTGTTGGTGTCGTACGTCCAGGCACACGTATAGAAGTTTTCATCTGCCTTTGCACAGGTTTGTCAAGGAAATCGACAATAAATAATAATAATTTTAAAACAAACACCCCTATTCCTGGCTAAAGCTCTCTGTAAACATACACTCATATTTGGCTGTAATAAAGCTTCCCTGTTGCCAGGAGCACACTGCAGGGCTTTTATTGTGTTGCAATAACCAGATAAAACTCGCTGTTCAGATTTGAAGCCAACACAGACTTTGTGCTGCTGTTTTTACATTTACAAGGGCAACATGAAGTCAAGAGGTCCCCCACATGGGGCAGATTAAAGGATACATCAGCATCTACATAAGACTGTAACAGTCTTATTTCTCCCTGAGAGTGACATTCATACAGCGTTACCTGGTGAACAAATGACAGCAAACACAGAAAAGGTTAAACACTGATTAACCTCGAACAAATTAAACAATAAATGATACTGTAGACAATTCAATGACGATGTTGATCAGGAGTGTATTAGCTGAAAATAACAGGAATCACCATTTACCCTGTTACTCCCGACTGTTGCAAATACCAGAGGGTCTCCCTCCTTACTGTGCCAGTTGAACTGGACTCCAAACAGAGGCTGACCATGATCCTCCTGCACAAATCAGTTTTCAGTCATCAGCAAATTTCATGGGGGTATGTATATTATTAAAGTTTAATGATGTCTCTATTCAGACTGTTGAATAAAGTCCCTGTGCAAAGATCTTGGGTTATTGTTGAGAGTTTAGTGCAGCTGGGGATAGAGTTTTAGAGTTTGGAATGAAACTACCAAACCAGACACTTATTCCTTGTGAGACTATAAAATGTGAATTTTTAAGCCAATCATACCATATCATTTATGAAATGAATATTATGATAAATTAAGTGCTGTCCATAAATGTACAGTATGTTTATGTGGTAGTTTTTATGTTCTACATCATAAAGTCACTTTCATATCTTTTAAATACTGCATTTGTCCTAGATATAGTGTATGCATGCCTAGAAAAATAGACAGTAATCTTTGGATATAGGTTTGATGAAAATAGTGCAGTAAAAATTCATAAGATGTACCATGTACTGTAAGACTTCAAGAAGTAGAGTCCCAGAGAAATCTTAGCATATAGTTTAGCTGTAATTCATCTATATTTTTCAAGAGAAAACTTGTGAGTCAGATCATGAATCCCACATATGTTACATGGATTTGACCAAATTAGCTCTAAATTAATATAGAAATACATTCAGCCAAGTGTTAAATAGTGAAGTGTCTCACCCTCAGACTGTTAACACATTTGAAGGAGTATCTGCATTTCTTAGACTTCCATTTGCCCTTTCCCCAGCTCTTTCTGCCTGGTGCATTGGCAGTGTTAGTGGGCGTGTCAGGACGCTCTGCATTGGTTCCACTCTCAACACTGACTGCATCATCCTGTAATACAGAAAAAGCAAAGTGCCATTGTTAAATCTGCAAATTACTCAGAAATATACAATGTCTTGAGTAGGCACAATTCTAAAAAATGTTTTAATCAAAGGTTATACATAGCCCCATTGAACTACTGTAACATCTAAAGATCTAGTAATGCCAGTGGACACGCATCTGAATGGGGAAAACATGCAAGTCAATTAGTAATTAAACAGCTATTAATGGGTTTATAACTAATTTCCCTGCAAATATTAAATAGTAAATGCATTAGCTTAGTGTCCCATTGTATTCTTACATAGAGAGGTTGAACACAGGCTACTATAGATTCGTTAAAGTACATTTAATATGAGATAAATATAAAACGAGGCCAAGCGACGTCTGATATGTAACTAAACAGTAACATGGTGTCCCTGATCGAATCAAAGATTCCACAAATGTAAGGCTTTTGTCTCCTCATCAAAATTATCAGCATGATAACATTAACATTCCATGCCAGAATTACTGAGTCCTTTCACTGGTTAACTTTTGTTAGCTGACAGTGCTAAAGCTAACCTTGGTGCACACGTGAATGACCACAGCCTGAGTCTCAACAAAACATGATTACTAAACACACAATAAACGGAGACTGATGAAAGAAGTCCCATTTGTCGTGAAGCTTGGAGCAAATAAGCTGACATTTAAAACAGTGGCAAAAACATTTGGTGTGGTTGTGTGAAAGCAGCCGGCTGTAGGTGGACAAAGCTGCTAGCTAACCACTTTAGCTAGGAGGCTACTTTAGCACGATGCTAAATGGACCAATGGGTCATTTATCTGTAAGGAAACAACACCGATGGAGCACTTACGTTCTCATCTCCTGACAAATCGGGGTTACTGTTCTCGTCACTACTTAATTTTTGTTTTTTCGCTGGTATTTCTTTTCCCGCTTGAGACGGGGACTCGGACATGTTCTTATTTTCCCTCATTTTGACCCTGACTCCGCCTCTTCCGCCGGGTGGCAGAGGGTACATCCGTGGGCGGAGCGTGAGAAAGGGTTGGGGGCGGGGTTAGGGTTAGAAATACTGACTTGTGCATTATTTTACCTAATTGTAATATTAACATTTGTGTATATATGTGAAGGCTGTCTATGAACGACTCAAATGTTATTTGATATAATCAAAAAATAAACCTATTTCAAGCAGAATTCTTTCAATACTCACACAAGTTAAAATTTAGACCTTTTTTAGACCATCATGAGAAACATTTTAGACCAACATCGAGACCTCCTCAAATAAAAATATGATCACATTTGATTCTCAAAACCATGTCACTTTATATTGTAAATGGAAAAAGTGCATGTTTATTATATTTATGGAATATAAGAAATAAAAAAGATGACATTGAAGTAATGTAGTCAATAAAACACATGCAGCAATGGTCACATATCTGGAAAAATACTACTTGACAGAAATTGTGAGGCATGAAAATGGATGCCACACACCATCTTTAATTAATTCTCTCCTCTTAATCGGGATTCAATATTTGCACAAAACCATTCTGCAAAACTGTAAACAAACATATAAGCCTCTTCAGCTTACATTGTAAAAATTTCACCATTCAAATGCAACCAATATATATTTTGTTACTGTGCACAGGATATGGTAACTAGGGATGAATCAATGTGAATATTTTGGCTGATACCCAATATTGCTTTTTTATTGAAATAATAAGCAGGTTTTCTAGTACCGATTGTCTAATGTAATTAAAAATGCTACATTTAAACATAATTTCCATTTATCTTCTTTCATACACTGACAGTAGAAACAGCAACGGGCCCTTTTTTCCTCCTACAGACACTTTTCTCAGAATGGACTGAGTGCATGTAAAAATATTCAAGACTTGAGTAAACAAAATTTTAGACTGGGGTGAAAATGAATGTTTTGAAGACATTTTAAGGCCTAAAATATGAGTTTCTGAAGTTGAGACTTAAGCTTTTTTTAGACCCTGGGGGAACCCTGTTAAAGGTACTACACTTAAAGTCACTGATTTTATTGCAAATGAAAAGAAATGCAGTGAATGAAACTGAAATGACTACATCTCCCACTGCTGGAGTTATACATTTATTTAATTAATGCATGCTCATGTATGTACACCGTGTATGAGTCAGTTTTTCAACTGCAGCTAATTCAAACTAAATAAAATCTTTAATTTACAAACAATTTCTAGACCTACAGGGGATTAGGTAAAATTATTTCTAAGCCACTTACTTTTTCAGTTGCTTACATCTACTCTAACATGCTTTATTTCTCTTCTAACTAGTAACCAATGCCAGCAAATGTAACACTACAATACAGATCTTGTGCAAGTGCAATATTCCTCTTGGCAATTGAACAGATGAGAAAGAAAATAAAGTGAATAGTGGCATAAACTGGAAATACTCAAGTTAAATTACTCATTAAAATGCTCCATTTGTTTTATTAAAACAGAAAGGACTACATCTCCCAGATTAACTTGGGGGTTATAGTCCTGAAGTTGACAGAATCCCCTTTTTCCCCCGAATGAAAACCTTTGAAAATAAAAAAAAAATCCAGAAATCAGAAAAACTTGTACATTTACATATAAATTTAATAAAAAACTAAAAGTTAACAAACAATTATTATTTCAAAGTCCAACATTGTTATTTCAGACATGTTTAGAATATCATCTCCGCATCCCCCAAAGAGGCTTCGCTCATCTCATCAGATGCCTCCTCTTCATCGTCATCATCCTCCTTCTCTTCTGCTGCCCTCTTCACACCTCTCTGCTTGGAAAGTGCCACTGCATATCTAATGTTATACATGTTGAAGTCGCACCTAAAGAGATACAACACCAGAATAGATATTTACTGAACATGAAAACTGAAGGTTGTGAAGAGCCAGAAAACCAAAGGGGTCAGACTTACAGTTTGGAAAGACTGTCCAAGTGTCTCTGGATGCTTTTCTGCAGGGCTTGGAGGGTGGGCAGTATGGCTCCTGACCTGTTCTTTAGTTTCTGTCCATGCAGCATTAGCAGACTTTGAGCCCAGGTCATATAGAACTGGAGGTGACCGGACTTTTCCAAACATGCCGCCACAAAACCCAGAAGCTTCTCCACATAGATGTCAGGAAGTGAGCCGCACACCACCGGGACTAAAAACACAAACGCAAGGATTTTCAACTGTAAATCGCACGTTAAACAACACAGATGACCTACAGTTAGTGACATAAAAACCCCTCTGAGTGGCTCACCCTGCTCATGTGGTACAGTTTCAAGCACTTCCTGCTTCAGCGCATTTTCATTAAGTCGAAACGCCAGGATGATGGCAGGCGTCCACTCCTGAAGCCGCAACTGCTTGCGAATACTAGCTGGTGTTACGTCCAGGTCCAGGTCGTAGGGGTCAAACACCATAGATCCATCCAGGGAGTAGACCAGGAGGCCTTCGGTGGTGGTGGCCGCCCAGCTCCGACCTGACACACAACACAATATACTGTCACCATTATGAGATTCCAAAAAAGGAGGGGCGATTATTGGAGAGACGCAAACGTTTCCGCAGGGGAAATAAAAATGCAGCCGGGTGTTGTTTTGTGTCCTACCGGTCGGAGAGAAGCGCAGTGAGCTGACTCTGATTTCAGGCTTGAAGTGTCTTGAACTCATGTCACCTGTACAGAAGTGGAAATGGAGGAAATAAAATGTCATCTACCATCAGTTCAACAGCTCAGCGTTCAGCTCATTGTGTTTCAACAAGATATATTTAAGGCCATTATGAATGCCGTTTCAGACCCACTGTGCTGGAATGAACTCCCCATGGGAATACAGTTCTAGTTGACAGCAAGTGTTTGGTGATTGGTTTTTAAGGCGCTTTTAGGATTTTCTTACTTCCCATCCAACTCGAATACCTTTATACCAAAAATATATCAGGCTTCATATTCATAATTTTTCACCACACTTCACCCCCAGTACTAAATGCATGAGTCTTGAACCAAAGCTGATTGAACTTGTACTTGCACATATTAAATCAATGTTAAAACGTACTATTTTACACATCATATCCAGGGAAAAGGTTCTGAATTGGAGTAGAAATAACGTGCCCCTCCAGCTCTTTGTGACCCTTCCCACTCATTGTGCACATTATGCATAGACCCCCAGTGGATTTCAACACGAGATGAGAAGGTGAAGCAAAACTATCTCTATTAACAAAAGAGGCAGGGAAATGCAGACTAAGATTGCATTTTAGGTAGGTACTCAGGTAAATGTGATGTATGTAGGTGTGAGTACAGCATCTCTATGTTGGCTAAAACAGTATTTTGTGGTTTCCTGCACTCTAATTTAAACTTTGCGCTTAACACCAACAGGCTGTTTTAATAAATTACATTTCAGAGAAGATAAACCACCATGCATGAAATACAAGTTGCGCTATCTTGTTCAAACTCACTTAATCTTAAACTCAAAGCTTATCACAATATGATTTATCCCTGGAATAAAAGCATAGACCATGCTACAGTTTGCATAACTGGTCCATGTTGATTTAGTTCTGACTTGTTTTTCACCACAAGGTTGAAGTGAATCTAACTGTAGAAATGTGATATTAATGACTGTAATCCAACATGTTTTCGATGGGTATAAAAATCACATTTAAAACAGCTTAATACGACATTATATATTTGTCATTAATGTTATTTGCTTTAATTTCCATCCTTTATTGCCTCTGAATGTTTGTAAAAAATATACATACAGCTGAAAAAAACATATTGAACTGTATTTAAATGAGTTGTACTGATGAAAAAGGAAAATCTAATAAAAAAAACAAAACTACAAAAGCACTCAGAGAGCACAGGCCTCTGCCAAGGTATCAACATTTCCTGAAAACCCTAGTGAAAATCTAACTTCTGCCGTTCTTTGGCAGAAATAACAAAACCTAATGCACTTAGTTGTACCTCTGCGGACCCCAGGGAGGCTAATGTTGACCCCATCTCCGTCTCCAGCTCCTTCATCAACCAGGGCCAAGCTGCCGAACTCTGTCATCTTGCGCCGGTCGAGGAATTCCTGAACACAGAAATCAACCAGATGTTTAGATTTCAGCGCTCATGTCCTCAGGTGTCAGAGGTCAAACGGTGGCGGTACTATACCTCCATGGCATCGAAGGACAGGTTACAGGAGATCTCAAACTTCTTCACAAGCAACTGCTCCTTAACATTGTAGATGCAGACAAACTTGGACTGGCCTCCTGCTAAAATAGACTCCCCATCGGCCGAGTAGCAGAGTGACGTAAAAGACCTGAGCGTCAAACGAGAGGACAAACAGGAAATGAACAAATGTGGTGTCTCTCTGTGGTGTGGACGCAGCACGCTCAGACCAGAGTTCTGTTTCTACTCACTTGCCCTTGGCAGACTGCTTGGCTGTGATTTTATCGGTTTCTTTGCGTCCCGTCTGCAGGTCATGGCGTCCGAACACGGAGCCTGTTTGCGTGGCTGCGTTAGGGTCCCAGAAAGAGATCTCACCGTTCAGAGTGGCCACGGCCAACTCTTGACCATCAGGTCGGTATGTCACAGACAAACCTGAGGAACACAAACAACATAAACTTCACTATGACTGTCCACGAGCTGATAGTGTCCAGGATATATGTATAGTTTGTCATGAGGACGCAGGGTGATGTGTTTCCTCTGTGTGTGTTTATTTCCTGTGTTCCAGGCGGCAAATTGTGATTGGCTGCAGCTCCTTTATCAGGAAGAAGAATGAAATGTTCTTTCTCCAATCAGTCATGTGTGACAGCTACGTGCCCTCGATTAGCTAGTGTGAAATTTGGAAATATTGTAAATAGAAAATTGGATTCCTTCGTCAAATTGAATAGTTTTTGTCGGGGAGGGAAACCATTTTTGTTTTCATCGTTTTCTCCTGCTTTTGGTTTTTCTTTTTTAAAGGTTGTTGTTTTGTTTTCTTTAAATAAGAGTTTTGTGTTAAAGTGTCATTTAACATTTTCATTTGGTTCCACCCTGTCTGATACCTTTTGTTAAAATAAATATTTGGAATTGGACTTTCGTGGTGTATTTTTATTTTATTTATTTAACTGGGTGTGTCCCACTGAGATCAATTATGCCATCTTCAAGGGACCAGCATGCTGCCTTAAATTGCCACCTGGTATAAAGTGTTATTGTTGTGTGAAAGCTGGAAGCACTAGGGGAGCATTTTGTGTTGCACCCCAGTTCCCCCACCCTGGGGTGTAACGCCTTGTGTTTATAGTTTATATTTTGTCTTACACATTTTTTTTTTATTATTAATAAACCTTGGTTGGTGGAGATTGTTTTGTGTGTGTGTGTGTGTGTGTCCACAGAGACATATCATGCTATAACTCAATGAATACTTGAGATTTCACCATGAAATTACATGGGCATATACATATAACTAATGCTCATCAGATCCAATGATCCATTTTACTACAGGTCAAAGGTTAAGGTCGTATTTAGCAGAAAAGTCAAAATCACATTATTGGCTCTAATTCAAGAACGGGTTGTCATAGAAACTTGAGATTGGCACAAAATAGGGGCGAGATTAGGCATTCTCTGAATACTTCCCATATTTATAATTTACTTGAGACAATATATACCAACCAACATCTATCTTCATCCGTGTTTGCAAATAAAGCTGATTCTGAGTTTAATAACACGACATTAACACTGATATTCAACTTTTACCATCAATCTGGAGTCTTTTGTTTTCAGCTCAACAGGCCTCTGCTCTATAAAGGCAGTGACTGACGTTGATCTCAGGAAGTTTATTAATCTTTATCTTCATTGGTAAAGGGGAAAGAACACATCCTTTTAGTGTCAGGAAGGAAATCCTCTGATCCACAGAACTAAAGCACTGGTTGATGTTGAGATCAATGACGCACTTGAAGAGACGGTGTCTTTATTGAATTGAAAGCAGGACTGGCCTTTAGAATGCATGAGCAGCTTTGTGACTGATTTAAGCATAGGCACTGAGCCTGGCATTCTTAGGAGGAAACGGGCCTGGATGGACACCGGTGGGGGGTCCATAGATCCACCACGCCTCCCTTCATAGCTTTATACAGTATCGAGCGTCTTCCATCTGCTGATGAATTACTTGGCACGCTTTGCTTTCAACAATGTGTGTGTAGTTTTTTTAGTTTTTTAAGAGAAGGAACAGATATGATTATTGTGTGCGTCTAAGATGAAACAACCGTGTACTATCTCCTTTTAGTTGAAGAGCACAGACTTCAAACTGCCTGAGCCTGTGGTTTTATTTGGCTTCAGTTGAAAAGAAAAGCTGGCAGCAATGTAATACTCATTAAAATTATTTATGTCTACTATAAGTTACTGCATATCTCACCACATTCTGTCCTACCATCCATAATGTCCAATCAAAACCAACATTATTCAGGTTATTAACAAAGATTTCCTCCTTACTAATGACTTTTACAAAGACTTTTCTTACACATTTTATCCAACCTACTCTGTAATTATTCTTCACTTCAACAATGAGAACAAACAGTGAAAAGTTTGGTTACACTGGGAAGTACACCTCATGAATGTAATTAACTAGAGTTTTAGTTATGCATTTCTTAATTGGATATTTATTTTCTTCCGGACCATTGGACTTAACATATGTTGTATTTGCAGCACAGGTGCCAAACATAACAAAATTGTCCCACAAAAGTGTCCAAACTGGCCTGTGGGATGAATTAGTGAAATGGAAAAATTACAATCTCGAAGAAGCATGAAGACGACAACGTAATAACGAAAAGAGAAAATTAATAGAAAAAAAATGCTGCAAAGACAGAAAGAAACTAAAACTCTGAAAAACTAATAAAATCTATCTACCATTAAACTTTTGAAACTTAGGACAATGCTATGAAACATAGCCTTCTGTGTTAGCCTTTGTTCTATATGATAAAATACATCTAATTAATCTGCAAATGGAGAATGGATGACATAGAAAAGGTGACATCCTATTAGAATAATAATAGTTCTGTCGTTGACATTGAAAAGTCAATTGCACATTATAGTTAAGTTAATGTCTAGTCCATTGTCATCAGTCTATTGTTTCAGATGTGAGGCTAGCGGTTTAATAGTAGACGCATTATGTGAATATGAGGCTCTATTCACTTTGACAGCTGTTAGAAACGTCCTTTGAAGACGGACTGCAGACGTCTACATTTCGAGGACATTTTAGAGTTTCCACTGTTGTCAAGAAGATGAATGAGTGCTTTTGCCGGTCTGTTTTTTGCATCTGCACTCCTGCTGAACTGAGGACAGAGTGGACAAGGTCACAAGTGCAATATATTTTTAGCTTATATTTTTGCTCCTTCTCTGAAAAAATTTAAATCTTAGCTTAAAGGTCACTTTTATTTCTTGGCTTTTAACCCAGTATGAAAATGGAGTGGTCTTGGTTCCGTCTTTTTGTGTTTTTGAGGGAGAGAGAGTTGTCTTTTTTTTTTTTTTTTGACAGCAGTTTGACAATCTTATGTTTTATAAATAAAGTGGATTGGATTACAATGCTACAAACTGCTAATGCTAAAGTTATACATTATATGGACTGAGGAATGCTGAATTATTGTGTATTCAGTGTAATCAGTTCAAAGTTTGGACATATATTAACTTTTCTCTGATAAACAATTATTCTGTATTTGGAAGAACGCTCATTGGAAGTTTTGACCTTATGTATGCGATGTAACTCGTTATAGACACAACAAATTAAGAAGGAATTAAAATCAGCCATAGACATTTTTGCCAAAATAAAGATAGCTTTGCAACATCTGAAGGGTTCAAATTCAAACAGTTAGGAGTATGAAGGTCCAAATATACAAATAAATGAACCAAAGAATATTAAAATGGGTTTAGCAAAAATAGGAGCCCTTTTAAACATTCATTAAAAGTTGATTAAAACCCACGGGAACTTGCGAATATTCAAAGTAAAATGAAATAATCTGCAGGTCAAACCCAGTCAGTAAGATGGTGGTGGTAGTGTGACTGGTGACGTACCGTTAGAGGTCAGATGAAGCGTCTCTTTGACCTGCCAGCTGTCCATCATGTCCCACAGTCGGACGCTGCCATCCCATGATGTGCTGGCCAGGATGGACTGAACTGGACTGAAACACAGACAACTGACTGGACCCTCATGGCCTCCAAGGACCTGCACATGTTCAGGGAAGAACAGATGTAGACCAGGGTTGTTAGAGTTATTGTAGCTCAGGAAAAGATGGAAAAGAAGAACAGTGAAAAAGTTAATTACATGATGACGAACACTTACATCTCCATTACAATTTGATCAATATTCTGCCTCAGTTTATCATTTACATTTACAAGGAAGGACAACATTTACAAACAGGAATAATAGTTATAATGATAATGCCACTTATTTTTCTTGGGAAACATAAGGGTTTTTATGGTTGTTTTGCATTTAGAATGTTCTATTAATATGTTCCCGAAGAAAATCCCTGTGTATAGAGTACGGATGTAAAACTCATTTTAGTTCAGGGGCCACATAGGAGTAAAATATAACACTGAAAAAAGTCCAACTCCATTTGCCAGGCAGCTGAGGTGGCTTAGGCATCTAGTAAGGACAGTCCCCTGGAGAGGTATTCTCGGCATTTCCACCTGGGGGGAGACCTCTGGGGTAACCCAGGACCAACTTGGTGGAGGTTTGCGCTCTCAGGTAGTTTTTCCAGTTAAACCTGCACTTATTTTCTGACAGACATTCTATGTGGTTGATATTTGTTCCGATTTTTCACAAGAGGACAAAATCTTTTTAGGTAATTTAACTTTTTTTCCCCCACTAAAATAAAGACAAAAAAAAATTACAGACGCCATTATTTGTAAATAATTATGATAGTATCTGATCAACTGGAGATCATATCTTCAGTGTCATTTTCCAACGGCCAAACTGGATCCTTTGGTCGGCCACTTTTGGCCCACAGGTCATATGTTTGACACCCCTAATGTAAACTGGGACAATGCCATGGTCTTTCCTCTAAGACACATTTATGGTAAACCTCCTGTCATTTGATGTGTATGTGTGTGTGTGTGTGTGTGTGTGTGTGTGTGTTGCCCACCTCCAGCAGCCGGCCCGTCTGCATGGACCACAGGAAAATCTCAAAGGAGTCCTGGGCTCCAGCGCTCACCAGCTCTCCACTGACATCTACTGCCAAGGAGGAGAACTGCGCAGGGCGAGGAGACGTGAAGGTCCGGAAGTTTCGGTACCTTTATTTAAACCAAACGCATTAATGAGCAAGTTAAAATAGATCAATGAAATATGGACATAAGACATTACAACAACCACTATGTCTGCATTTAGGATTTGGATTCAGCATGTGCTGTTTTTAAATCAAATCACCCCTGATAAGAGTATTATAGTAGAAGGAAGTGTGGAAAAGGTCAGATATATTAAGTGGCAAGAAATTTAACAAACAGCACAAAAATGATAAATGAGACACAATGAAGTGTAAAATAAATAAATAAATAAACAAGACTTGAAAAAAATATATATATATAAAAGTAGAAAGATGTACACACAGAAAGGAGACGGTGTTCTGACACAAATGGTGAATATTATGACAATCAACTCTTAAATTTGGAATGATTTTGGAACAACTGGTCTGGATTACTTTCAAACTCTTCAGTAAAAAGTCAAATCTAATCTAACTGAACCAATTATCCAAATGAAAGTGGTAGAAGGATGTCCGGAAATGATAAGAAATGTTGAGCACAAGATGTAAAAGGACAAAAATGATGATGAAAATAAATAAATAAAGCAAGATTTGCGGGGGAAAAAACTGTAAAAGATGCAAGGTGTGAAATGTAAAAGGGGTATCAACAAAAAAATGGAGAAAATTTAATGGATACAGAAAAGAGATGTTCTGACAACAGAAGAAAACTGGAGTATTCTTTCAATTCATAGTGTATTCTTGTTAAATTTGGAATTACTTTGGAACCACTGCCCAATACTACTTTTAAACTATTCAGAAAATAGGCTTTTTTTTTTAAATAGATCATAATAACCTAGATTCAAATATAGCTTTTTAGTAAAATAATGACCATTGCAGCACAGTCTATTTTTAGCACACTGGCCCTTCTTTCAGAAATCTATTAGAGACTAAATTTTCCGTGGCTTTTCCAGTATTTCCGACTGTTTAACTTGTAAAATGAGGTTTTCTGCTGCAGTGGAACAGTCAGTCTAAGTTTACCTGTGAAGGTCAAACGCTCTGACGGTCCCATCCAGAGAGGCGCTGACGATGACGAAGCCACTGGAGGTGAAAGTGACGTTGGTGACGCTGCTGGTGTGTTCGGTGAATGTGACGAAGCACAAGCCGCTGTTGGTGTTCCATACTTTCACCTGCATTTACAGCACAGGTGTGTGGGTTACAGAGGCAGGAAATTAAACTCAGCACCACAGGCACCTCTGCCCTCAGTTTTTTAATGAGTTCTCAGACGCTTTATGAGATATAGATATTTACACACAGGCATGAAAACGTTATTAGACCACCCTTGTTTTCTTCAGTTTTTAATTTTAATGCCTAAAGGTTTAGTTCAGTTTAATTTATTTCGAGCACAAAAAATTATCAAAAGATCAGACCTTTCTTGGAAAGACATAAAACTTACAACCCCCCCCCCCCTTTTTTTTTTAATTATTATTTTATTTTTTTACAAACTAATAATCCAGCATATTCTGCATTCTATGATTTACCTAGGTACATTTGTTTGGTCAAATTTTACTATTAACAACTAAAATATCTCATAATAGTTTAACTTCAGAGCTGATATCTATCCAAGTGGTTCTTAATGTATATATTCTATACATTTAAACCACCTCTGTATTATACTATGTATATTTAGACGGGTTTTATAGGTTAAAAGTGATCTTTTGAACATTTTAATCAGTAATGTGAATGATTATTATTATGAATGCGATAGAAAATTCTACACATTTCTTGATTAAAAATAAATAAACCACTTCAGTTTTTACATCAATATCTGTCATTGTTCTGACAAAAACAGTGCTTTTATTTTTTATTTCCTGTTTTAGTCACATGATACACACAGGAGTAAGGACTGGATTACAGAACCATTGCTTTTGATGACTTGATGGTCTAATAATTTTGTTCCGTGACTGTACAGGGTTCCTACAGGTTTGAGGTATGAGTTGAATTTAACACTTTTTAAAAACACTTGCTAAACTACTAGAATTCAGGAAAATATACGTATTTGCTCCAACACATTCGATGCTATGGTTCTCAGTAGAATTCAAACATGTTCCCCTTCACTTGTGTAGACCAGATGGAGAATTATCTTTTTTCCATTAAATCCTTATTACATTTACGCTTCCTCAGGCTTATTTTTCCAGTCTGCGACCATTTATCACCAGGGTCTGAAACGTTACTGATAACTACTTCTTAATTTTAATAGACTGTGTTGTTGGAGCGAGTGGAACTGAGTTTTTGCAGCTTTGGCACATTTAAACACAAATACAAACAAGTTCATGGCAACAGGACTTAACACCCACCATATTATACATAAAACACATTATAAAGACTTTTTCAAGATATTAAATATAGATTTGTAAATTCAAGTCTTTTAAGGCCCAATGGAAAACCTGGATGTGTGTCTTTATATAGATGTGTAATATTGATAATTTATTCCTAGCTCCTTTTTCAGCTGTAACCACATAATTTTCAGATTAATGAATGAATAAATGGCCTTTGAAGTGTGGAAACAATACATTACAGCTGAACTCATATTCCCTGCAGGTCCTCAAAATTAGCCTTAACACTGACCAACACTTAATAGTAATGCAAATTCTGAAAACTATACTGTATTTAAATGGGACTCAGAGGCTGTGAGGGGTTTTTTTTCTTTGAATTTCAATTTATGTTAAGTTAATTTTCCTTTCTTTTGTCAATATTGCATTACCAGACATAAGATGAGAAAAGAAGAACAGCATTAGATGCATTCCTACACAGGCTGTACCAGGTAAAAGCATTATTTTGAGCAAAACCCATCATATTCTTGTACAACAGGCACATCTGAGATCATTTAAGCCAATTTACTGCAGCGCATTTTCAGTAAACATCTAAATCACTCCCAACATGCAAACATTTGAGGTGGGGAGAAAAAATATGGATGTTTTCATCTACAGTCCCGTTGGCTGGGGAGTCCAAAAGTTCATTTGTGCTCAGACTAGAAGTGATTAGTTGGCTGTGAATATGCACATTCTGCCAAAGCCTCCAGGCTTCACCACAGGTCATCAAACTGCATTTAGTACTTTTTCTTCAGTTATATATTGAAGGCAGAAGAGCTGAGAGTTTTGAATATAAATCAGCAGTTCATTCCTACATAACTCAATTCGCTAACCTGTCAGTGTATGTGAATAATTGGTGTAAAATTCAGTTTGTCACATTTTCATGGTCATCAGATATGACCCATTTGGAGTTACCATGGAAACACTGTCATCTACACCCATGGAGTTTAATAAATGACAGTAGATGGGACACTTTTTTTTTTTTTAATCTTCAGTCACTGATATATTTACCCATTAATTCACTTTCTTCAATTTTCTCTATTTCTGACCATAGAACCTTCAACTTTAATCTGAGCTTTTATAAACATCTACATGAACATTCAATCAAATATAGGAAAATACCCCATTATCACTTTAAAAATGCAAAATGCAAAGGATAGTAATATAATATTTAGGGATTAAATACTTAAAAAGTTAAATAGAGAAAAATCTTCTTTTCTGCCACTAAAAGGGTCTTTATGGATTAACGTTGGATTTCATTAGAAATACAGCGCGCTTACTTTGCCATCGTCGCCTCCCGTTACGATGTACTGTCCGTCTGGTGAATAGGCCAGCGAGGCCATGTTGTTGAAGTGTCCCTGCTGCTTGAAGACGTACGACTCGCTCTGCCACTCCCACACCAGCAGCTGACCCAAACCTGAAACAAACAAAGGATGTTCAACAGTCCAACGCTTCAGCCAAAGTTTCTGCGTTTGACTGGAAGACGACCGGTTCTAACCTGAGCAGCCAAAGCCGATCCAGTCTCCAGTGCTGTTTAGAGCCACTGAGGCGATCCTCTGGTCCGATATACTGAGGACAAGTATGAATACAGTCAGAGAATTCAAGAATAACTGCACCATTTACACCTTAAAACACGAATAACTTCAAAGGTATAATTGGTAATATTTATAATAGAGTTAAATATAGGTTGAGCCCCTCATTTGTAGACATGAGGTAAAATTAGTTTTAAGCTAAAGACCTTCACCACCACCTGATGCAGATCAGTCATGTGTTATGGGAGGTAAAATGACTGTCTTTGTTGAAGAGTTCTGGTGCCTTTCAAGATTATGACAGCAAATTAAAACATGCCCCTGATGAAATGACTTTTTTTTTTATTCATGCACACTCTTGTATTTTCATCTTTACAACAGAGAATCCCAGCCACCATTAAACACATAAGAAGCCCACATACACCTGTGAATGGGGTGGTCTGATAACATGTTGCCCCCCGTCTGCTAATACAAAGTTGTTTTTTTTTCCAGGACGCACTCTTAAAGATGTATTTTTGTCCTCACCTGAGGGAGTGAATAAGATTGAACTCTGGAAGCTCATGCAGGTGAAAGATTCCAGAGGCAAAACCTGTGACCAGGATGTGAGTGGGTTTGTGGAAGGCAGCCGCTGTCAAATTATTAAAATCTCCCTCTTTGTTGAAGAAGTGCCTAAAGGAGCAGAGAAGGAAATAAATAAATAAAAAAACAGAGGAGAAGTCCTTATGGTTTGCAGTTGCAGAAAACAAAATGAAAAAGGGTCTTGGCTCAAAGCTCCAGCGCGCACTGATTCTCATTACAAATGCTGATTCTGCGATTACAGCTTTAAAGCTGCCAAGGGACAAATAAAGACCTGCTTTGCGAAGCCAACAGTCTAATGCAGAGCAGGATAATTGCCACGTTCAGTGTCAAGGTATAAACATTACAGTGTTTCTTTGGAAGGACGTCGGAAAATGGGATGAGAAAGTGTAATGTGGCATTTAGCTTTAGCACAATGAACTTCACCAAAACCTAAACACAAAACTGAGCTGGAAACATCAGTGGAGAGGTGCCGTACTTGCTCTTGTGCTTGAATCGAACATTCTTGGTCGACTTGTCTTTGGGATTTTCAGCTTTCCCCCTGATCACTTCTCCTTCCTGTCCCTCCATTCTCTCCTCCTCAACCCCATCTTCCGGGGCTTTGGCTTTGCTCCTCTTCAGGGTGAGTCCGTCCAGCTCAGTGTCGCTCTCCCAGACACACAACGTCCCATCCTGACTCACCGTGTACAACTGCCAAAAAAGGGGAGACACACCGTCAGCGATAAACCTGAGGGTGGCACTTCAATTCATTCGCTCAACCTTTATATTGTTTGTTAAAGTACAGACTTAATTTGCAACACGGACAAGCAGTCACAACAAGCCATAAAATAAGAAAAAAGGTAATTAATTAAAACAATAAACGCCTCAGAAAAACTGAGGCCATTACACTACAAAGCAAATGAATCACTAAATACACAATATATGGAAAGTATGACAACATTTAAATTTCATATTGCCTTGAAGATTAAAAATTAATCAAGCTCAACTATTGTATTCATACTGGTCCAGACTGCAGGTGCACAGTGAATAAAAGCCGTTTTGTCTGAGCTCGGTAAAAGTAGGCACCATAACCATGTGAACTATAAATGAAATCCTCCACAGCACATCACTTTAAGCCTTAAACAAACATATGAGTTGAATATAGATTCTATCACGTTACTATTGTCACCAATGGGGAAATAACCTAAACTAACCTCAGTTGCCTCATGTGGAGTGTAGTGTATAAAGAAAGGAAACATATTAATGTCCAAATTGTGTATTTACAAGCATGTTTTATAGATACTTCAACATCGACGCCATTAAGACTCATTTTAATCAAGGCTATAGCCAATGGAAATCCTGACAAAGAAATTAATCCACATTTTCTGACACGATGACAGTACAGATATGATCAGCGGGGGTGAAAAGAAAAGGCCCCAGAATTGGACCTTGTGGGACACCTTTGACTCTGATCTTGTCTCTGTAAAAGCAATGTACCTTCAACCATACGGAAGCCTTTGAAAGATCAATATAAAAGAGCTGCAGCATTTCATCCTGCCCAAAACAGTAATACATTTATTTAGGTTGGAGTACAGCAGTAATAACTGTGTTTTTGTCTAAAACCACACTGGTTTATTTGTAGAAAGTGCTGAGAACAATTTAAGCTGATAAGTTTATGAGGGATTCTTTGTAAGGTCATTTAGAGAAAGGCATATCATTACTGAGGCCAGACATCCACTGCTTTTAAGTGAAAGAAGTTGCATAGGCATTCTTCCACAACATTTATATCCGAGATGTTAAAAATAAAGTTGGATGTGTCTGTATGTATACATTTAAGAGGTTCTGATATACACATTTCCTTCCCACAGAGAAAGAAAGCAATGGAAAAAAGGCAGTGAAATGTGAAAAGTTGTGATAGAAAGATGTCAGATTGGACTACTTTTGGATAGTATGGGGGTGACATCACCATGGCAACAGAGTATTACTCACATCCAGGCTGTCTTTCTCAAAAAAACAGCCCACGATGACATCTTTGTGTCCACCCAGGGAGTAGTAGATAAGGTTAACCCAGCGCTCTGCACCAAACACCCACGTTGACATGTCTTTACTGCCCACTGCAAAACACCTGAAGAAGAACAACTCATTGGCTCAGTTATAGGACTTCACTGACACTGTTACGGCATCACGAATGAGCTCCTTTTCTTACTTGGAGTCATCGGTCCAGTCGATGCAGGTGGTTTCATCATAAGGTCCATAGTAGCTCTTGTCCAACACAAAAGCATTAAACTCTCGCTGTTTCCCAGGAGCATGGTACATCAATGCCACATTCTCCTTGGTGACCACAAACCTCCTGTGGGGCAAAACATGTAATGCTGATAATCTTTGTAGGAATGAGGTCTTTGTATGTGGCAAAAATCAGATCCTATTCAGAACTGATATTAGAGATTCTGAGTCGACCAAATGACATGTTCATTCATACAGTGCGAACAAACAGACATAAGCCCAGACCAAGTTAAAATGTAATGAAATCTCTCGAGTACATGGACAATAGTCTATAGTTGAACTGATCACTCAGGGTGCATAAAATGAACCTTCAAAAGCCTAAACTCTAACCACAACCATCTGCTATTTAATACCTTTTGACAAACTAATTCTATCAATACATGTAAGTAACTGAGGAAAATAGAGTTTGTCATCATATACAACTGATTTGGATATTAAGTGGCGATGTAAAGAATGTGGAATCACATCCAATATTGTTTCACCAGTAAAACTCATGTAGTTTGATCAATGACACTGGTTCTTTACATTCAATTAATAATGTATTTCACTGAAAAGTCACCTTTGCTTCAGTTTTCTCTGCTTTGATGTCAAATTTGATTTACACACTGAGCTTTTATTAACATCTACATGATCAGTTCATTAAATATAGGAAAAAAACTGACCAAACTCACCAAAAAATGTCAAATGTAGAGAATAACGTTATAATAAACAGCTGTACTACACCAGCATCTGGTTTTGGTTTGGGACTCAGGTGCTGCTTACCTGCCATCAGGTGAAAAGCGGATGCTGTTCACAGGCTTATGAAAGTGGAAATGATGGAGAATGGCCCGAGTGATAAGGCTGACCAGTAAGGCTGCACCATCTGCATGATACAATAAAACATAAAGGTCATAATATACATAAGAGACACCACACAGATAATTTAATCTTTAAACATGGGCAATGTTTGATAGAATAGACTATAGTCTCGCGAGAACCAAAAAAGGAAGAAGTCCATTCACCATAGAACACTTACACTTGAATGAGCGTACTTGTTCTTCAAATACAAACACATTTACATTTTCGTCAACAGAACATCAGCCAGATAGTTTCCTTTCTGTTCAGTCAAACTTCTTACCTTCATCCACCACAATTGCCAAGTTCCCATCAGGAGAAAGACCCATACATGTAATATTCTTTGTTGTGGACACTGGTAATGTCTCAGATGTGTTGCTAGAGGACAGAGACACAGCTTATTTGTCACACCAAAACACATGTAATTACAAAGTTAGTGCTGTTGTTTATATGCCAAATAATCTTCTGTAGCTGGACCATGGAAATGACTATAGATCTAGTTCTATTTACTAATTTTAAAAGAGTGGAACATCTGTGAAAAACATGCCATGGCTCAAAATCCAGTATGTCATGCTTATGGTTTCTCGTTCACTGTGATTATTACTAATACACTACTCTGCAAGCACCTACAAGTTATAAATGAAGTGGTATAAGAAAATCCACATACTTTTTCAAGTCGAAGACAGATATTCTGTTTCCGACGGGACTGACCACTGCGTTTCCATCTTTGGAAAAACTCAAATTTCCCTGGCGATAAACTGCTCCCAACAAATTCGAAAACTGCAAGAGAAACATCAATTTAGCTGCATTAGACACTTGTGTGTGATATCATCGATTCTGAGGAGAAACGATAACATTAAACATAGAAATGAACATTCAGTGACGTATTCACAGTGTAGCTATTGGGGAAATCATGTATATTGTTAAATCGTTATACAACTGCTACATATATGCAAATACAACGGTGTGTTAACGTTATAAATGTAACGACAAATATGAATGAAGTTCGGTTTGATATTCATTAGCTTATCCATTAGCTTGAACTACGTAGAGCAACAACACTAAGCTAGCTAGCAGTGCTTTACTTACCCGATACGCAAACTTCATTTTCGAAAACCCACATTCAGTGTCATATATCTAATTAATGTTTAAATGTTTTTGGATCCCGGTATGAGCATTGAAACATGCCTAACTTTACACATGCTTCTGGGTCCACACGTGTTTGCGTTTTGTTGACACTGAACACTTCCGGTACAGTTCAAGAAAGTGATTGACAGAGCGCCATCTACAGGTCAGGGGGTTAAAGTGTCAATGTAAAATATGCTAAAATGAGAGGACTTGTATGGTTTTAGGCAATAAAGTGGCCATTAACTCTGAGTTACTCAAATATGTGAATTAAATAAATAAACAAATAAATACTCAACCATTTTCCAAATTTTTCATTTGAGCACAAAATCAGTAAATGTAAAAAATAACCGGTCAGGACCATGTATATTTTGGTAATTGGATTTTCCGTTCTGAAATGGGTATTAAAAAAACAAAAAACGAGTGGTTATTTAATTTTCGTTTTAAAATACAAAAAATAAAATTGAAATACAAGGCGTTTTTCCCTTTCATGATCAAATGGGCTATACGAAAATTTAAAAATGGTTTGATTTTCATTTTCTATTTGAATAACAAAAAATAAAATCAGTAAGAGACAGAAACGAAAAATGTCATTTTTTTCCGTTTTCTTAGACCGGAAGTGGTTATCAGCTGGTGTGGAGCCAAACAGAGTACGGTGCTGCGGCTGTTTAAACGGTGGTTTTAACCGACTGGTATGGATCAGAAAAGCGTGATATAATAAACACAACGCGTGGCTATGTGAACACTTTGGCTTGCCATAGTACTGATCCATACCAGTCGGTTAAATGTATTTATTTATTTTTTCTTTAGAAAGAGGGTGATGACATTGAACATATATTCAAACAAACCAACGTGTACTTTTTTGTGAAGAAGTCACCTCACACCTTTCTTGAAAATTGTATGAAAATTGATCCAGTAGTTTCTGCATAAAGTTACTGACAATCAACAAAACAGTCAGACAGACAAACACACACAAACAAAACAGAATACCCAAAAATAAATAAATAAATCCCCTCACCTCCACTTTAGGGGGATGGGGCAAATAATACCCCAGAGAAGGGGTTGTACCTGCCCTCATTTTCTTTAACTTTACTTGTGCTCAAACCCTGAAAAATCAGCAGGCAGATGTTGAAAGCTGTAAATATCATCTTTAATGCCACTAGTTTAAATGTGCACTTAATTTCTTTAAAATAAATAAAACAGTGACTCTTTCAGTCGGTGGAGGAACAAGTACTTGGGGAAAATATTATTTATACATAGAAACTGTCGATTAATACACTTTTCCTCCCCCTTTCTTTTCTTGGCCACTGAAGCTATATTCCCAGCTGTTAGAAGTGTTTTGTCGTCATCTGTCATGACAATATGCAGCAAAAACAACAAATGTAGACATGCTCACAATGGTAAACGTGAAGGACTGGGTACAACTCGTGACAAAATGCGAAACTCTGGCTGTACTCCTCGAGAATTGGCAAAATGTCCTACTTGATGAACTTGTTTGTGATGTTTTATTTTACTAAACGTTTTATTGCGACAACAAATACATACTTTCGTGATTTCAACCATTAGAGCGTTTTTCCCACCAACCAACATTAACACACGAAGAAGAATAAACCCGGAAGTATCTTTTGATTTGGTTCTTTGCAAAGCGGGAAGAGTCTCTCAGGAAATCTGCTAATTAAATGGCAAGTTGTGGCTAAACTAAATAGTTAAACTAAGCATTGTTTTATGTTTTCAAAAAACATATAATAAGGTAGATGTACTGTCCAGTATAAACAGTCTATATAATGGGTCATTCCAAAGTTGGGATAGCTTATGTGATTTAGCTTAGCTTCTTTTGATAAGCTAACTGCTACTACTCATATTTTACAAAAATTGAGGTTTTTGCACATAACACAGTGGTATAATTTATTACATTTTAGTTTCCAAAGTGAGTCTTCATTGATATTTAAGCTGAATGTAGATGTATGGATTACGTTTTATTATATTTTAATTTGTGATATTAATTGCGGCCTGTACGGTTTCAGATAATGCTGTCCAATCAGCAGGATGGGGCCAAATCTAAAATCTCCCCTGTGCTCTTCATGACTGTGGATGGTGAGCCAATGTCTTTCTTGCTGAGGCCGGGTCCTGTCAAACGTCAGCTCCAGCCGCTCATCACAGCTGGTGGAGGGATGGTGTGTGATGTAAGGAAGCCTGGAACCATCATTCTGCTTGACCCTGAGGAGAGAGCCTGTCTTTCTGAAACCACAGCTCAATGGTAAATAGTAGACAGTGATCTTTATCTATTTTCTGGAAGAGAAAGTAGTTTGATCCACATTTTTATGTCGTCATAGTTTAAGTTTTTTGCTATACTAGAGAAAACAACTGTCTTAATAGTACAGCTCTGGGGAAAAAAATCAAGAGATCACTGCAATTTCATCTGAAATCAGCATGTCTGCTTGTATGACAGTCATTCCATTCCTGTGTGCGTGTTGAATTCCAACACAAGCACATTTTATTCTACTGAATAAACACCTGATCCATATCTTATTTAAACCCCTTACCATTCGGTGGTGATTTTGCTTAAAGTGCTTGAAAATATCTCTCTAAATAAAAATGTACAAATAAGTATACATAAAAGAACGGTCACTTTGTTGAGGTAACACCTTGTAGTTTGGAGTAAAACTTTTGGCACTTTTGTGGTTTATGTGCCAAGTAAAAAAAAACAACTGTAGACTTAGAAACATTAATACATTTAGAATTTTTTCTCCTCCACCTTCATTTTTTAATGAAAACAAGAGTGTATAAAGCTTGATTTGGAAGGTATGGACTGAAATAAATTACTGCAGATGTTCTATAACTCTGTGGTGGCCAGTGTGATCTGCTGGGGGGCCCGCTGCACTAAACGGAACATACAGCAGCTGAATAGGTGCATTTAAAAGGCGGGATCAGTGGTGGGACTGAGGCTGGATAATATGTGGTAAATATAATCTATAGAAACAAGCTATATTGGTAACCTTGGAAACATTATGTAACACAATTTTTTTTATTATTGTTTTAAACATGTTAAAATCACATCATTGAAATGAGGCTTGTGTGTGTTTTGTTTTTTTCAATAGCTATATTTCCACCCAGTACATTCATGATTGTATAGAAAAAGGTGAACAGCTGACCATAGAGGACTACAGGTTAGATCCTGAGGTCAAAACGACAAACTCTGCTAAACAGAGTAACAGCAAACAGAGGTCTGTGGCCTCTGTGGAAGGTATGCTGTAAGACATAAGCACAAAGTATTAAAGTGAGATGTTAATATTGCTGTGCGCTGGTTGTTTATTTTGCCTTATTCTTCCACCACAGCTAAATTTGGCTACAGCTATGAAGAATATGCGGCCATTGTGAAATCTCTTAAGGAACGTAAAACAGAAGTTGGGGGAAACAAACTGAGGCAAGAGATGAAGAAGCAAAGTGTGACCAGTTACATCTGCCAGCCAATTAAATGTTGCAGAATACAATGGGCCCACAACCTGTCAGAGTCTGAGAAGAAGGAAACAAAGGTAATTCACGGTGTTTTAGTTGTTACTTTTTACTTAAGTAATGTGACGCATATCTTTCCAAAGATAAAAGATACATGCTTTTTTTTTTTTTTTTTTTTACTACCACAGGGTGTCAGCAAAGATCTGAAGTTGTACACAATGTCATTATAATCTTGTTAAAATTTCAGATTTTTGTCATATTCATATCATTTGTGTCAAATTTCAAATGCTTTAGAGTTGAATGGTGTAACCCATAATCACAGATGTAAAACTGTCCTCACAAAGACAAGAAAATCTACAGCTAGAAGCTTAGTCATCCTCAACTAATGATGCAGATGTTTCTCCATAGACACATTCAGGACGAACTGAAACTGTCAAGGCAGATTCAACAGGCACAGCAGTGACAAAGTCAACTATTACCCCTGAAACAGAAGATTTACCAGAGGACCTCCCATCATCTCAACCTGAGTCTGTGCTTGAAAGACCCTCTGAGAAAGTCAGGAAGCAGAATGCCCCCCCAAAGGTGGCTGAAGCAAATCCTCCGATACAACGAAAAACCCACAGGCAGCTTCAGCTGGAAATGCCTCCACCTAACAGCAAAATCTTCAGATCATCATTAACACCTATGAAGTCTTCTCTCAAGTGTGCAAATAAAACCAAACATTCAGTATGGTCTGCTCATCAAAAAGATGCGACAGTCGACCAACCGTTGATGAAAAAGGCCAGAGGAAACGGCAGGGCTGAAGTGGTGGCAATTCAACAGGAAGAAAATGACACCTCTAAAACAGAACAGCCAGGTTTGTTTACAAGCATGGTGTTACTTTTCCCCCAAAACAAAAACTACCAGAATATGGACCAGGGTTACAAAGTTGGGAACAAAAAAGCTGTACAAAAAAACAAGAAAAATGGGTAAAACAAAGTGAAACAAAATTCTTAGTCATCCACTAAGTCCACTCAGCCACTTATGTTTCTCAATACAACCAACAACTGAACATTTTAGGTAATTGGCTGGAACTTTGGACATATTTTCACTAAGGGCTACAACTGCTGGAGCTGACAAACAGTTATAGGTTACTTAGTGAAATGCCTGTTGAAAGTTTTGAAATTCTATGTGCAAATGTCGTGATGTAACTATTTATAGACTTAACAAATTTAGCAGGAATTGACACGGGTTGTTGAAAACCACACATTTTTTGCTGGAATGAATAAAAAGTTAAGTCCCACACCAGACCTTTCTGTGTGGAGTTTGCATGTTCTCCCCGTGTCTGTGTGGGTTTTTCCTCCCACCATCCAAAGACATGCACTGATAGATTAAATTGTCCATAGGTGAATGTGAGAGTGATTGTTTGTCTATATATGTTCAGCCCTGAGATGAACCGGCGTCTCATACAGGGTGTACCCCGCCTTCGCCCACTGTAGTTGGATTAGGCCCCCAGTGACCCCCGCGAGCCTAGTGAGGAAAAGGCGTGTTCAGATGACGAGTGATGAATATAAAGTTTGCTTTGCAGGTTTAGCCAAATGTGACCCCTTTAAAAACTACCTGACCTTACAGCTAGTTGAGGGAGCCACGACGGGTGTACACAATAACCCTCAACAACCTGTGGCCAAGATCCTAAACCAAGAGGGAAAACAATAGGGGGTATTCTATCACCATAACAATAGAGACAAAACAAGGCATTTGAATCCAGATCATTTCTCAAATATTTCTACTCAAAGGTGAACCTTAATGAATGATCCCCTCTACTTCAGGTGATGCATCCAGTTCAGGGACAGCGAAGGGAGAAAAGAAAAAAGAAAAGAGGAAGTTGGGAATTCTTGAAATGGCCACAAAGGAATTTGAAGATGACAGTGAGGTAAGAAACTAATGTTTTGGATTAGTTACTAATATTATATGATATCAGGGGGTCTGTTTTATTTATGTACTCAGCCTCTTTTTATGTTGCCATATGGCAACACCCATCAAGTAAAGAGAAGATTCCATCATCTGGCTCCTGAGAAATGTTGAGTTTCTCCAAATATCTGTATGTGTGTTTGTGAACTGGTCATGCAGTGTCTGATATTTGATCTCTACTGTTTGTATTATTTTGCTGTTGGGTTCAAAAGTACAAAAAAAAAGACTCTTTAACACTTTATCAACAACACCATTGGAGAATGTTCTGGAGTCTCAAAGAACACAGATACTGATGTAACACACAACAGTTACTGGACCCTGACCTGAAATTCTGCCTTCTGTGATGTCGCTCTTTCTCTGTGACTTGGCCAACATCTAATTTTTAAAAGCAATTGCAAGTCAAGCATACAGTAGTCTGGTCACACTGGTCTTGTCCAGGCTTGTCTGGACATGTGTTTTCTGTCTCCAACTAAGGTCAATATTTCAGATTATTTTTCCAAGTACTTTGGAAAAAAAAAAAGGGTATCGCAGTGTTCCACATGGATAGAAAACATATATGTTATTCAACAAATGGTATATGATTAACATATATCATAAAACACACAAAGTACTTATTTTTAAGGTTTTATGGCATTATTGGATAGTTCACTGGTGAATTCCAAACTCATGGATCTGGAAATAACAGGAATACTAAGTGTAAGTGTAAGGAATTGACATGCAAATGACTTTGGGTTGGAATTGAAATTGGGCTGCTGTGGTAAAATCAACCCTTTCTACAAAGTGACTCCCATAAAATATAGTTTAAATTCTTCATGATATATTGTAAAATATGACATTGTTTAGTAATTGAACCTAATATTACACATTTATTTACAGTAGAATATTTTTTTATATTCTAAATTAATTAATTATATTGGTTGTACCCCAACTGCTAGATCTGCTACCAGGTTTCCTTCATTAGCTTCTGTTGATAAGCTAACTGCTACTACTCATATTTTACAAAAAAATTGAGGTTTTTGCACATAACACCGCAGTATAATTTATTACATTTTAGTTTCCAAAGTGAGTCTTCATTGATATTTGAGCTGAATGTCAGAGTGTAGATGTATGGATTACGTTTTATTATATTTTAATTTGTTTTGATGTATTAATTGCGGCCTGTACAGTTTCTGATAATGCCGTCCAATCAGCAGGATGAGGCCAAATCTAAAATCTTCATGACTGTGGATGGTGAGCCAATGTCTTTCTTGCTGAGGCCGGGTCCTGTCAAACGTCAGCTCCAGCCACTCATCACAGCTGGTGGAGGGATGGTGTGTGATGTAAGGAAGCCTGGAACCATCATTCTGCTTGACCCTGAGGAGAGAGCCTGTCTTCCTGAAACCACAGCTCAATGGTAAATAGTAGACAGTGATCTTTAACTATTTTCTGGAAGAGAAAGTAGTTTGATCCACATTTTTATGTCGTCATAGTTTAAGTAATTTGTTATACTAGAGAAAACAACTGTGTTAATAGTACAGCTCTGGGGAAAAAAATCAAGAGATCACTGCAATTTCATCTGAAATTAGCATGTCTGCTTGTATGACAGTCATTCCATTCCTGTGTGCGTGTTGAATTCCAACACAAGCACATTTTATTCTACTGAATAAACACCCGATCATATCTTATTTAAACTCCTTAACATTCGGTGGTGATTTTGCTTAAAGTGCCTGAAAATATCTCTCTAAATAAAAATGCACAAATAAAAGAATGGTCAGTTTGTAGAGGTAACATCTTGTAGTTTGGAGTAAAACTTTTGGCACTTTTGTGGTTTATGTGACAAGTAAAAAAAAAACAAAAACAAACTGTAGACTTAGAAACATTAATACATTTAGATTTTTTTTCTCCTCCACCTTCATTTTTTCATGAAAACAAGAGTGTATAAAGCTTGATTTGGAAGGTGTGGACTGAAATAAATTACTGCAGATGTTTTATAACTCTGTGGTGACCAGTGACCCAGTTACCTGGGTATGACTTTAAACTGCATCCGTTGACAAGCTCAGGCCTGAGTGGAGGGACCTTGGAGCTACCCTCCCTAGTTGCTGTTGCTCCCGGGCCTCCTCTGATCCGGAGGAGGAAGTACCTGCCAGGCTGCAAGCTATGGCTTAAATAGCACAACCTGCTGCCTTGTAGGTCCTGCTTGTTCAAGTAAAGTCCAAGGGAGTCAACCCTCACAGAAAATGAACCCCTCTGATGAAGGTCACTCACAGATAGCTCAACGGCAGCTCTCCAGTGGTGTGTTCAGGGCCCATCACCCGCTCATCTCCCTCAGGACAGAGTTTAGTCCCTCCTGTAAACAACTTGATTACGTCAACCACAACAACGCACCAGAACAGCATGGCATAAAGTTGTGGCCGACTGCTCTGCAGCCGAACGATGATGATGATGATGATGGTGGTGGTGGCCAGTGTGGTTTTCTACGCCGTGATCTGCTGGCGGGCCAGCTGCACTAAACAGAACATACAGCGGCTGAATAGGTGCATTAAAAAGGCGGGATCAGTGGTGGGACTGAGGCTGGACTCTGTGGAGGAGGTGACAGGACAGCGAATGCTCTAAATAATATTTTTATTTGGAAGCTGGGACAAATGTTATCAGTAATTTAAAGAATAAAGGGACAACAAAAAAATCTTTTTTCTTAAACATATACCTATGAATGGTAAAATCAGATGAAGTGATAATTTTGCAGTGGTCTCTTATTTTGTTCCAGAGCTGTATATTTTATCTATTCTATCTACTGTTTCTCCTGATTATCTGAGCTCTTACTGGGCTGAAAGAATTTAAAGGTTTTCCCTATGGCTTTGTAATATGTTTTTATGCACTCAAGTCAAAAAACAATACATCTGTACGTATTTCACATATTTACATTGTGTACTTAAATGTCAAACTTTGGGATGCTACCATATACAATACATTGATATTTTCATTTGTAATATGTGGTAAATATAATCTATAGAAAAAAAGCTATATTGGTAACCTTGGAAACATTATGTAACACAATTTTTTTATTATTTTAAACATGTTAAAATCACATCATTGAAATGAGGCTTGTGTGTGTTTTGTTTTTTTCAATAGCTATATTTCCACCCAGTACATTCATGATTGTATAGAAAAAGGTGAACAGCTGACCATAGAGGACTACAGGTTAGATCCTGAGGTCAAAACGACAAACTCTGCTAAACAGAGTAACAGCAAACAGAGGTCTGTGGCCTCTGAGGAAGGTATGCTGTAAGACAAAAGCACATAGTATTAAAGTGAGATGTTAATATTGCTGTGCGCTGGTTGTTTATTTTGCCTTATTCTTCCACTACAGCGAAATTTGGCTACAGCTATGAAGAATATGCGGCCATTGTGAAATCTCTTAAGGAACATAAAACAGAAGTTGGGGGAAACAAACTGAGGCAAGAGATGAAGAAGCAAAGTGTGACCAGTTACATCTGCCAGCCAATTAAATGTTGCAGAATACAATGGGCCCACAACCTGTCAGAGTCTGAGAAGAAGGAACTAAAGGTAATTCAAGGTGTTTTAGTTGTTACTTTTTACTTAAGTAATGTGACGCATATCTTTCCAAAGATAAAAGATACATGCTTTTTTTTTTTTTTTTTACTACCACAGGGTGTCAGCAAAGATCTGAAGTTGTACACAATGTCATTATAATCTTGTAAAAATTTCAGATTTTTGTCATATTTATATCATTTGTGTCAAATTTCAAATGCTTTAGAGTTGAATGGTGTAACCCATAACCACAGATGTAAAACTGTCCTCACAAAGACAAGGAAATTTACAGCTAGAAGCTTAGTCATCCTCAACTAATGATGCAGATGTTTCTCCATAGTTCTTCTGTTCAGAAGGAGCTGAAATTGTCCAGACAGATTCAACAGACACAGAAGTGACAAAGTCAACTATTACCCCTGAAACAGAAGATTTACCAGAGGACCTCCCATCATCTCAACCTGAGTCTGTGCTTGAAAGACCCTCTGAGAAAGTCAGAAAGCAGAATGCCCCCCCAAAGGTGGCTGAAGCACATCCTCCGATACAGCGAATAACCCACAGGCAGCTTCAGCTGGAAATGCCTCCACCTAACAGCAAAATCTTCAGATCATCATTAACACCTATGAAGTCTTCTCTCAAGTGTGCAAATAAAACCAAACATTCAGTATGGTCTGCTCATCAAAAAGATGCGACAGTCGACCAACCGTTGATGAAAAAGGCCAGAGGAAACGGCAGGGCTGAAGTGGTGGCAATTCAACAGGAAGAAAATGACACCTCTAAAACAGAACAGCCAGGTTTGTTTACAAGCATGGTGTTACTTTTCCCCCAAAACAAAAACTACCAGAATATGGACCAGGGTTACAAAGTTGGGAAGGTGAACCTTAATGAATGATCTCCTCTACGTCAGGTGATGCATCCAGTTCAGGGACAGCGAAGGGAGAAAAGAAAAAAGAAAAGAGAAAGTTGGGATGGCTTGAAATGGCCACAAAGGAATTTGAAGATGACAGTGAGGTAAGAAACTAATGTTTTGGATTAGTTACTAATATTATATGATATCAGGGGGTCTGTTTTATTTATGTACTCAGCCTCTTTTTATGTTGCCATATGGCAACACCCATCAAGTAAAGAGAAGATTCCATCATCTGGCTCCTGAGAAATGTTGAGTTTCTCCAAATATCTGTATGTGTGTATGTGAACTGGTCAAGCATTGTCTGATATTTGATTTCTACTGTTTGTATTATTTTGCTGTTGGGTTCAAAAGTACAAAAAAAAGACTCTTTAACACTTTGTCAACAACACCATTGGAGAATGTTCTGGAGTCTCAAAGAACACAGATACTGATGTAACACACAACAGTTACTGGACCCTGACCTGAAATTCTGCCTTCTGTGATGTCGCTCTTTCTTGGTGACTTGGCCAACATCTAATTTTTAAAAGTGTAAGGAATTGACATGGAAATGACTTTGGGTTGGAATTGAAATTGGGCTGCTGTGGTAAAATCAGCCCTTTCTACAACGTGAGTCCCATAAAATATAGTTTAAATTCTTCATGATATATTGTAAAATATGACATTGTTTAGTAATTGTACCTAATATTACACATTTATATACAGTAGAATTTTTTTAATACTATAAATTAATTAATTATAATGGTTGTACCCCAACCGCTAGATCTGCTACCAGGTTTCCTTCATTTGTAGACTTTAACTAGGACAGAATTAGTTGGATTGCTTCTCCTTTCATAACCGTCACAGGGGACTCCTAGTGGAAGAACGCTATGGATTTCAGCTTCTCTCTGAGTATTATAAGTCATTTAAATGAGAGTACGTTAGTTAGAAATCTGTTTTTGGGACATAAATCAAGCAATAATGAGCCAATTGAGATAAAATTTGGTTCATATTTATCATCTTACAAATGCCCATGTTCTAGCTACCATCCAAAGTTCATATGGTGTCATGTTCAGTCAGTTGGTGGAGCTTTGTGTGGAAAACTTGGTTCTCTGACTATTCTTATTCTGCCCCTATCAGGTTGATGTAGCTCAAATTCAATTAATATTGATTGTCTAACAATTATTGTGTATATATTTATGTATAGCAGAGGATTAGGGGGATTTCAGGGTTATACCCATGTTTTCAACTTTATTTGTGGAATGAAATTCAGGTTATTTTATGATTACTGTATGTATTTTGCTATGAACACAAATTAAGTACAAACACAACAGAATTACCGCATTTTCAAATATCACAAGTTGAAACATTTGTTTCTCTTAGGATGATGAATATGAATCTCCGGATGTCCAAAACAAAACTGAAACAGTCGTAATGCCATCAACGTCGACATCGGACCCATTTGCAGGTGTACCTGCATCAGGGTTAAACAATAAACATGGAAGCACCCATGAAAAGCTTGCAGAGGACACCCAGGCCTCCATCAGGACCCATTTGGACAATATGCACATTTCTGAGCCTGCAGAGTTTCAGACTGTGGCATCTGAACCCGCACCACCTGAGGTCCCGACCACCTCCAAACCCCACCTGTTTATATTTGACCATGAATCTCAGGCTCAAGACTCCGAGTCCCTCATTGTTGATGATGTAGGACATCCTCCAGCCTCACAGACAAAACTGAGTGGAGACACGGCACCTTCGCTGACTCAAGCTCAGTTAGAGGAGGACATGCAGCGAATCAGGGACTTAATGAACCAGACAAATCAGGTGAGTGTTTCGGACTTTCACTAAGAAAGACCACTGACTTAAAAACTACGGAAATCATTTCAATTTCCAATCTTACTTCAGTTGCAAGGATTTCTATGAAATATGTGAGTCGATTCATTTTTTTCTCTCCTTTTTTCTTGTAGGATTTGGCAAGTGTGACCAAAGCTCTCCTGAAGACCAGTGGAGACTGGTCTGCTGCACTGGATCTCCTTTTGGAACCCTCTTCCTTTTCTGGACCAGTTTGGTCTTACTCAGATGACAAGCTTCTATATTCTTCAGATCCAGATCATCGTCGCATACTGCAGGAGAAATATGGCAAAGAGCGTGTTGCCAAAAGACGAATGTTCCTTGAGGTAGCGGGGTCACGTTAACAGACAGGAAGTAAGTGAAAACATGAGAGAACAAACTAGTTTCTTCATTAACAGCTTCTGTAATGATTGTCATGATTCTTTCAAGGTGATACTTGTCCATTTCCCAAAGTAAATGTAGAAGTTCATATGGTAATAGAGGCTGTAGGTGCCCAACTTTAGGCCTTTAATAACATACTTTAAATATTTTTTTAGCATGGATGGATAAATGGATGGATGGATCAAATACTGTATTATATATATATATATATATATATATTATTATTATTTTTTTTTTTTTGCCATAGTGTCCCATCAGTGTGTGTGTGTGTGTGTGAGAGAGAGTACAATTTATTATTATATATTAGTGCTTTATATGCAGATACTGATACGCCTCAGAGGCTGTCAGATTGTTCATAGCTGTCCTGGCTATTGCAATGGAATCCATGAAATATGCACAAATCTTGCCGTTCGTTACGTTGGGCCATGTCATTCGGGTGGGGGATAATAACGCCAACTCCAGCCCGCATAGTGGAACAGATTTTGGTGTCTTTCGGGTCCTCCGAGCTAAATCCAAAATATGTTCGTGAATTGTGATTTTTACAAGTGTGTGTTTTTATGCGGTATTAATGAATACAAACGATATTCTGCTACAATAGCGATAGGATGCACAGTAACAGTGCACACTTTACCATTGTTGTTGTTTTGGCGCACGTGCTTTGATACTGAATGAAGTGGTAACGTCACAGAAATGTGAAGAGGAGCTGCGTAAACAGCATCTTCAAATCTTTCCACTATCTGGATGTGTTTTTTAACTTATATTTTTCAGAGCCCCATAACACCGCCTTGATAAGATACATTTGACCAATTATTGCCATTTACAGTGCCCCCACCCAAGATAAAAGTTCAGCGGCCGCCACTAATGGGGACACACCACTCCAAACCATGGTTAACGTTTTAAACTGCATTTATTGTTATATTTCACAGTGAAATCTATAAGACTAATTGGGCAAAAGACAATAAAAGACACAAAATGAAGGAACAAAGTCTTTGCGGTGCATAATCCAAGTACAATTAATGTAAACAACACCATTGTTACTGTCTGCACCTAATTGTGCACAGGAAGCTTCAAGGAAACAAATGGAACAAAGGACAAAGAAGAACCTGAGACCAGCCCAGGTCACCAGACTCATTAGACACAACAGGAAAAAAAAAAGTCCTACTTTTCAAAATAAGAGCGACCTGAAAGGTGGACGGAGGTTGTCACTGTTAACTGGTTTCCTCAGTGGCCTCAACATGATCTCTCTGTGTACATTTTTAATATGGCTGCTGAATAATTCAGCATCTGGCCGAGACTACAGTACACGCAGCACACGTGGGGGGATGGTTTAGTGCCAGAAGTAAACTGAAAAGTGATACTGTACATAACACCGCAAAGTGAGAGATAACACCAAAGATTTCTATTCACATTATTAATAATAATAATGGATTAGATTTATATAGCGCTTTTCAAGGCACCCAAAGCGCTTCACATGAGTGTTCCATTATTCATTCACTCTCACATGCTCGCTCTGGTGGTGGTAAACTACATATGTAGTCACAGTTGCCCTGGGGCAGACTGACAGAAGCGTGGCTGCCATTTCGCGCCTACGGCCCCTTTGACCACCACCAAACATTCATACTCATTCATACACCAGTGTGAGTGACACTGGAAGCAAGGAGGGTGAAGTGTCTGGCCCAAGGACACAGCAGACTGACAAGGGACAGAATCGAACCACCAACCCTTTAGTTAATGGACGACCTGCTCTACCAACTGAGCCATGGCTGCCCCCGTTATTGACTGAAACAGTTGGCTGATGCTGAAGTAATGGCTCGAGGTGTTTGGACCGTCACAGTGCTTTGCTGATGGACACAAGTCCAGTGTTTATTAGAACATTGCAGTCATTAAAGACAAACCCCTAGTTATCAATCATCTCCATATGACATGGAGGAGTGATTTTACTTTGAAATATAAAAAGTAGGAAGCAATGAACCCCAATAAAATTCGGTGTGTCTTGTTTATCCAGTGTTGGACTACATTTTGGCTTCGGCTCTCACTGGGTCACATGCATATTGATAAAGACAACAAGTCCTCTGTGACATGTTAAGCCTTTTTGGAACCAGAAGTGACTCTATTTGGAGAAGAAACTCACTGAGATAATGCTAACTTATTGGAATCACCAAAAACACAACAGCAACATATTAAACATCAAGTCATAGCCTACATATTAATACAGTATTTAATGGACAATAAGGCCAAAAAATACTGTAATTTTCTCCAAAAACCACAGTGTGCCTATAAATCCAGACGACCTTATATATGGATTAATTCTGGTTGTGTTTAGTGACTTGGAATTTTGTGCTTCTAAGTGTCACACAGATTTGCACAGATGGATGGGAGGAAACATATTTCATCCAATAAACAAGAGGTATCTCATATTTTTTGGAAAAATATATGATCCATATTTGGATGAATGCAGACGGTAAATAGTAAGAGTTCAAAATCACCAAGATAATGCTAACTCATTGAAAAGACATGGACACAGTGTCATGTTTGGCATAACTCATTGATTTCAGACTAAATAAATATTTGATTTAAAGATTACAATTCTTTCAATGCCTTTCATGTCATGTTACCCAGTGACTCCAAATCCATTTCAGATGTTACTACTACACAAGCTAATATCACATTTTGTATTTCTATTATTGCATTTTTACCAATGATTTCTATGTAATGTGAAGATGACTGATAACTTAGCTCAAGTGTCTTATGAAACCCTGATCTTGTAATAACAAAAAGCGGCCATTTTGTTTGTTACTTTACAAACTGCAGTGCATTTCAATTTCAATAGTTTACTATCCCTGTATCTCTCTTATCAGAAGGAGGATACACATCTCAGCTTGGTAAACAGTCGCAGTGGTAGCATCTTGCACAGAAAAAAAACAGTCTGTTTCTCGCTGCGTTCACCTCAGCATTTTGTGCCACAGGTCAAAACAATGCATGGCGTGAAGGCGGACATATTTCTGTCCCCCGGAAGAACACTCCATGCAGCCATAAACAGTTTCACGCCTCTGGTTTCCCATGCCACAGAGTGCACATGGCCCCTTTGGGATGTGATGTTTGAGGAGGTTGACCCGTGTGTGTGGACTCTCTCTCAGATAAGCTGTGGACACGTCTGTCATACTGGCAGATTTCTCGTAGTAGTCGGTCACCGCATCGTCCATGTAGGTGTCGGTGTAGGTGAGAGTTTCAAATGTTCTGTCATCTGCACATATGGAGAGAGAAGACCAAAACAATTATCACAGACCATCTAAACTTTCTAATACCCGTTGAGTCACTAAAGCTATCAATACATGTAATTAACTGGTGTAAATACAGTTTTTTATCTGTTCATGGTCATCAGATATGATCCATTTGGATGTTCAGAGTTCCGTAGTTACCATGGAAACACCGTTATCTTCTTCAACATTAATTCAGTGGATGGAAATGCTTGGTTTATGCGCAGGTAATTACATATTTTACAGAAAAAGTCACTTTTTCTGCCAGTTTTAGATAAAACAATTAACTTCAATCAGAACATTTATGAACATCTTCATGATCAGTTAATTAAATACAGGAAATTACCAGATTTATACTGATAAAATGCAAAATACTGAATGTAATATGATATTAAATGGTGATAAACAAGTTAAGAAAAGTTAGATATAGAAAATTTCATTCAGGAAGTAAAACAAAAGCAGGACTGGGCTTTTATGGGTCAAAATAAAATGCTGGTTCAGTGTAAGGACAGACTAGTTTTTGGAACAAAGGTCAATACCTGCTCTGAAAGGGTTTCCATAGATGATCCCAGACAAGAAGCGACGGAGTCGACCAAAGGAGAAGCGACCGATGAAACCACCGAGCTGCTCCCTGATCTGCTCCCTTTCAAATCCCCCCTGGGACTCCAGTGCAACACAGATATCTGACAAAGAGACACACAAAAGGATCAGATCATCTTTATGATGGCAGTAGAATGATAATCTTATACTATAAAGCCGGAAGGAAGATGTATGCAGACATGTGTTTGACTTTGTTATGTTTTAGCAGAACTTCAGCGTGTCTGCTACCCAGTGTAAACATTCATCTGTGTAAATGAGCTGAAATAATGATCTACATTTAGGTGTAGATGTATGAGATAGGAATGCATGCACAGCCTACAGTACTTAGAGCACTGAACACCCTCAGGCTAATGCCCAGTACTTAATCTTAAACACAACCAAGCCCTTAATTTTCCTCCAAACACCACTATCATTAGAGTTTAGGTGTATTTTCACTTTCATCTCAGTTCAGTAGTTGGTTCAAGTCAGCAGAGCTATGACAGACAAAGCTATTTTAACACAGACATAGCTGCTTCATTTAATGTGGGTGTTTTATGTGCTGTTGAATGACAGCGTTGGTACCGAGGCGCCCGTCCAGACGGATGAACAGCTCGCAGATGCTGAAGGCGATGGTGGTGTGAGCGGGGATCACGATGGCTTTGTCTCGACCTTTGGGGTTTCTGCCATCATCGATCTGAAACTGCAACACGGTGTAAAACATGAAGGACGTGGATTCTCAAGTGGAAGATTATTTCCACTAGTGTGAAAAAAGAAAAATCTAAAAAATAAATATAAATATTGATTTTGTTCATTTCCCAGCCCCCCCCCCAAAGGAAATAGTCACATATGCAATATTTCTATTGACTGCAGGAGACTTTTACTTTGACATTTCTTTTACAACATATGGCTTTTGTAATGTCATAATAAGATTCATCATGTTTTTTCCATCCACAGTTTCATTCATTTTTAATGATACTGATGATGATGAGACGGCTGCATCAACTCTTCATCATCCCAAATTAGAGTCTGGACTTTTTGGATGCTAATTCATGTGTGAAAATAATATCTCATGTTCCCTGAAGTATTCTGTTTCAAATCTGATAACCCTGATCAATACTGCACATCCAATCATTTAGACAAGAACCTGTAGTACCGTACGTTTACCTTCACAGTCTGTACTGTATGTGTCCTATATGTGGATCTGTTCTTATTATAGTAAAGTACAGAGTACCCTTTACCCTCATGGTCCTCCCTCTCATCCCAGCGTGGACGGTCAAAGAGCACTGGCGAGTGGTGCGGATGCTCTCAATGACCACGCAGAGAATGCTCCGCCCAGTTTCCTTGGACTGTCGAACGAGGCAGTGATCCAGGTCCACCTTCCTAATGGAGACAGAGAAATTAAACGGCGTCATTGTCCGTGTTCCGTCGTCTCCTCGTAGGATCTTTACGTGTAACCGTGTACAATGACACCATCATTTATTCATCCCAACAGGGAAACCCTCGTCTCACATACCATCTGTCATAAAGAGGTCAAAGGTCAAAGCATCAACGGAGTGTTGTACTTGAAGAAAATGGACAAGTAAGGACTCATAACAAGTGGATTCACAATGGGGTTTTTTTGTGTGTGTGAAATTTAAATAAATAATCCAAAAGTTGATAATGAATAGATTTGTATCCATCATTAATAAACCATGAGTGGTAGATGGTGTGTGTTCTCATCCTCTCTAAGTGATGCTATAATGATGATACCGCTGCTTTGAAATTCAGTACCGGTAAGAAAGCACGTCGAGCAGCTGTTGAAGATGGACACATTATCTATATGCACATATATAACACACACTTTGTCATCTCTTGTTGTTTCTTATACATTTTATCTCTTGTTCTATCTTTTCATGATAAAAGCTGTTGTTTTTTTTTGCCATTTTCTCTTCTTTCATGTTCCACTTTTGCTTTAGTCCTGTGTCTTTAAGTTGTTTTTTTTTTTTATCATTACATCCTTCATTTTGTGCATTTAACACCATTTTTATCTTTTACATCGTCCTCACCTTTTACATTATAATTCTATGTTTCTAAAATGTTTCACTTTTTGTTAGGTTTTGCCATTCTTTTTCCATCTTCCTTTTATGTTACATTAATTTTGTTGGATTTTTACATTGATTCTTTATGTTGCTTTTATCAGGACATCATTTTTGTTTTAGTCATAATGCATTTAACACTATTATGTTTTACATCACCATCATCATTTCATTTATTTGTAACTTGTCACATTACTTATGTTCACATTTATGTTACATATTTTTATATTGTTCTTTTCTTGATGTCTTATGTCATTTTCACCTTTTTTCCCCACATTTAACACGATGTTCATGTTGTTAGTCATACCTTTTATATTAGGATCTTTTACATTCTCTTTTTCCTAGATCTTTTACATCATTTATATCTTATTTATTGTTTATTTTTGTCTTTTATGTCATTTTCACCTCTTGTTCCATCTATTCAATCCAAAAGACATCATAAATGTTCATCCTTTATGTTCTTTTTGTATTGTTGTCCTTTTGATATTTGCATTTTGGTCTTTTTTTGGGGGGCAATTTGTCTTGTTACATCACTGCCACATATTTTATTAGTTGTATATTTTACAGTGTTCATCTTGTTCCATCTTTCAAATTGCTTGATGTCTTGTTACATCATTTAATTATTATTTTTTAGCGCTTTCTACATCTGTTATGTCTTGATTTCACCATTTTTTCAGTCTAAAAAATTTAAGTTTTCTTCTTGTTGCATCACCTAATGAGTAATTTTTCAGACAGATATAAGAATTTATTTTTAGACAATAGATCTGGACACACTTATTTCAAAAAATCTTACCACAATGATATTCACTTGTTCCAATGGCAGATTTTTTTTTTTTTTTTAATTAAAGATTATTTTGCTTAATTCAAGCAATAAAATCTGCCAATGAAACAAGTGCAAATGATCTTGGTAACATTTAGATTTTTGCAGCGTGTGTCATGGTACCTGGAGTGGAGCTCTCTCAGTAAAGTGGGCACGTCCAGCTCATGTTTGGTTACGATTCCAAATGAAGCTTTGACGGCCACAGAGTCAGAGCCGCTGATGTTGAACCCCACGTCGTTTATGATGTGGTTTCCCAGTCGACCATTGAGGGCCACATCTGATTTATCCTCATAGTTGAGGAGCTGGTAAGAGGACACCCCTGTTCCAAAAACAACAAGTTTAGGAGATGTTGAGAAAGGCTGCAAAATTGGAACAGTATCTGATTAGAAAAGAGCCTAATAATCATATATTTCACTTCTTTATTTCCACCAGATCATCACCATTTTAAGATGAATACCATAAAATTTGTGTTGTTAGTATAGAGATATTATACCTGTTAGATAGTATAGACTTTATTTTGAAAAGTGAAAAAGTCAACTTAATAATGACTAAAAGTAATGGTACGTAAATACGTGTTTGGTGTCATGAGGTTGGGGGGGGGGGGGGGGGGGTCCATGAAAACCCTGATTTTTTTTTTTGTGTGTGTGTGATGTTTATTTACAATGAATTGGGCCCTCCAGTTAATTAATGTCATTACATATATTGATAATATCAACTGAGAGAGTTAATTTTATGCCACAGTTCTACCAACATATTGGACATCCTGGGACCCCACTCTTGGAGGCACAAAATGGTTTAGTCTTAGGTATGTGAGGACAACTACAGTAGGCTAAATGCATTAATCCAGGTGGTGAATTAAAGAACCACTCATCAATACAATGTGATTGTATCTTAAAATCCTATTTATGCTTTTTTATTTAAAAAAAAATACCCCCTTTTCTTTTGTGGCTATAAAAATATCACACTAAAACTACAAACAAAAAATATTAATGCGGATACAAATATTTTTTAACCATTTGTGCATAAAGAGCATAGACTGTACATAAAATCAAACTAAAGTCATCGATTAATTTTGTCTCTGTGGTTCTAATCTTCAGTTATAAGCTTTGGAACTTGGTATAATTAACAGAAATTACACAGGTAGAAATTAAATGTCACCAAATTACATTGTATTGAGCAAAACTATTTGCTTAATAGAAACACAAGGTACTAAGAAAACGATGATAAACCATAAGATTTAAGCAAAGTATGTTCTTTCGTCTGCAGGGATGTCATGCATATGATTGTTTTCACTCAATTCTGCTTAAACCATCACCAGGAATATATACTTCACACTAAATTAGATGTTTCTTTCCTACATTGAGATTACTCCTTGCAAATCATGTTCTACCAGATCCAGTTTGCCTTTTCTGCAGTGTAGCTGTGGCATTTTTGCATCTGAAACCTATAATTGTAGCTGAGTTTTACAATTACAGTACATTTTTCAAGTGTGTTATGTATGACTTAGTGGCACCTAGTGTTAGTGTGCAGATTTTAAATGTGGAATATACTTTCTTTACCTCACCCTCCTCACTGTGGCTAAAGTAACACAACCACAATAATACTGACAGTGGGTTTTAAATGTTTCAGCTAAAAAAACCTTAACGTAAGTTTGTGGTCTCCTCCCATAACAAGTTAACATTAGCATCACTTCTAACACTGACAAGTACAGTATTAAATATCACTAACAGATGCAAGACACCAACAATTACATCATAATCAAACTAATACATCACTGATAGAGCAATTGCATTTTAATGACATTTTAATTTTCATATTTTTGCATCATTTTCATGATGTTTTATCTTCTGTATCACATTCGACTTCTGGCTTTTCCTTTTTTTTTTTTGTTGTGTTCTTTTTAATCATCTTCATCTTTTTTTATATCGAATCCATCGTGTCATTTTCAAATTGTTCAGCCTACTACCACAGGCTGTTCATTAGAATTTGAAAAATAAAAATGACACATCATTCTATATTATACTTTATATTTAATATTTTCAATACTATTATAATACTCTCAGCAGTCCATTAACATCAAACATACTTGAGAAAATTGTGTTTCTTATGTCAGATGTGTGTAAATCCAATACACACTGTCTGGAATAGACACAGCTGAAATGAAAACTGAATATTATTAACAAAATATAAACCAGCTGAAATGAAAAGCAAATATTTGTTTAACTGTCAGAGCTTTATTGTAGTATCAGTTGAAGATCAGAGGATTAGGAAAAGTCAGGAATATGTCATACTGGATTCATGTGTGTGTCACATTTACATAGAAATTGCAGTATTATATGTGCTTCTGACTGGTTTAAGCTACAGCAATGCATCATATTCTATAAAATCATCATGTATTTATAGCACTGCTGTCCTGTGAGAATCACTAAAAGTTATGAGATCAGAAAACCAGGTCTGTTTTCAGCTGAGCAGTAATACATTTTATATTAAATCCAAAGGGTTTCAAAGGGGTTTTCAATAGTTTCTTGCTTATGAAGGAGACTTTTCATATCAACCCCTGAAGGGAATCTTCATCCTTCAGTTTATCACAAAATTAACATATCTGAAACATGAAACACTGTCATCTGGAAAAGGAAATAAAAAAGAGTCAGACAAATGTAGGGGAGCAAAAGTGTGGTTGTTGAGCCTGAGATGAGGTAAAGCAGAAGGACAATACTCCAGTAAAGCATAAATACATCTTAAATTGATATGTACCCTGTTAAACCCAGCTGCCCCGGTACCATAGTTCCATCTGTGTTGCCATGGTAACAATATGAGATGCTTGTTGCATTATAGACATCCATGTAACCAAAAGAATAAGCGAAATAATATTTTGATTGACATGATCATGTGACCACATGCATTAACTACTATGGTTCAACCTGCAGTTGCAGAAGCAGAATATCAGTAGCAGAAGCTTTCTTCTAGGGTGTCAAATTAATGCATTAATTAACATGAATTAATCCTAGTCATAATTACTGCATTATTTTTTGAACCACATTAATCTAATTTTTGATCTATAATTTTACTATTTCTTTATGAGTGTTATTGTTTTAATGTGCTAACTTAAAGAATTTAGATTGTTTTATTTATTTGACATTATCTGAAGCAAGAAAATCAACAAATACTGGTATTGATCAAAAAAGTTTGTTTTTGGATCAGTGTTAACTTACAGCAGATTATATGAACCTGATGTTTTATTTTATTTCATTTTTTCTAATTATTTGTATATTGACAAAAGAACAGATGAATATTCCCCTGGTGGTGATAACTAAAGGTTACAGGGAGCACTACTGTAGGACTAGTCTGAAATACAAAAGCTTCAAATACAGTAGAATTGCATCTGTTCAATTCTGTTAAAATCATTGAGTGTCTTTACGAAGACATTTTTTGTTATGTGCCAATCCTGTGATTTGCCACAATAATATAATGAAAATACCTGAAGTTGTGGACTTTTCTCTTAAATTTTTAGGTGAGATTTAAAAAGACATTAATTAGATCAATTAATTATAGATCATACTAAAAAAATGCAATCTCTTGATAGCAGTGATTTCTGCCTGGCACCACTAAGATCTGATGTTGTGATGTTAAAACTGGGTCATAAGCCAAAAAGAATGGAACCACTGAGAGTTAAGTAATCTAATACATTCTAAAAAAAAAAAAAAAAAAAAGTGCTAAGGCATACACTTTTCCACATTTAAGTATAAACTTTGTACCTGCTGTGATCTCCTTCTCCCCCACTAGAATATCTTTCAACGAAAAAGGTGTTGATGCGAACTTGTACTTCTTCCAGAAGTTCCTCTTCCTCCTCCTGGTGACCAGGCTGAGGGGTTGGTAACGGTCGGCTTCACTCAGGCTGGGAACAGGAATCAGCTTCCCAGTGTCTCCAACCTGCTTCACAAAGTTCTTTGTCGCGGCTGCGAACATTTTGGACAGAACATGAGTATGAAACCAAAACAGTTAGGTCTCAAAAGCCTCCAACAGAACACACACTGCCACACATCCTCTCTCTAGTGAGTCCTCTCGTCAATGGAGAGGTTGATTCAGGAGTGTTCTTTCAGACTCGTGAAGTGTTAAATAATGCAGGTAGAGTGAAAGAAAATATGGGACTACAGGCATGTAAACCTAATAGGTCACTGTGGCAATGGTGCTTCCTGTCAAGTGACAAATGAGCTGGAAAAAACAACATTTAGGACTTTTATATGAAAGTATTATGTGTTAATTTAAAACAAAGAAATGACTGCATCTTGTCTTCATGTTCCCCTTAGACTCTGTGATACATGCAACATCTGCTTTGGTTAAAATCCTTTTTCTCGCCAACATATAAAAGCAGTCTGGATTATTTGTTGAGGGATGTCTCTGTTTTTTTCCTGAAAGATCTGATGGCTTTTTTTGCTGGACCTTTTTTTAGGCTGGATGAAGTCCATTTCTCTGTGTGTGTGTGTCCTGTCCCGTACTGTATGATCATGGGCTGATCTCCTCTGTGGTTATGCTTCTGTCTAGTCTATATATCCACAAATAGCCTGTATGTTTTAAACACCACATGTAAGAAGCGTCCTTGACCACAGATGCTGAAGTCAGTATCACTTTTCTGTGCATTAAGACACCCTTTAATTTTTTAAAACTATGCCCAAAGAGGTCATGTTGTGTAATTACACACACCAAAAAAAACCTAGTGTCTGCATCATTCACCTGGGATCATGGGGTCAGACTATGTATTAAAAAACTTTGACAATAAGAGGAACAGTGATTTATTTCTCTCTTCTTTTTTTTTAACACCAAAGGGTAAAACAACTTTACATAATCTTAGGTTTTTCACATGTTAAGAGCCTGTTATAAGACATGTTTGGTCATTATTAGCTTATTTAAAATGTGATGCCATCTTGAATTCAAAACAAGGTAGTATTATCTTCTGTCAGTACAGACTTCTTTAGTCATGTTATTGAACTGCTGTGATGCTCAGTTAGTGCTGTATGTACGTGGTCAGGAAGACTCACAACAAAAACAAAATCCACAACACAAATGCCATAACACAACACAGAAAGCAGCAACGGAAGTGACCGTATTTTCCGACGGACCAATGCGATGGACAGCACAACAACGTCAGCGACAAACCTGACATTTACAGGTGGAGAAAGAATGATAAAAAATATAAATAATTTTACTTACTTTTCCAAACTTTTCACTTCTACGTTCCTTTAAAATTTTACAAGAAAGGACTGTTTAACGGCGACTATGGTAATTCTGCTTCCGGTGGTCCATCAGAAAAAAACGGTCACTTCCGTTGCTGCTTTCTGTGCCGTGGCTTTTGATATGTTGTGGCATTTGCCGACCACTGCATCTACGTGTTCATTATTTTTGGCTCTAAATAATGTAAACTGTATATTTTAATGCAAAAAAGCCAAATTTCCTGAAAATCTTGATTGACCTTGAGCATGTGACATCACGGCGGGGTCGCGCTGCTTCATTCGGCCATGATGGATGTCGGAAGTAATTGAAAACACTCATTGTCTTCACACTATTTTATAAGTTCTAAGTTTATAGGCTAAGTTATTTTATTTAATTCACTCTTGCTGTGCTGTGGGTTGTGCCAACAGAAAACGCTATAAACCCAATGTTGTCTTTTACCGCATTCCTTTTGAGGTGGAGAGGAGCGGCTGTGGATAAGAGCTATGACTGGCAACCCTTGAAATACTCAGGACTATGCAGCAAAACTTTTGTACATGGTGAGTTTGCAAACTTTAGAGATTCATTTTAACTCAGCTACTTACTAAAGCAACATTCTCTGTCACTAAAAATAGCACTTTATGAGACAGATACCACAACTCTGCTGGTTTAGCTTAGCCTGCTAGCCTAACAAAAAAGAGTTTAGCTAGCTGTCAGTGTGTGCAAGTGAGACCAGATACGTTTGCTTCAATGAAAGAAGATAATGTCTTACCTTTGCCATTACAAGGTAGGACTTAACATATGGCATTGGTTACGAAACGTGCTACAACATAATGGTATACATAAAGACTTGTATGCCTCTAAGTCAGAGCCTGTATATGGTGTTACGCCGATTATGACATAATGGTAAGAGGTAGACTCGTTGCTTTTGATAATTTGATGAGATGAGATAATCCCGTTAAGGCCAGCTTCTCCAAATACTGCTCTTTGTAGGTACTGACAAGATGACCCACCTCATCAGACAGCATTTGACTTGTAGTCATATCTAGCAATTCAAGCAAACTAAATACATTAAATATGTTAATGTTAATCTCAGAATATTGAGGTCTGTGGAACAGCAGGACAGAGAAATGGTGCTGTCTTTACACTGATGTAGGTTTTTACTGCTACCGAGAGGATGTGAGTTAAACACTATACCTTTAAGATTAATTTGGTATTTGGAAGTATTTTTCTTTCTGTTGTCTTCAAATAAGGGACTAGAGCAGTATTTATTTAGATTTTATTTTTATGTGGACATATGAAGCAAATTTCAAACTTTCTAATTTTTTGAGGGGGCTTACACATGCTGTAGAATTCAGACACATCTTGTTATATATGAGACATCTTGGTTTAACCTGCACCTGAAACAACATTTCTAGCTTTGGCCTTTTGTGAAAGACACCCCAAGTGAAAAAAAATCCACACAGAGCTGTGACCTTTGACCTTGATCTGATTGACTAACTTTCAGATAACCAGAACAAATTATTAGCCCTGACCTGTCCTTCTGTCAGTTCTGTAAACAAACAGTGCTGGAAGAATGTCACCATTTTCACTTGTTTTTCCTTTGCTCTGCATGCATGGTAACTTTAAAATATACAGATATACATGTTGGATACTTGATTTTATCTGGAGTATGAGCAAAACACAAGGAATCACACTAAACCTGCTGCTTTTGTCTGCTTACATAATATTGGAGAGTAAAATGCTCAGTATTTTAAGAGTAAATCAATAAATAAACATTAGGTTTTTCAGGAAGTTAGGCTTCGGCCTTTGACCTTCTGGCCTCTCATCACTAGTCCATCACAGCGTATAATATGAAAGTGAATGTGTAGAGTTGTGGTTTTAATGTTATGGAGGAACTGCCTTCCCATCTGCCTCAGGTTGTATCCCCTGTGGATCTGCCCCGCTCTCTGACTCCTTAATGGGAAATCAGTCTGTTCCTCCAGCACCTTAAACACTTCCTGACCCACGTTCTGTAAAGGAAACAAGTTAAACATTCATTTAGTGACAGAAAAGCCACTTTAGAAAGGCCTAAATGGGTCAGTTACCATAATGTCAGTGTAATAGGATTCTGTGTAGGAATCCATTCTAGAAACACTTTCAAGAAGATGTCAAATCATGTTGTTTGTTTCGTTCTCAACCTCTGGGACATTACCTCAGGGACTGACAGTCTGCTTGACGCACCGACTCGGCAGAGCTTTGCCCTGGAAAACACATCAGATGAATGTAACATGCACATTGTAAACCACTCAAGCTGGAGTGCACACATGTAGGTCAGCAATTTCAGGTAGATGGCAAAACAGATACAACCCCAAAGTATCTCCTCTTTGTCTGAGGGGTCTTTTATTTCCAGCAAATTATTGAGTCACTTTTAAATTTTTAAAATAATTGCATTCACCCATTTCCAGAAATCCTAGTAGGGGTTAGGTTCAAAGGTGTAGTGTGTAACAATGTGAAGAAATACGTGGATTATTTATATTATTTTCTCAGATATAGTAGCTCCCAAGTGCTTTAGTATGTTCCTACTCCTCCATAATGACAACAGTAGCAATACTAGCTACCATTACATTTATCAAACATCAACAAACAGCTGCCTCTATTTACCACACATTCCAACCTTAGAATGTGTATAATTAGTGGATGGATAAACCATTACATTGTCTGTTGTTTTTTGAACTGTCATCTTGAAGCTTTTGTTCACAAGCTTTTTATGAGCTGGAAGTGACCATATTTGGACACAGAGTTGGGCAAATGTGAAGGCGGAGCCACCGGTAAGGAGACAAGGATGAGCTAATGCTTAATCAAGCACTGCATAACAGTCTCCGTCACAAAACATATTCACCGCAACTATAGTTAAACTATTGCTAGTGAAGCGGCCGCCTCTATTTTGTTGGTGTAACCAGTTCAAGGTTCAGTCCAGGTTAAAAACAGACTATTAGGTTAATTCTGCTGTTAGTGCCCTTATTAATGTGTGTTATATGCTAATGCTAGGTACTGTGTGTGTGTGTCATGATGGGTAAAATGCACAGACTGAATTTGTCAATATCAATTATCAAATTATAAGATGAACTAACATGATTTTTTGGGGAGATCCAGTTAAAGTAGGGCCTAAAACAAATATTTCCTTAGTATTTTTACAGAAAAGTTCAACATACCACACTCTTGCACACTTATTCATGTATATTTATTTTATTTATCATTTTACTATTTGTTGTACAAATTGCAGTTGTAATTGTGTGTTTTATGTCATGTCTTTGCCCTTTGATGACACATAAAAAATGTAATTTGATTGAATTTTTAAAACATTTTCATGAGGATATAGAGTTAATACATGAATTTTTTTTTTTTTTATCAAGCTAACATTATTGTGTAGCTGGTTTAAATGATAAAAAAACATCCTTAAAAAAGTGAAAAAAGAGGGTCCTGTCTTGCAGTTTAATCATGAAAGTCCAAGCCACATGTACAGTAGATCCTTGATGTGTTGATTTTGTCTTTGTGCATCCAGACCTTCTTCTTTAATCAGTCTTTTAGTCGGACAAATTTGATGCAGTCTTTAATTAGCGTCATGTTTCAAGGCAGCTGCAGGAGTCTGAGCAGGAGGAGGTTGGCCTTGGAATAAAGCAGGGAAAAAAATGATGAGAGATGAGAAGAGGTGGAGAGTGAGAGAGCAAAGGAGGGAGTTTGTTTCAGTTTGAGCCGGCAGTAATCGCTCATCCAGGAGCCTGTTCCACTCAGGGATTTTTGGATTTTTCAGGCTGGATGCTGTAGCTGGAGGTTCGGGTTCCCTGACTCCCCTCGTCCATATTGGTGTTTGAGGACCTGCATGTCTGGCATCCAGACATGGGCCCCTCACTGCGCTCTAGGATTACTTTGTGCCTGGCCATCACCTTGGCTCAGGTGATTGCTGTGACCTGCCAAGAAGATATCAAGAATGGTGAGTCACAAATATGAGCAGTCCTGTCCTCTGATTGGTTTCATCTGCAGATACATGATATGTTTACATGCTGCGGTGTTCCAGTGAAAGATTTATGAGACAAACGGAGCAGAAAAGATCAGAAAATGTCATAGTATCACACTGGAAATTTGACTTTCACAGGAATGTTCACAGGAAATGTTTGTTTTTCACATTATATCCCTTATTTACACTGTGATCCAATGGATTTTTTTTGGTTTTGTTTTAACACTACTACTGTGCCTCCCAACTACAGAACCACACTGGCCTTGTGGTTTGGGAACTGGAGGTTGAAATCACACCCACAGTGTCTTAATGGGACATTATTTTCCTGTTCATGAAGCTGCTAAATGGGGATTAGGAGTGGTGTGTGCACACAGAACATCTGGCAAAAACTGCAAACCTGTTAAGAATTAATGAAAGGTGGTAAAAGGCCATAACAAGTGGTAATTATGGTCTAATTCTGTCATGATAAAAGTGAAAAATCTAGGTTATAGTTGTGGAAAAGCTCTATAACCTTCAAGTGATTTCTCGCAAGATTCTTTTTTTTCTCATCTGAACTGTCCCAGTGGACGTGATCTTGGGTCAAAAATACTTTCTCCCCTGCAGTTTGCACTAAAGCGTGTTGGGGGCCGGCCGGGCTATTTCAGTGCGAGGTCGAGGCAGAATGAAGGGGTTTCAAGAGCCATGGCTATAATGATGTGGCCTTGTGGATGGGGTGGACAAAAGCAGGCCACTAATTTTGGTCAGACTCTGGGCCAGAGGCAGACAAGACACACCCAAGTCAGAGGATGCTGAATGTAAAATATGCCTCATTCTTGTCCATCCAAATTCACCTCCACTGAGGCTCTGGTGTTGTAAGAGGAGACAGAAAACTTTTGACTAATCAGTGTTTTATTTTATTTTTTTTATACACCAATAAAGTGACAGCTTGCAGAAATCGCTTAAGTTATTGATGTTATGAAGAGTGATTTTCATTAGCATCATCCATCCTTATTTGAAGTATATGTGTATGAGCTTGAATCTAGGGATTAAAACCTCTGGGAAAATTAACAACTAACAATCATATTTTTCTTCTGCAGGTTCAGCAATGGAAGAATATCACTTTTTTCTTCTGTTTCTGTGTTTTTAAACATGTTTCAGATTGGATCTGACCCATAATTGGATAGAGGATCCTCAAAAAAACTTTATCTTATCTTTTTTTCCATCTAACTGCTAATAATTAGCATCTCCATGTTCATCTGCAGACCAACAGTAGAGGAGGAATAACTCTTTCTGCTTTTCTTTATTCATTATAAACACCAGTTTTGTACATATTTTCACATACACTTGTTCTATGTGTATACAAATATGTTCAGTATTTCAGATAGAATTCAACCCTTTCTACCCATAAAAACAATCAATAGTTCAACTGTTATCTTGTTTAAAAGAACAAATAATATTTTCATCACCAATTCACCAGGTAAATCTATCAACAATTAACAATTTCTATAATAGTCAACATAACATAAAGGCAAAAGGAAGTTTTGATTTTTGTCTCACCAATGGTTCAGGCAAAATATTTGACTGTAACACCAAGAAAAGCAACTATTAAAAGTTTGATATCATATTAATAAACACCAACACTGTGTTCTTCATCTCCAGAAACAAACAGTAGTAGAAAAATGGAAACTTTGCAATGAAATAACCAGAAATCTATCTGATGTGAATGTGGGTCAGTGATCGAGATCATTCCCTTAAATTTATCAGTTGATCAGTTCATGTAGTTTTAATATAAAACTGGGAAAAGCAACACCATCGATCATGTTTTTCTCCTGACTGATTTCACACTCTTTTGTTTTCTAACCTCAGTTTAGACTCTTCCATCCTTTTACTTCAGATTTCTTCAGACACTTCTGAGCATTGACACCCACATGTGACCGCTGAACATCCCACCCCTAAACCTCAGCTTGTAATCTGATTTGACTTTTTCACAATCAGAAGCCCCAATTACCATTAATCTTAGTTTGTGAGGTAATAATAATGATATTCACAGATTTTTTTTTACTTCTTCTTCTGCTTCTTTACCTTCTAATATCTGTAATATTAAGATTTCCCTTTAACTGGAACTAAAAAGGGAAACAAATTCAGAATATATGCGCTGAAATCTTTGTTTTTATGTTATTTTCTGATACATTATAGTGAAAAGTATGATGCTATGTGCATTTAGTGTGATGAGTTTCTTTCTGGAGCAGGTAGCATGTACTGTATATGATAAATGCTATTTGTGCAAAGATTTATACCACTGGATGTCAGCTTGTTAAACCATTCCCTGGCTGTTTAAAATTTTTGCTTGCTGTTTTTGGCTCGGTGTGTGTGAAAGTGTTTGTTTGAGGAAAAAAAATAGACTGAGAAAAAAAAAAAAAGTAGGCAGAGGCTTGAACCAGTCAGTTTATTTGGACTGATCTCAGGTTTCTTTGTTTTTTTTATGACTCTTCTATTGTGATCATTCATTACAGGTTAGAATTATAGCGTGTATATACTGATCACCGCCATTTAGTCCAATGTGGAAATACTTTTTTTCCCACTCGGTGGAGGTCTATAGTCAGAGTATTTACAATTTCACATAAAACTGAGGAAAATGGGTTCAAATTTAGTTTGTTTTTTTTACACTAAACCCCAATCCTTACTATCTCACTTGTCTCCTTTAAACTGTGACTCACAGCATTTCTAAATGTTCTATATATGTAGGTTCAGTGTCATTAAAGGGATCCTCCAGACCACAATGAGTTTCCAGTTCCAGTGAAGTCATGATATGAATCTTAACCACAATTACTATATTATCAATTATCTATCACATTATTACATATATAAGCATGATTTATTAGTCTTTTATTCAGCATATAAAGCTAACGCCAAATCCAATAGTTGAAAAATGTCAACTCTGAGCAACCTGCAAAGTAAAATTTTCCTGAAAAAGAGGGCAGCAGGTTTCTTAGCAGGAGGGTTCTTCTTCTTCTTCTTCTTCGGGTGTGGCTCTCCCAAATAAAGTCAAACCACAAGTGCTACCCAAACCTAACATATAATACAGCGCTGTGGTTTCCCCTGAAATAACTCGTACTTTTGAAAATGAGGCTCTCTGGTGGGGAGAGGCTCCACCACATAATTAGTACTTAGGGCATGGCTTAACTGCCTAGTTAAAATACGCAGTGAGCGCCTGCAGCAGGTGGCCAGATTCGCTTTCTCCCTCTACTTTTTAGCCTTGACCTTTAGTCTGTTAGGTTTTTTTTTTAGAGACATGGCATGAAGTCTTCATGGAGATGGACTTGTGGCTCCACATGGACTAAAATGGGTCTCACGCTGTAAAAAAAAAAAAAAAAAAAAAAAAAAAAAAGGGCACTTTTGTCTTACATGACTTAAAATATACTTTACTCAAAGGAAGATAAACATAAGCCCACAGGGAATCATAGGTCCACTTCCTAGCAATTTGACTTACAGCTAAAAATATTCAGTCAGAACCAGTCTTTGTACAAAAAAGACACAATGAACTTGACAGACATGCAGGAACATGTACTTTGGGGTGGGGGTGGGGGTGGGGGGGCTTATTTTACTTAACAGTATGATGCACCTTTTTTTTTCATATACATTTTTATGGAAAAAGCAAAAGAAAAGTGGCCCCACAGTGGAGAGGAATGCATTCTAGGCTGTCAGAGCCTCTCAGTTTATGCCTCTGAGTTTATTTTTCAGAACAATATATGATACAAAAGATAAACTTTATTGTCCCCTTTAGGGATTTTGGTGTCAGACCCTGGTGCTGTTACATTCAGCTGCAAAGTCAATAATCAAACAGTGAGAAATGGATGCTGTAATAACATTTGATAAAATTAAGTATAATATATAATGTCAAAATGGCAACAATATAAATAGATATAGATGATTAGATTGTCCCTTTTCTTTCTCAACTTAAAGGCTTTTGTGAGAATGAACTTTATCTTTCTTTTACTAAGTTAAATGTTTTTCATTAGAAATCTAATTTCTCTATCAGTTATTTCATTTAAGATTATTTATACAGTAGTATATAACTTTCTCTGAGTCATTTATGGTAGTCAAGCTTGTATGGAGTTAGATTTAACCCAAAATATACGAAGAAAAATATTGTTTTCCCACAAATAAATCTCAGAAAACTATTTACACTGGTTGGACCGAGGTTGACATGTTTAATTTTGTCAAATGTTTCTATTTTTATTGTAGTTTTTTACCAAAGCAGCCTTTTATTGCTGGAGACATTCTGATTGTATTTCATAATATTCAGCTTCTTCTGTCTTTGCTGTTCAACAAATTAAACATCTGACTCAGTATTTAGAATTAACAAAAAGGCTAGTTTTTATCAGACCATCTGTCTTTACATGTCTATGTATATTTATGTATTTTAGGTCTAGAACCTCCACAAATACACAATTGATGTTGAACTTTACTTAAGACGTGATGCAGCTGATTTACATTTCATTCTACTTTGTTTTGTTTTCAATTTCAGATATTTAAGTACAAAAAAATCAACATGCAAGTCTATGTAAACTGCTCAAAAGTAGAAGTTCAACTTATAGGCAATGCTTTAAACAGAAACAAACCTAATTAAATCATTACATTAATCATACAATGACAGTTTTGGTACTCTGTTTATAAAAATTAAAGTGTTCATGACTTTCTATAGGTACCCATTTCATAATTTTCTGCCCTTATGTGTCTATGTATGTACAATCAACATGAAAATTATAGCATTCCACTGGCATCATTTTGGCTGGAGCTGGAGACATATCTTTTAACTAAATGACATATAAGTACATTTTGCACTTGGTGATGTGCTAACATGAAAAGCATCAGTCTGGTCTTGTTTTATGTTGCAGTTTAGAGCGTGTGAGATGTATTGGAGCAGTGATGATTATATACTGAACCCGTCTGCAGACACTTTTACAGTCAGGAGCTGTCAACGTCAACCACAGTCTAGTCACTAACTGGCTCTGAAGTTAAAGTCACTTACTTCTTAAACTCGTTGCAGTGTATTTTTGTTTTGTCTTTTTTTTTTTACCTGTAAAAAAGTGGCTTTTAATATCATTCAGGAGCTTTTTCCAATGTGTCAGAAACTACACAATACCTTGAAATACACAGCTTTCTGTCATTACTGGTTGTTATTAGTGTATGAGTATTTCTTTTTCACTATAACTTTTTATTCCTTGGCTTCACTGAAGAAAATATCAGCTTTGGAAAGTGACTGTCCTTGAAAAAGCAAAATAACACACCCCAGAAAAGTCGATACAAGTAGATGCATTGGTAAGAGATGAGTTGAACAGAGTGATGCTTCAAGCTTTAGTAATAAAATGCGACTCATGAGGCTGAGCACAGCAAGGGGAGCGTTTGATTCATTGACCTCGGGGGCACTGTGCCACTGATAATAGTACTAACACCTACAAGCCTATAGGTTTTAATGATGATGCCAGACACTGTTAAGTGTAAGATCTGCAATAGGGAACACTTAAGATATACTGTGCAGGCCTTAACAGAAGATGGTTTCAATCCATCAACCTCTGGGTTATGGGTCCAGCACACTTCTACTGCACCACTCTGCTGTTAGTGACGAGGATGAAGACTGAAAACCACAAGCACTGCTTATAAATGGATTAAATATGTGCGACATTTCAGTCCATGTTAGAAAAAAAAGAGGCATTTTGAATTTAATAGAATGTCTTTATTGTCATTGTCCAGTTAAAGTGCAGTCGCCTCTAGTTTTATGTCGTTTCATTTTATTTGGTATAGAGCAGGCATGGGGAAAACGGTTCCCAAAGGGTCAGTGTGGCTGCAGCACACCAGACTGGATTCAATTAATCAACTAATCTTAGTCTTCAGAGAGTCGATTGGTCAAACTGTGAACTCTAGGTTGGTTGGAACAAAAACCTGCAGCTACATCAGCCCTTTGTGGAATAGTTTGGACATGTGTGGTACAGAGTGTACATTAATGAACATTTCTGTAAATGCGCCCAATTGTAGCCAAAAGGCTAATTTGCATTGGCAGCCCCACTGTGATAAAAATAAACAACAAAGAATTAATGAAAGCACAACACTTAAGGATGTTAACATAATACAGGACCAGGAGAAACAGAACATGTAGTATAGGTGAAAAAAACAACAACAAACAGAATACATTACAAATATATAGATACAATAGAGAATATATTGCAGATAAAATACAAATAAAACCTAAATAAAATTGCCATAAAAGTATAAATAATACATATAAAAGAAAAAACAATGATGGCATAAATAGCATAGAAAAGTGTCACTGGAAGTAAAAAAAACCCCACATGAAACATTATATACCATTAATTAATACCTAGTAATGTTCAGTGTAATTATGGTGCTGAGCTAAAGACGGTTTGTGCCGGTGTTCAGTGTCTGGAAACGCGTGCCAGAAGGTGAAAGTTCTGACGTTGAATCCACCTACATGGAGTGAGTGATGCTAATGGGTTATGGGTACTGTACCACTCTGCTATTATTGTTCATGATGGGAAGTGAAAAGCAGAACTAATATTTTCTAGCAAATTACAGAAGAATACATTCAACATCGTACAGTGCAGTACAATTTTGGAAGTCACTTAGTTAGATTCACTCTGGACGTCCTAATGCAGTATAAGGTATATTAAGATAATTAAGTGCAATCAGAACCATGTGCAGAAAATTTTGTTTGAGTAAACAGGCCTTAGCAGAAGATGGTTTAGATCCATGGACCTTATGAACGCAGCACACTTCCACTGCTGTTTTTTGTATCTTATCATAAACCTAGAATTTCTATCTGAGGATGCCATTAAATGTTGAGGCAGATAAGACTTTAACATTTAAAGCTGCTGTTGGAGGAAAAGGCAACTGAGGATACAGATGCTCCTAAAGGTCCCTCATGTCTGACTGGATATAGAGAGCAGAACCTCAGCAACAAAACACTGCATCAACACAAATGTCCTCATGTTTAATGATATTACGCTGAAAGGTTTTTTTAGAATTGTCCAATAATTAAATAAATATGTGTGGATTACAGTTGAAAATAACTTCAGAATAACATTTATATATGTTTGACTCCCTGATGAAGGCTTGGATGCCAGGGTCTTTTATAGTTTTTTTGTAACCAAGCCAATGTCATAAAGGCTTTTTAATTTTTCACAACAAAGAGAGTGCCTTTTTGTAGGTACAGCGTAAATCCAGTCTTTTGCTCAAACTGTCTCTTGTGCACTTGTCTACAGAAGCATTTATGTATCCAGTATCCTGCATCTTTTAGCTATTTTCTCTTCCAACACACCTGGTTCTCTTAACAATCAGCTGCTTTTTATTTGTATTTTGAATATGTATGGATCAAGGAAGTCTCAATGTTTAAGTACTGAATAGGTGGATCCTTTTAAACCTGCCTCTGCACTTACATCAATGTTATGCATGTGCAAAATCAATACATAAATCTATCAGCGCTGCAGAAGCCTCATAACAATGTAATGGCTTCCAGGTGTGCTCTATAAATATCTAAAACACACAGGATACTGACCCTCAAGGACCAGAGTTTGACATAAAGCCAAAGCCATTCAACAGCTTTTATTTTTAACACCATCGGATATGGGCCGATCATTGGGAGAGGAAGCACCACCAGGCCAGTCACACAAGGGTTAATGGATGAAAACTGTCCACTGATACTTTTAGATGCTCTGAATCAAAGTGATGATAGGAATGAAAAGCTTTTTAAGACCTATTGAAAACCTTCAAAGGACACTAAGGGTAGAACAGATCTATCCAAGGAGTATCTTGTTGATATTTGTTGTATTGTTTATTCACTTGTGTTCTGTTAATCGTTCTTAAACTTTAATTTTCCACATGGGACCTAACTGAGATGGATTGTCAGTGTTTTATTTGTGTGCAGCCTACAGGCCATGAGTAGAAAGTGCATGTTTTTAACGTGTTACTGAAGCCATCCGTTCATAGATAAAAACAAATATATAATAATTATCATAATAATAACCCATGTTTTTGTCCTTTACTTGTTATTTTACAGGAAACAGGTTCTTGCATCTGTGTTTATTTTGTCTTGTGTTTCAAGTTTAGTGTTTTATTCCACACGAAACAAAAGACAGATTAAAAATTACAACATTCATGCTGCTTTGTAAGGTAATGACGTGTTCCATTTACTTGTAATGGGGCATCACAGCGATTCTAACGAACAAAACAACAAAATGAGCCATGAGTTTTTCTGCAGTGCTTCCTCCAGTGTTCCTCACTGCTGCTCTGTTTGGCTCAGACACCTGCAAAGAACATGGGAAAACCTACTCCAACAATGAGATGTGGAGCCCCGAGCCATGTCAAGTGTGTGTTTGTGACAAGGGGACGATAGTGTGTGAGGACGAGGTGTGTGAGGAGCTAATAGGCTGTGTGAGGGTTGAAACGCCAGCGGGTGAGTGCTGCCCCGTCTGCTCCACAGCACCTCCCATTCACAGTACAGATGCGAAACCAGGTAAATGTTTCCCTTTAGCTGGAATGAACACGTCTTTATGGGGCTTTAATATGGTGGCCGTAAGGTGCAAAACAAGTTTAGAAAATGTGGAAGACTGTTACAAAAGTTTGAGACAAAATAACATTGTAGAAAATGTTTGTATATATTAAATCCCTGTTATCATTTCTGGTTCAAACCCAGTTGGAGTTACTTTTAAATTAGTTTTCGGGGTTTAATTTGTTTTCTCTAATGTAAATTAAAGACTTGTAAATGTGTTATGTTAATGTTATTTTGTTTTACGACGTGTAAAGATGTTTTCTACAATGTAATTTTGTCTCAAGCTTTGTAAAAGTGTTTCACATTTTGTAAAATTGCTTTACACGTCCTGGCCACCGTACTTTTACAATCATACAGCAACAACAATTCAGTTCAGTTTAATTCAGAAAACTTTGTTACCAGAGGGAGATGTGAGCCCAAATAATTACACAAACCTTTCATATTATTAACCCTCGAGTTTCACTCCCACATTAGCACCTCGTGTGAAAAAATCATACAGTTTGTTTTTAACTCTTTTAAATTTTTTTCAATCTCATCAACTTCAGCTGTAAATAAAATACCAAATATTCAATAATTATCCAATTTAAATGCCACGTTTGTCATGTAAACACACCTTTTTTTGAGGGAACATTGCTATTTTACTGTCTATTTTGCTTCTCAAACTGGTTGATTTCAATGAATTGTCCATAAATGCCTGTGATTTCCATTTAAAAAAAAATGAAGAATCAACGCTTTCTAAAAATATTTCGGATGCCAGCAACCTAGTGAGAGTTAAGGATTACAAACCTCCTATTGTGACCCCTCTTAGGGTTAAGGTCAATATGCTTAATATATTAGGGCTCCTTCCAGGTAACATGTTTTCTGTGATTAAAATGTGACTGAAACACAATTTAGAGTTTAGGGTGAGGTTTATATCCCAACCAGCATGTCTATGTGGGCTCCAGAAGGGTTATATTTGGGCTGCAATAAGGGGTTTGGGTTTGGTGACCTTATATTTAAATTTTCTTATATGTTTTATGTAAAGCACCCTGTTTGAATTTAGACCTCTGAATAGCTCATGTTTATATTTTTCACATTATTTATCTCACAATATTTTTACACTACTTAAATTATAATCATTATTATTTTTTACAATCATCAAAATTTGCAATAGTTAATTTTTTTTCTGTAAATATCCGTGCATTTTACTGGTATTTATTGTCAATACATTCTTTCACTGAACTTTAGAGCTTTACCTCTGTTTCATTAGACTTGATGCATTGACAATTAGAAAAGCACTGTGAGAGCGGACCCCCCCCCCCCCTCTCTGAATGAAGAGAGGTCCACCAAGGAGGTTATGTTTTCACTGGAGTTTGTTTGTCTGTCTGTTTGTCAGCAACATTACTCAAAAACTGATAGATGGATTTTGATTAAAAAAAAATTCTGGATCAGCTTGAAATTTTACATTGTAGTAAATGGAGAATACATTTCAAAGTGATCCAGAATCCAGGATCTCTCCCGGATCACCACCAAAATGTAATCATTTGTCCCTTGTGACACTCCCAACACATCCTGAACATTTGATCAAAAATCCATCCATAACTTTTTGAGTATTGTTGCTGACAGTGAAAACATAACCTATAATAAAGACTTCCTGATGCTGTTCCTGATCTGGGTAAACACACGTGGGGTTACCATGGAAACGGAGGACAAACACATTTGGGACTCTTAACGTGCAGCTCAAATGTGACCCTTCAGGGGTCCCACATGGACACGCTGGCTGGGATCCAGGAAAAAAGCGGATGTGATGAGAGTGAAAACTAGAGGTGATGTAAAGCCCCATACTGACGTCTGGAGTTTATCCAACACACTTTGAGCTGACAGTGAATGGCCCACAGTACTGATGTGGCTGCTGTTCTGTTTCATGAAGATACCTGCACAGAAAGTGGAAAGACCTACTCCAACAATGAGATATGGAGCCCAGAGCCGTGTGAGGTCTGTATATGTGACTCTGGGACTGTGGTGTGTGAGGAGGTGGTGTGTGAAGAGCTGGGGGACTGCCAGACTACGGTGGCCCCCGAGGGCGAGTGCTGTCCACTGTGTTCCACGGCAGCACCACATCCTACTAGCATGGACAATAACACTGGTAATAAATATTTAAAAAAACGTTTTGAGGCAGAACAGACCAAGGAGATGAGTCTGTGTGTTCCATAAAAATCCATAAACGCTAATCTGTCCTCAAAATATTTATGTGGATTTTATGTTGAAACATAACGTGGTCCTGCCACTGTCACTAAAACATGTTATCACCTGACATTTGGATCGTTGGGAATGAATATTTTCTTCTCATTCTAACATGTGAATGAGAAGAATGTGAAAGATGATTTTTCACTCATATTCACTGTTTTTATGAAACTGAAATCCCTTTATGTTAAATCCTGAACAGATCATTGTGGGATTAAAGGTACAAAATGTTACATATATGTCAAGAAATCTACTATAAAAATGATTAATTTTACAAACTGTGCCATATAGCCTCTACACTGCTGCCAATGTAGTGGCAAAAATCACCAATTCCTCATTTTTTAGTCAATTTTAGCATCAAACAATCACAATACCATGCTATATTATTATTATTATTATTATTATTATTATTATTATTATTCAGAGGTGGTCAAAGTAAAAAGTACAATTTCACAAATGTAATAAGTACAAAAATAAAAGATCTTTTTTTTTTTTTGCCATGTATGCATTAATACTTATTTAACCAGGAAAAATCAGAAAGGTTTCAAAAATATCTGAAATAAAGCATTTAAAAGTGAGTTAAGTGTGTAGATAATGTGTTTCATAGAGTCACTGTACTCGGTTTTGTGGGTATGGGCAGGGAATTTAGGAAAAACGGGGGAAAAAAGTCACAATTGTGATGATAAAAAGTCATGAGATTTTTTTTTTTATTATTACAAATGAAATTTAAAAAAATACATAATTTTAAGAGAAAAAGTTAAAATTGTGAGATAAAATGTTCAAATTGTGAAATAAAAAGTCAAAATTGCAAAATAATAGTCATATAACTATTATATACAGAGTCTGTTTAGTTTGAAAAAGTCAGGAGTCTATTATGAAAATGTAATGAGTATAAAGTACAGATCTTTATGCATAAATGTAGGGAGTAAAAGTAAAAAGTTGCCAGAAAAATTAATACTCAACTAAAGTACAGATACCTAAAAAAAACTTACTTAAGTACAGTAATAAAGTACTTTTACTGAGTTATTTTACATCTCTGTTATTATTCTGTGGTGTTGACTCATATCTATCAGCTTCATATAAGCCCAAAAGTGCAGAAAATGTTCCATATTGTACCTTTAAACAGTCATGAACGACCAAACTTACCTATGTGATGGAGACGTTTTAGATTTAACTACTTAAAAAAAAAAAAAAAAAAAAACATAACTTTTAATTCTTAACTCTTTGAATGCGCTCATGTAAATCATCTTGGGGAGTGTCTATTTGTATCTGGGTGAAAATAGAAACAATTCTATTATTTACACCTATTAATGTATTTATTTATTGTGTGTAATGAAAGAAGGAAATGTTTTTGGCATGTATTATGTCCATCTATCCATCCATCCATCCACTATTTACCTATGTCATTATACCAACGTTGTTCACTTCAGAAAACAAATGTTAAAAGCCTTTGTTTTTGATGGCTACTGTACAACACATGGGTATAAATAGCAAAATTGCAGACAATGGTTGAAAGTGTTTCTGGGTAAATAGATCCATCAGCTATTCATACTCTTCCCAATGTGCAAAAGGTCAAAAGGGTGTGTTTTAAGAAGACAATGTAAAGTCTTTCTTAAATTCTCATCAAATAGTGTCTATTACATATTAGCAGCTGTGATATTCTTCGAGCCCACATATTGATGTGAGCTGCTGTTCTGTCTCATAAAGATTCCTGTACAGAAAACGGAAAAGTCTACTCCAACAATCAGATATGGAAGCCAGAGCCATGTCAGGTGTGTATATGTGACATGGGTTCGGTGTTTTGTGAGGACCTGGTGTGTGAAGACGTAAGCGACTGCTGGACCACAGAGACCCCAGAGGGCGAGTGTTGCCCCGTGTGCGTGGCTAAAGATGTTGAATATGGTAAAATGGAATGTCCCGACTGCTTCTAAATGTTATGCGGATGCATCCTGGTTGTTTTCAGGCAGTCAGACAGTCTAGTGTTGGGACTGCTGGTGTACTTTATCTTTTTCTTCAGCTTTAATACCAAACACAATTATTCTTTTTACATTGACAGTTGTGTCTGTTACAGTTTCCCTATCATTCTGTGCAGGAATACATGGACTATTTGCCACATAAGACTACTCAACTAACTTCTGTGCAATGAAAAACTGGGCAGTAATGTTAGTTTCCTGTTTCATTTTGGCTTCTCTGATGTCACTTCTCACAATTTCTCACAATTTTATCTCTTTTTTTTTTTTGTCATTCTTATAATAGATTTGTTAGACCTGAACCTGGTAACAGTCAGCAGAAAGATTCAAGTTAAAGGTTCATCTGCTTTATTGGATGTAGTGAATCATTTCTTTAACCTTAATAATAATGTTATAAATAGATGTGAATGGAACAATAGTATCACACAAACACACTGACAAACTGCATTAGCAACATGTCACATTGAAATGTTCCTATGCTATTGACCTCACTGAAAAACTAATCATATAATGATGAACTGCTTTAAAGAAGCTAATTAGGTGTCGATAGAACAGTAATTGAAGGAATCATTGTAAAACGGAATTACATAGTAGGAGTATCTCTGTAATAATCTAACAAGCTAAGTTAGCATAGCAACTTGAAGCAAACTACCAGCTGGTTTAATTATATTTTCCCACTTTAATATCATTATCTTATAATTACTGAATGTGAAATAAGCTCATAATGGAATCATGAGTCAGCGAATTCATCTAATTTGGCCCATTGGTGGATGACCTTGCACAATTTCTAACATTTTTAATTTCAATTATTTATTCACTAAACACAGTCTCATTTACAAAATAAACATACTTTTCCAACCAGAGGGACTAAACTAGTCTTTGTAACTGAAAACCCTGAAGGTTTTTAACTGAACAGATGGAAATGAACGATACTTGGATGATTACATAGAAAAAACTGCCATAGCTGCTCATTAACATTTGCACAAAAAGTTGAGAAAGTCAATTTTAAAGCAAATGAAGTGTATTCCTCTGGGAAATTGCATCTGTCTTTATCTTGTACAATGTGATGAAACTGTTTTTGTAAGTTCATTTGTCTCTGCACTGATTGTCGTTTCACATTTGAGCAGAGATGGACGTTTAAAATAAATGATCAAATGTATGAGTGTAATTATAACATGTTGCATTTATGGAAAACCAGTCTGTTCTAGCATGGAAGAAGCATGTTAGAGAATGATAAGTAAAGAACCATGTTGCAGGTTTTTGGCTGCCTAGAATTCATGCAAGTTTTACATTTTAATTAACATTTTTGCAATGCATTCTATTTGGGAATCTCTGTTCTGGGCATCCAATGGTTTTTAATTGTTGAATGTCAAGTCTGGATTCACACTACATATTTTGATGTAGAAACCAATGACTGCCTAGAATAGTGTCCACATTTCTGAAACCCAAAAGTATGGCTTGCAAAATGTTTTTCTGTGATGTAAAATATGCATGAATCTGGTCAGTGAGATGAAACATTCAAAACCACTGTTACGGTTCTTTACAGCAAGACAGAATAAGGTGTTGGTTCAATTCTGCATTTACACATATTTCTTGTATTAATCTATTAATCTACCTTTCTGTTTCATAAAGAGACCTGCACAGAAAATGGAAAAGTCTACGCCAGAGGTGAGATGTGGAACCCTGAACCATGTCGCGTCTGTGTGTGCAATAAGGGTCATGTGCTTTGTGAAGACGTAGTGTGTGAAGACCTGGGCGGCTGTGAGAAAACTGTGATCCCAGAGGGCGAGTGCTGCCCCGTCTGCTTGACCCCAGCCTCATCAGCTGCTGGTTCAGGCCCTAACATAGGTGACACTTTATTTCATCCGTCACCTTATGTTGTTTGGAATGAAACCTCTGTTTAAACATCATATGTCTTTCTGTTCCTGTGTTGCAGCTGCAGATGAAGTTAAAGGGGAGAGCTGCACAGTGGACGGTGAGGTCTACCATCATAACGCCATCTGGAAGCCGGACCTCTGTCACGTGTGTGTCTGTGACAACGGCGTGTCCCTGTGTGATGAAGTGCAGTGTGAAATCTTGTCCAACTGTGAGAAGGTGGTCACACCTGAGGGGGAGTGTTGCCCAGTGTGTGAAACCTTTGCAAGTGCTGGAAGTAGAATAGGTATAGTACTACCTACACTGCTATTGTATTTATTTTTGCTCATTTCACTACACTTTACAGGGTTCCCAGGGGTTCTTGAGATCTGTGTGACACACAAGTCACAGTCCACAATTTGAAATCACAGTCAATGTGTGCTAGGGTTTACATTGTTGCACTTCATCTATGCAGTTAATGACACTGTACATGCGTAATGTGCAACAAACCTTTAGAATATTAACTATGAGAATAGTTTAGATAGGCCTATATCTAAGCTTTAAAGTTTATTGCACTTTAGACACAAGTGTTTGAGTCTAAAATTAGCAATGATGAAGGGAAGTGAAACATATTGATATTATGAACATCTGATTACTACCTTATTTCATCTCAAGTTCCATAAAACAGTAATGCACATCCTTAATGTACTATGGACATATCTCTGAATTTCAGATATGAACGCAGGCTGCCAATATTATAATATGAATGTAGGCTATATTCAGTCTACTCTACTCTTGCAGTGAATCTTAACCAACAGACAGTTACTCACAGTCTTGAATTTGCATTGTATTAAAATTGTTAATTAACATGATTAATATGTTCAGGAGTAGCAGTAGGTAAATGCTGCCGCATGTGGTCTTTGAATCGAAAAAAAATTACCCTGGAAAGTCCTTGATGTGGACCAAGGTGTGGGAACACTGAACCGACTGAGTTCCTGAAGTGCTTTAGCATTGCCAAATATGTCATCCCAACTACAAATATAATGAACTTTCTTTTTCATTTTTCCTTGTAGAAATGATGGCCGTATTAAAGGTAAGTCATAATTTATATTTCTATTATTATTTTACACATCATGGGATTCAAAGTCATAATTTATATTTATGAATATTTTTGTAAATTAAAATAGTTTAAAATAAAAAACAGATGCAAAAAAACACAGAGCTAACAAGAAATAATAATTCACATGTAAAGGACACCTTCCATCAGTATTTCATTATTTTCACAGTGATCGGCACAATAACTGAATGCACTGTGCATCAGTTCTGTGTTAAAAGCACCCTTAGGTGTCACTAATTCACCCATTGATCCATTTTCCATTTCCTTATATTAACCCACTGTTTGCCAGGACAAGTTTATCACAGTAATATAGAACTCATTGCTATTATTTCAGTGAGTAAAATAAAACAAAACCAAATAAAATAATTAATTAGGTACAAAAATTATTTCAATATTTTTATGAGGCCTTCAGTGAATACTTTGAAGATGGTTCCCTTCAGTTGTATTTAGCGCTGAAGTTACTTTGCCTCATTAGCAAAGTTAACAGGGTGTTAGCTTAGCTTAGCTAATTACTTGGAAGATACACATTTTTTTAGTTTTTTTTGTCCTCTTCAGTGACAGTGTTGCATATAAATGAATTAAATGTTATATATTATATATTTTTTTCCAGTTGTTCTTATTTGACTAATGATTTTTGATGATTTTTTCATAGGGGCAGAAAGGTGAACCTGGTGATATCCCATATGTGAGTAATTGATCTGTCAATTAGCTTACAAGAAAACTGTTAAGTCTCTATAAATGTACAAACTTTATTTATTTATTTATTTTCTTCTCAGATAGTTGGAATCACCGGGCCTCAAGGACCTATGGTAGGTTTACACTGTTATTATTTTTACACATTATATCAGTGGTTCAATGCAACATTACATGTATTAAAGCTGCATAATGTTGGTCATGACGATTATTTTCTCAGGATTTATGATTCAGTAATGGACTATAACTAAGTACTTTACTTGCTATTATCCTGAGATTTATTTAGGTATTTATTGACATTTCTATAATTGCACTGTAGTTACACACTGAGGAACAACATTTCATTCTGTTGTGTATATAAGTGCGCAGTGAAAAAGACAATAAACAGTCCTTAAATATAAATTTAAGGTTCCCATACATCGTGTTTCCATTCTGTTATGCTGTACTAAATTTTTGCAATTATACATCTATTCCACTACAACACTCTAAGGGCAGCAACATTAAAATGTTCTTAATATATGTGTTAATAACATAAACACAAAATATATTTTACAATATATAAAGTATCCCTTTGTAATAATTACTCACATTTTTGATCATTTAAAGAACATTTTCCTGATGGTACTCAAGCAACATTGAGAGTTATGTCTTCTTCCAGTGCAGATTTTTTGTATAAGTATTTACTATGTATGTAGTACGCACTAGTATTTCCAGTTTATCTTCTGTTATAGGCTATTTTATTATCCCAGAAATTATGTGTAACCATTCATTCTTACACTAGAGGGCACCAAATACACCACAGCATTTATACTTAATCATATTATTAAAATGGGAGTCAGTCTTGAATTTCAGAGCAAAAATATATAATTGAAAGTTTATTATACTTACACATTATATATATATATATATATATATATATATATATATATATATATATATATATATATATATATATATATATATATATATAAAAATGATGTTGTAAAAGCCTGTTTTATGACTATGTATAAGAGAAAGATTTAATTTTTTTTATCTCGCTGTCTTCTAATGATAATATAACTAGTATCAGGTAGAGAAAAGAGATCATTATATAAATTATTTTTGTTGATTCCTCTTTGGTTTAGGGTCCTCCAGGATCTCAGGGACCCACTGGACCAAGAGGTTTTAAAGGCAGACGGGTAAGTCTGAAGGAATAAGAAAACACATACAATTCCTTATTTTTGATACTGTAAATGTTCAGGCTTCCCTTGACAGGCTATGTGGACCTCTTACTAGTCTGTGATTTCATCAACTTCCCTCATGTCTCATGTACACAAAGCCAAAAACAAATGTAGAAGGATTTTTTTTCCTGTAAACCATCTGTCATTATCTCTTTGTGTTTATTTTCCTTCTATGATCTTATTTTATCAAATGGTTTCAACACATTTTAACTATATTCACTTTCAATTTTTAAAAAAGTATGTTTTTAATCATATTTTATCATACAACCGGCAGGGATTCGCAGGACCTCCAGGTTTTGACGGAGAGCCCGGTGTGCCAGGAAATCCAGGAGAGCCAGGACCCCCTGGTCAAAACGCTGCTCCTGGGGTGAGCTGTTTTAGAAAATGCTTTCTCAATACAGATTACAAAATGCCAATAATTCAAACCACTTCACTCTGATGAATTTGGCTTAATTAACATAAATTTCTATTTTCAATTTCCCAAAGGGCAACTTAGTGTCACAGATGGCATCTGGTTTTAATGAGAAGTCCAGTTTCGCTGGGATGGTGTCAGGAACACGGGTGAGTCCAACTGTGTGTACTGCTGAAGACCAGCTGATTATTTTACTCACAAACTTGTCTTAAATCCTCAAATCAATATTTTTTTTATCTTTTAGGGTGAGGCAGGACCAAGAGGACTTCCAGGACAGCCTGGTGCAACAGTACGTTTTTGCATGTAGACTCAAATCCTCACTGAAGTGGACACATTTATTTTAATGTGTGTGAAAACCTTGATGATAATGATAATAATCAATTTGTACATATCATTACATTTGATCTTTTCTATGGCAGAGGTGAAAATATTTCTAAATTAAATTTTTCATATGAATTTTTGAAACCATATCTCAAACTTAATCTGATTTTATACAGAATTACACAGAGTCAATAATAATTTTCTAAAAATCACTTTACTCTTGCTAACTTTTAAATGTTTGGTACTTGACATATATTTGCATAACATAGTTCAGGATCATATATAGCTGTGGGGTTTGAAATTGGCACAAGTTATGACTGTCAAAAATTTTTCTAGTTTTATTTGTGTAAAATATTTTAACAGAAATGAAGAAAAGCAAATATGTTAATGAAACTGTACCTATCAAATACCAAGAGCAGCTACTGAGAACACTGGCAACTGTCAACATGCTAATTCTTATTCCTCATAAAAATATATATTATAATAATATATTACAATATTAGTTTAAAATTTTAGACATTGTTCTTGGATTATCACTCTGTTATTATGACTTGAAAAACAAATATTGTAGTCTTAGTGTAGCTGTAATAACTGTCCATCACTTCCTTATTTCATTTGCATATTCAAAAGGGACTTGGAGGAAGTAAAACATATTTAATATGACCCTTTCTCCACAAAACAGTCTATGGTTTAACTTCCTATCAACATAATATATGAAAAAAATCAAGTCAAGTATTTTGCAAAAGCTGTTGTTTATTTTTACTCTGGTTGTTTTCAGGGTCCACCTGGTGGTCAAGGAATCCCAGGAGAGGCTGGAGAACCAGGACCAATGGTACGAACAGGTCTTTTGTACATTGGTGATGTTATTCTGATGTGATCCATGTGGCTTTGTTTCTAAATGATAAGATTAAAATTGATATTTTCTTGAATTCATCCACAGGGTGAACCTGGTCACAGAGGCCCAGACGGCCCATCAGGAAAACCAGGTCTAGATGTGAGTCAAACACTGTCCATTGTAAACGTTCTCTCACTGTCCGTGACACTGATTCATTGTTTCTTTATTATTGGCGATTTTTTTTCCCATCAGTGCTGATTTTTTTTTTAAAAAGTACTCATTTCCGTGTGTCTAGGGAGAACCTGGACCTGCAGGTGCTACAGGAGAGACAGGATATCCAGGATCTGCGGTAATGAAGCCCTGTCCTTGTTTGCACTGAAATTAATTAATCAAAAAATACTGCATTCATGACTTAAGTGGGAACTGTTCAGTACTGAAAAGGTTGTAAATACTGCCATCTAGTGGCACATAGTGGACATAGAAGACTATCAGCAGAATCAAAATGAAGAAGAATGAAAATAATTTTCACAGTTTTATTTAAGGTCCTAGGACCTGGTGTCCACATATGTGTCTAGACCACAATACCACATTTTGTTCTACAAGGGCCTGGTGTCCACTTGCGAGGACATTATACTGCCACCACTTGATGTCAGAAGACTATAATACTAGCTATTGTTTTATATATTATAACTAGCATATATTAAATATATATATTTCAGATCTGCACTCCTCATAATTCTCACCAGGTCCTAAGCACCCCAAATAGCCAAGAGAAATTAAAAATGCATGCCATGCAAAAGTTCGGGTCTTAGATGGTTAAAAAAAAAAAAGTACTTTCACCAGAAACATTTAACATGTATGTGGAAAAAAGTTTTGTCATGCACTTTTTCGTCAGGGCTATTTTTTTTTCATGCAAAAAAGCAGAACAATGTAACTTCTCAGATCCCAGGAGCTTCAAAAACACAACAAACAAACAAATGAAGATTCACACATCTCACATTCAATGTAATTGTTGCTATTGTTTATGTGTAGCTGTCTAGGTTTGATCCTGTTTTTAGCTAAAATGAACAAAATTGAACATAAATATAACACTATACATTCACGTATATTACCTTTCTCACTGTAATAATAAACAATTATAATCTATGACTGTTTATTCATTGTAATACTTTTAATAGAATTTTGTTATACATTCCAAAAGGCACATGATGTTTAGTTTCTGTGACAAACATTTTATGATCAGTAATATACACATACTGTATTTATTGCACATTTATAGATATACAATGCCATAAACATGTTGTAAAATTCTTTATATTTGTTGCTGTCCTTTTCTCTCCAGGGTGCCAGAGGTTTCCCAGGGCTTCCAGGCCTTCCAGGACTGAAAGGCCATAAGGTAAGTCATTATTCAAGCATCACATTTAACGACTCTCATTCTTTTTCACCTGGAAATGAACCCATTTGTACTTGTGTCAATCTCACAGGGACATGCAGGTGTTGACGGGCCAAGGGGTGAATCTGGAGCCCCTGGAACCAAGGTAAGAGTTCATGTCTTCTGCTGATGTTACAGACAAACTGAATGCTGTAACGTTCTCAATTATTTATGTAAATTCATAAATGTGACTAATCTGAGAGTTTTTTTCAATCCACTCTACTTCTTACTTATTGTTCATTGTTTATTAGACTCCAACAGAGTTTGAATTCAGACAAAAATGACAGAAAAAGTGTGATTGCAGGTGGTTGTTCATGCGTTTTCTTCTAAACATACATTGTTTTTGTGTATTTTCTAGGGTACTTCAGGTACTCCAGGGGGGATGGGTGCTCCAGGCCCACAGGTACAAAACACTTCCACACTGGGGTTTTCAGACTCATTTATGTTTGTATGTAACAAATTAATTCAAAGAAGAGATTATTAGAACACCCCTTGTGTTCATTTTAATGCCTCGTTCAACTACAGTAAATATAACGATAACATTGAAAAATATCTCATAGTATTGTCATTTCAGAGCTGATATCTGTCCATTTTCCATGGTTTTCTTGATAAAAACTAAAATCACTTCAGTTCTTCCGTCAATATTTATGTCCTTTTAATGACAAAAAGTGCTTTTATTCATTCACTGTTTTCTTTTCTGTCTGTTTTAGTCACATGATACACACAGGAGTTAGTACTTGTTTGCCTGACCACTTTTATTGATGGTCTAATAATTTTGTTCTGCGACTGTATATTGAGTCTGTTGTCTGTTCCAGGGCCCAGTGGGCATGCAGGGAGAACGAGGCCGAGCTGGACCAACAGGACCACTGGTGAGGAATAAATGAAACACTCATTTGACAACAATGATCAAATGGAAACATTAAAAACTTTGGAAAATAAATGTTTTTTTGCCTCTGTTTTAGGGCAAACGTGGTACATCTGGACATGTTGGCAAACCCGGCCCTCTGGTGAGAGTTTTCACTATCTGCTCAGAACATATAGAAGTGAAACCAAACTATTTTTAACATTATTTATGTGACCTTCAGGGCCCCCTGGGAATCCCTGGTATTCCTGGTTTTCCTGGTAACCCAGGAATGAAGGTAAGATGGTTCAGTCAAGTGTCTTTTACACCATTAGATTAATAAATTTAACATAGATTAACTCTTTGATTTAAGGACCTGGAGCTGCTCTTTACATTCAGTGACATCAATTAGAACATTTACTATCAACAATTATCACAATAAATTTCAACTCAAGATTTTTTTCAGTAAAAAATGAAGATGGATGAAAGTTGAAGAACCCGGATAATAATTATAGTACTTTTAAATGGTGATAAGGATAAAGATGCAATTAATGCAGTAATTTCAGACTGGGATTAATAAACTACTCTGATGCATTAACATATTACTGAAAACCCTGACTCTAACCTTTATTAACCCTTGAGAAGGTAAAAGCATCTTCTAATCGAAAATGTTGAAGAACTTTTGAACCACTAATTCTATCAATGCAGTGAAATATTTCTGAAAGATGCTGTTTCTCAGCATTTCAGCAGCATCAGATGTCATGGAAACATGACAAACATGGAAAAATAATTGTTTTCTGCAACATCGGGTGAAGTATTTAGACAAATGACAATGGCTGTAGACACCGTGTCTAGTATTACTAAGATATTTTAATGAAAAAGTCATATTTCCTTCAGTTTTCTCTTTTCTGATATAATAATGTGAAATTTCTCAGTTCATATTAGAACCTAAATTGTGACTTAATGAAAAATAAGAAAATAAATTATTTACACTGAAAAATACAACACATAATATTACCATAAATGTTGATAATTAATTTGGTAATGGTTAAATATAGTCACCATAACAAAACACTCCTTGATTTTAACTGGATTGTTCTTTTTTATTTAGGGTGAAGCTGGACCCACAGGGGTGAGGGGTACTGCAGGACCACAGGGACCCAGAGGAGAGGCTGGTCATGTGGGACCTCCAGGGCCAATGGGAAAAGAGGTATAAAACTAGATATGGGTGATCTAATGTTTGTGCCATGAAGTTTAGACTGTAATCTGTGTGTCACTGTCAAATGTCATATAGTGTCATCTGTTGTTTCCTAACAGGGTGCACCAGGTGTTGATGGATCTGCAGGAGCCCGTGGTCAACCAGTACGTTGATGCTGAGAGTTTTGGTGTTTTGGGATGATGAGGAAACTTCTGAATCAACTTCCATGTTATGTTCTCTGTTGACTGAAACAAAAAAAATGTTTCTGTTTTTCAGGGTTTGGGAGGTATCCAGGGTCCAGCAGGACTCCTGGGCCCACCTGGTCCTCCTGGTCCCCAGGGATCCACAGGAGCAGTCGGACCTAAAGGCCAACTGGTAAGATATCATGTTCCATCTAATTGTGACTAAATAAATAATACAATTACGTCATCATGTAGTGAGAATAGAAATGTGTTATGGATATAAATATATATAGAACATATATAAAATATAATAAATATTGTTTTAACAGGGTGATGGTGGCATTCCTGGATTCAAAGGAGAAGCAGGACTCAAGGGAGAAAGAGTAAGATCATACTGAATTGAATCAAAGGTTATATCTTGGTTTGTCTATCAGTGTTTTTTTGGATACTCATTGGTTTCTGTGTCATGATAGGGTGACCACGGTGCTCAGGGTCCATTGGGTCCAATGGGAGAGGATGGGAAACGTGGACCCAGAGGTGATGCTGGCTCCATTGGGCCTCCAGGACCTCCAGGAGAGTCAGTAAGTTCACTTTTCGTCATCTTAAAGTATCATTCAACTTATATTTGCATAACAGCTAATGCAATCAAATAAATGTGACAGAAGAAATGAGTTGATTCTGTTTTGATTTCATCTCCTGATGATCTCACATTTCCACAAACCTTTAGTCATGTTGATGGGTACTTCCTGTGTTTCAGGGTGCTCCAGGAAACAGAGGTTTCCCCGGTGCAGATGGTTTACCAGGACAGAAGGTGACCTGACCTGACCCTCATCCTTGTCCATATACATGATACAATTCCCGATCCCACTTCTTTCCAAATCAAGTATTTCTTTGTAACTTTGACTGTGCAGGTTGAAAATGTTGAGGATTTTCCCATTTTCCTCTGCTGAAAATATCTCCATACTCACCAAAAACTTGAATTTAAAGCCTGCTCTACCAATAGGATTAATGATATTACAAAGACTCTGTAGCAAATTGTGATTAATATGGGATTTTTTTCAAAGTAGCATGTGTGCACAAAGCAAACGTGGAGCACAAAATACTTGTATCTGTCAGATAAACTTGAAAATGATGTGGGTTGTTATGAATTCTTCAACATACATGTGTAGGGAAATATAAGAATAAGATATATAATAGAAAGAAGAGAGAGGAAAAAAGAGAGTATACATTAATAATTGGATAAATTGGCATATTGTACCATAGCAAACCAGACATGAAAATAAGTGCAACTGAGCTAAAAATTAATTGTATTAATTAATTATACATACACCAATTACAATTAAATAATTTGTTCCTGCTAATGTTATGCAGATTTCTTGACTGTTTACCTACAGTAAATCATCCTAAATGCTGGACTGTATGTAATTACTGATAAGAGTGGAGAATCAAGCATCTTAAAGACAGAGGAACAACACAAGAAAATACTAATTTTAATCTTTTTTTGTTTGTTCACCACCTGTTTAAAAGTTCACTTATTTTTAAATTTAAAATTTTCAACATTATTTGTATTTTTCAATGCAGAATCCATTCATCAAACCACCTCTGTTTACTGAAAGGGCTCTTTAAGCACATTCATGGTATTAAACATACATATTTCCTGAACAGGGTGCCCAGGGTGAACGTGGGCTGCAAGGGTCACTTGGTGCCAAGGGTGCAGATGGAGATCCAGGACGCAACGGGGAGCCAGGTTTAACAGGAGCTCGGGTAATGCTGTGTTTATGCTCATTAAAGAAGGATATACAGTCATTTTTCAGCTAACTATTGCAGACAGAAAACTGAGCATATTATTCCCTGTGATTCTTATTTTGTCTTTTATCTGACAGGGTCTGACAGGACTTATTGGCGCCCAGGGAGCAGAGGGAAAACAAGGACCTGTGGTACGTACCTACAGTATCTCTTCCCAAAAATCCTTTAATGAGTGGCATCTGTTGTTCTAATGGCATATGCTAACATCTTTTATGTCCTCCCAGGGCTCAGGAGGAGATGATGGGAAACAAGGACCTGCTGGTTCCACTGGAAACAGAGGTGGAGTTGGACAGATGGGCCTGCCAGGACCAAAAGGACCCGCTGTCAGTAACATTATCGGCCTTATTCAGTGACTAAAAATATTTGTGTTAAATTTGGACGCAGCATTATTTTAGGAGCTCACTTATGGGTCCAATCAACTGAAAGAGAACATCAAGATGAAAAAGTAAATTTGCTCACATCATTTATCAAATGGGCTCATTCTTTAGCTACAAATGTTTATTTTATTGAACTGTTGTAAAATACAAGTGGTTTAGCAGAATTTGGCACAAAGAATGATCCCTAAAAATATGAAAATGTATTCTATCTGTTTAATATATAGATGATAAAGTTTCAAATATTAGATTTTCATCATTTTGTGAATATTATTGGTCTTTATGACTTTGAACATTTTTGAGTTACTTAAAAGACTCTGTCCACATGTTACCATAAAAATATAAATTTTAAATTTGTAAGTTACTTATAATTCAGATATTTGGGTGAAACTTTCAGAGAGTAATGATCTTTTGACAAATTTTCATAGATGCATACACTGGTAAAGAGTTGTCCACGTGTTACTATGGCAACTTGTCCACGTATTCCCACATTTTCATGTCAATAAGACTTTTCAATATTTTACTTCAAAATGTATTTTCAATGTACTTGAAGATAATATCAAAAAGTTTAAGTGTCTGTTGAGAACTGCATGTTTTGAATGTTTTTGTAAAGCTTTATAAATGTAAGTCTGTTTCAAGTCGACATGTTACACTGCAGTAATTTGGCATTTTTTACCTTCAATTTTAGGTCTCCAAATTTTATTAGACTTAAATCCCAATGAGAATATATGCATATAAATTACTGTACTTACATGGCAGAGACTGTTGAACATGAAATGTGTCTCCATGTTACTTCTGAAATCTGGTCCAGTCAAATCTATATAAATGCTGTAATATGACAGATAGTGATCTTTGTGCTTGGATATTTGCTTTTCAGGGTGATGCTGGTAAGATTGGAGAGGCTGGCAGTGCTGGGGCTCCAGGTGCAAGGGTGAGATAGTTTTACTCACGAATTACATTGGAGATGTGTTATTGGGACGTCTGTGTTTTAACAATAGTCCAGATATTCTTCTAATTACTGTAAATGTTTCTCAGGGACTGAATGGAAAAGATGGAGAAGCAGGAGCTGCTGGTCCCACTGGCCCCGCTGTGAGCATCTTCACATGTTTGAACAATGTTACCATTTTGGTTTTCATTGTTTTATATTTGCACTTTGCTTTTCTCCAGGGTGTTGCAGGGAAGAGAGGAGAACAGGGACCTCAGGGACTGCATGGCTTCCAGGTAAACATTGTTTCATATGTTTGTTGTACCTTTACGGGTCTTATTGCACATAATCTGAATATACACTGACTGTATGTATATTGTAACTGATAGACTTTTTATACTTTGATGATGATCACGTTATTTAGCTTTAGAAGTTATGATTATCATAAAACCCTCAATATACAGCCACCACAATTACAAACACTATAATACAGCAGCTCTATCTGCAGTATTCATGATTTATATTTATATTTATATACATTTTACACCCTGAACAAATGCATAGTGTTTGTTCATTCACAAAAAAAGTTGTGTTGCTGTAATTGGTTTCATGACTTGACAACAATGAAGAAGATTAATGTTGTTTTCATGAACTTTTAGAAACAAATCTGTTACTGCCACTATAACCCTTGGTCTCTGTGAGACTAGTGGATGTGACAGTGACAATTTTGGACAGTTTGTAAATGTTGATATTGCTGTTCTTGACCGATTTGGTGTTTTTAGGGTTTGCCTGGACTGCCAGGACCCCCTGGAGAGTCAGGAAAACCAGGTGATGAGGTATGAAATCTGCTTCTACTTTTCTATTGTTCCTGTAAATGAACATCCTAACACTTCTCATAGTCTGGTAAATGACATGAGTTTGGTTTTGTTCAGGGTCTTGCTGGAGAGGCCGGTACTGCAGGTCCAACAGGTCTGAGGGTGAGTCTGATTGGATCATTGGTGTAAATACATGTTCCAAATGAAGCGTACAGATCTTTAATGTTAGATTTCCAGTATATTAAGGACTGTTGTTGTCTTTGACACCTGGTCATATTTGTAGGGAGAAAGAGGCCCCCCAGGAGAGAGAGGTGAAATTGGACCTAATGGACTGCATGGACCAAAAGGAAGTCCAGGAGCACCAGGACCAGATGGGTCAAAGGTAACCCAATCACAACACCAGAACCTGTACAACTGAAATGTCTCTAGTGTTGAGTTGCAGTGTTAATATGTTCCATGTTTCATAATTCCAGGGTAATCCTGGACCAAAGGGTGGTGTTGGTGAACCAGGGGCTCAAGGTCTTATGGGAATGCCTGGGGAGAGGGGTATCTCAGGACCTTCTGGTCCAAAGGGAGATGCAGTAAGTTCATTGACTCAAAAAAAAAGAAAAATGGGTGGACCATGATTCATTAAAAATAAATAAATATTGAAAACAACAACCAGTGAACATCAATATTCCAGTTATTCTCCATTTAGGCAATAGATGCGAGAAAGATTCATCTTTTACTCAGGCTGAAGAACAAATGATCTGGCATTAAAGGGGGACTTCTCAGCTCTATGAACCATGAAATGACCTGACAGCAGCTTCTTCTGTATCTGCCTACAGAGGCTTGGACTCTGCTTTGTCCATGAGTCATTAGATGCAGAGTGGCCCAGCAGCTCATGTCTCAGTCTCACTCTTTACTGAACTGGACACAGTCTTGGATTTTCTGATTCGGCTGATCTGGTTTTAGCAAAGTCAAATGAATAGTACTGGTGTTCCCATTTCCCTCTTACATGTATAACGTTTAGGTTATCAGAGGTAATGATGTACTAACTACTATCACAGGGTGGATGGATGAAGGTGCTGAAGCTTCACATTGATAAAGCTTATTTTTCTAACAGGGATCTATTGGTGAGAAAGGACCTGAAGGCAAAGCTGGGTCAGATGGTTTGAGGGTAAGTCTTTTTGTTAAACTACTGGATTTGTTGTTATTACATTAATGTCCTGAACCCAATGCTGTATTACAATCAAATAGATATTCAACATACAGTATGAAAGCTTCTAATATCATTTTGTTTCATGTAAAGGGACTTGCTGGTCCTGTTGGACCTGTTGGCTCAGGTGGACCCAATGGTGAGAAGGTGAGATCAATATTTAATGCACAGATTAAAATGGAAATATCATTTATCAACTGTGTATATTATTTAAAAAAAAATACTGTAAAACAAGTAAATAATTAAGTTAAGAAAAATGATTCTTCTGACATGTTGTAATAAATAAAAATTATTATATTTGACTTGCCTGCTTCTGTACTTCAGGGTGAAACAGGCCCTCCAGGACCTGCAGGTCGACGGGGGTCAAGAGGAATTGCTGTCAGTACAGTTTGTTCTTTTGACTTGATTAAAACTGATGTTTTCCTTTGATATTTTGTTGATGTTTCACATGTTTTTTTGTCTCATGCGAACAGGGTTCTACTGGTGAGGCAGGTCCAACTGGTGCTGCTGGATTCCCTGGACCTTCTGTAAGTTTTCAAATGTGCAAAAATAATGCAATCTATGGATGAAAGCTTAACTAAAACAAAGTTGGGTTTTTTTTGTTAGGGCCCTGATGGCCAGCCTGGTGTCAAAGGTGAAACTGGAGAACCAGGCCAGAAAGGAGAATCCGGAGCACCTGGACCACAGGGAACGGCAGGGAAACCAGGAGAACAGGTATGACTGCAGCACTATCACCCTTTAATGAAATGCTGATGCATGACTCATATGGATAAAGGAAAAACCAACATTAAATATGTTGCAAAGCTGTTGGTTATATACATTTCCTACATCCCCTGGTATTGATTCTTCAATATGTGAACTCTTGTGTGGGGATAAAGACCATTCTAACAAAAGATATTCCCTCATTTGATGTTTGGATGATGGTGTTGATTGATTCTTTAAACATTTGGATGATGAAGTCAAGATTTTTTAAACACAATCATAATCACCAGTCAGTTAGAACAAGACAATCAGATTAAACAGTGGACGCATCTGCATGTGTTGTTTCTCCACTTATTCATTTATCGTGCCTTTAACTCATGTCTATGTTTCCAGGGTCCTGTTGGTGTGACAGGATTGAAAGGTGGAAGAGGAACACAGGGTCAAACAGTAAGTTTGCTTCCTTATGTGGTCGTCTGCATTATAGAGCGTAGCTTCTGCTGTGTCGAAATCTTTTCAGTGCATGTCATTGAAAGTCTTTCTTTCTGACAGGGATCTCCTGGATTTCCTGGGTTGCCCGGAGGAATTGGGCCAGCTGGCTCTCTTGTAAGTGAATGTTCCCTTCCAAACATACAGCAGAACCCTTCCAAATGTAGTTCTTAATGTAAATGTGAAGATTGATGGCATTTTCAAAATTACTGGAAATTGTTTCCACCAGGGACTTGTCGGTGCAGATGGACCCATAGGAGCTCCAGGAAAGCAGGGTCCAGCTGGCATCCGAGGAGAGAATGGAGCCCAAGGACGTCAAGGAGAGAGAGGAACTCGAGGTGCACCTGGTACCCCTGGGGAGAAAGGAGACTCTGGAGAAGATGGACCTCCAGTAAGATGCACTTCACTGAAGATCTGTGGAATATTCAACTTCACTGTTATTGTTCTTAAATATCTTCTTTTTTTTTTTTCAGGGTCCTGATGGGCCCCCAGGCCCTACTGGAGCATCAGGACAAAGAGGCATTGTTGGTCAGCCTGGAGCCAGAGGAGAGAGAGGCATGATGGGACTGCCAGGGCCTGCTGTATGTCCTGTTTAAATCATAGCTTAAGTACAAGCTTAATGCATCCCAGAACCATGTGAACAGCTGTTTCAATTGGATTTTACACGTCTTTTAGGGCCCACCAGGAAAAGCAGGAACTCCTGGAACTCAGGGCTCTAAGGGGCCTGCAGGAGGTGTTGGTTTACCAGGAGCAACTGGGCCAAGAGGAGACGCTGGTCCTGAGGTTTGTCCTCTCACTTTAGATTTAAAGCAAAAAAACATGACTTGAAATTGAAGCGGGAGTATCTTACATTATAATACCACTGATGATCACTAGGAGGGGTCTATATTCTATATCCTGTTGACTCCCATTTAAAAAATAAAGAAATAACAAGAAAGGTGTATTACTATAGAACAGTTCATACACAGGACAATTCACATTGCTTTACAAAAATAGAAAAAAACCACAAGTTAAACGCACACAATCACAGCTAAAACACAGTCAGTACAAAACATAAATATCAATCAATTAAAATAAAGTAAAAGGTCAGAGGTCAGATAAAACCCTTTCAGTTCTATGCACGGTTGAACAGAACCATTTTCATCCTGGATTTAAATACTGTCAAAGTAAAAGCCTGTCTGATGTCATCGGGAAGACTGTTCCAGAGTTTAGACTGTTTTTAGACAGCTGCAGAGTTTACACAGCTTCAAAGTATAGCTGCATGCAACTGCATGGAATACAATTATTTCCGAGAAAACTTTCATATACATGAAAATTAAATACATAGAGAGAGACTTTACTCAAATTGATCAGTTGCACAATTCAACCAATAGTAGGAGAATGTGAAAAATATAAGTCGGTGCTTTTTTTCCGGGGGGATTTTCCTGACACACAGATATGCTGTAGTTTTAGTTCAGAAACTATCATGCAAGTTTATAATATTAATAGCTAATATGAATTAAGTATTGCATTTATCAGCTAGCAAATTTAGACAATGTACTCTAAAGGACAGAAAACAGTAGCAACTATTATCAGACACACCTAGTATGTTTATATTCAGCTGATATGTCTATTAACATAATAATTTGATTTATTTAGTCACATCTTCATGTGATCAGCAGTGCAGTCAGTGATTTAACATTAACTCAGTGACTTTGTTCTTCATTAACTACATCCTGGTGTCAAATGACTTTAAAACAAACCACATCTACTGCTGCATATGGTTTATAACTGCAGCTGATTAAGTTCTACAGCACTGGTTTGTTTTTCTATTTTAATCCACATGACATTATCATTGTACTATGTATCATGTACTTTTCAGGGCATTGCTGGAGCAGAGGGGTCGCCTGGTAAGGATGGACTCGTAGGAGAGAGGGTAAGTCTGTGACCTACTAACTTTTAGGTAATGAAATTAATTGTAGCATTTTATGAGTTTACGGTTATGTATTTATTTGCTTTATGTCATGTATTTTTTTTTTCTATTGTACTGATATTACCATGAAATGTAGTACAGTCTTTCTATTAAATAGTGCTTTATAAATAAACTGGACTAACTTAATTACTCATGCATTGTGTGTATTTTCAGGGGAACAAGGGTAATGCTGGTGCAGAGGGAATGGCTGGTGCTGCAGGGTCTCCAGGAACTGAGGGCCCAGTGGGACTGACAGGAAGTCCAGGACTAAGAGGCGAGAATGTACGTTTCTCACATGACTGAAAATATTAGCAGGAAACTTAATTACAATAATGAGAAAAGCACCTGTTTAATGAAAAAGGCATCACTATTCCTTAACTTTTCATTATTTGAATCTAGGGTGGTCGAGGAGCACCTGGACCCCCAGGACAACCAGGAGTTAGAGGGAAAGTCGTAAGTATCTGCCTCCAACCAGAAAGAAACTAATGCAAATCATATGGAACCTAATATAATTAGGTTTGATGTCTTTTAAAGGCTTATTCATGGAGCCTTCCAGTGTTGAAAATTCATTTTTGTGCTTTCAGGGACCTCAAGGGCCACAGGGAGAAAAGGGAGCAGCTGGACTTGCAGGAGAGAGGGGTCAGAAAGGCCACAGAGGATTCACTGGGCTTCATGGTTTACCTGGAATAACTGTAAGTACTGCTCTGCAATGCTGTACAACTTCCTAAATATGTGACCTCTGTGTTTCATCAGAACATCAGGTGGTACATGAGTCAGAGAAGATAAGTAGAAGTAGTAGTAATGTGGTAACCTGTGGTTGATGGTTTTTTTAGGGTGCTACAGGAGATGCAGGACCTACAGGCATTGTTGGACCAACTGGGCAGAGGGTAAGTGCAGAATAAAAATCATCAAATTTCTTAAGGGGCAAAATAAATGAGCAGAAGTGACCTGTCACTGTCTTGTCACCACACAGGGTCCTCCAGGTCCAGTGGGTCCTTCTGGAAAAGAAGGAAATATCGGCCAGCCTGGACCCATGGGTGCTCCTGGCAGCAGGGGATCGAGTGGAGACCTTGGGTTACAGGTAAGGTGATAGTTTATCAATTTCAGAACAGCAGGTGATGACCTCTCCTAAAGCTCATACTAATGTTTCTGCAGATTTCAGAGTGTATGAGATAACCAGATATGATATAGCAGTGTATGCAGTTACAGGTTTTTAGAAGCATTACAGAAACACTACTACATATTTATAGGAAGTAGCTTAGTCAAACAAAACATGAAGGCAACATAAACACCCCAAAATATTTTCACATGCTTGATCAATTTGTTTAACCTTTAAGAACTTTAACTTGTGCTCATAAAATATATTCAATTTGACTTGAAAGCTTGAAACATGTAGATAAAACGTACCCTAAACTACCAATTTTCACCCCAATAATCCAAATTACTGTCAGTGGTCTTAGCCCTAACAAGTTGAATGTACTACTTCAGGGTCCCCCTGGTGAACCTGGACCACCGGGACCACCAGGACCACCCGGCCCCCCTACCGCAGCAGTGGATGACCTTTTCGTGGCTCCAGGTGACTATGATGTAAATGGTGAGCTCTCAGAGGCCATGGGGTATCTGGAGGACGGCGTAGCAGCCGACCCTCCCCCTCCACTTCCAGAGTTCAACAAAGATGAAGCTCTGCCCAATAAGAGCCCTCTGATCAGACGCACAGACACCGGCGTCCATGCCACCCTGAAGACGCTCAGCGGGCATCTGCAGAACCTCCGCAGCCCAGATGGCAGCAAGATGAACCCTGCCAAAACATGCCAGGACATTAAACAGTGCTACCCACACAAACAGAGTGGTAAGGCATTTGCATTTCTTTCTTTTTTTTTTACTGCATTCCTATGGTTTTTCTTTAGAGTGAAATAAAATTATTAATCTTGCTGATTTGATTGGATATAGGAGAATACTGGATCGATCCAAACCAAGGAAGTGCAAAGGATGCCATTAAAGTCTTCTGTAATATGGAAACTGGGGAAACCTGCATCTCTGCTAATCCTGCCAACATCCCCCGTAAAGCATGGTGGACTAAATCCACTCCCACTGCCAACAAGCTCATCTGGTTTGGAGCCAACATGAACAATGGAGCCAGAGTAAGCAAATGTAGAAACTTGAGAAATTGACTTTTGCTGAGACTCATTGACTGCCAGTTGTTAGTTTAAAGCTGTCGATGTGTACGCTGTTTCAGTTCCTCTACGGAAACACAGATGAGCAGCCCAATGTGGTGGCGGTTCAGCTGAAGCTGCTGCAGCTTCTGTCTAAAGAGGCGCACCAGAACATCACCTACCACTGCAAGAACAGCGTGGCTTATAAAGACGGGAAGAGCAGCAACATGAAGAAGGCGATGGTGCTCAAAGGCTCCAACGGCCAGGAACTGAGGGCGCAAGGCAACATGCGGCTTCGGTACAGCGTCATAGAGGACGGCTGCACGGTAAGGCCTCCACATTCACCTCTACACTAGAAACATGTTCAACCCTAGACTGTTTGTTTCCAGTGGGAATCAGTGCAACGTAACACAAAACAATGGAATAGCTGATAGCAGAAGCTTCATTTATTTAAATAAAACAGCAAAGGTAAGACAGGATTCATGATAATCTATTTTTCTTTATCTGGGAATCGGCACTCCTGGTGTTTTCTTGTATGTCATATTGTGGAAGGGAGGGATGGATGGATGGATGGATGGATGGATGACTAGATAGATAGATAGATAGACAGATAGACAGATAAACAGATAAACAATATAGTCCTTTCTTTCCACACTTAATATTCCTTATTCCAGAGATGTAGAAACCTTACGTGTTCCTGCTTTTACTAAAGGTCACCCAGTCCATTCATTTCAACTTCATTCCCATCGCATTAAAATGATCATTTTAGAGCAGATTTCTCTCAAAACAATGGCAGTTTTACTTTCTCCACCATTAGGACATTGCAAATGTTATTTTCATTGCATGGGTGTTTTCTCAAACTACATACATTTCATCCCTCTTGGCATAACTTATTCTGTTATTATACAAAAAACTTTACATAAAGACATAGACTGATGTTGCTTTGTTTTGTTAGAAATCCAATGGAGCGTGGGCCCAGACAGTGATCGAATACAGGACTCAGACTTCGGTGAGGCTGCCCATCGTGGACTTGGCACCCATGGACATTGGAAAGGCTGAGAAGGAGTTCGGCCTGGACATCGGACCTGTGTGCTTCTCATAAAGCAAACTCAAAAAACAAGATGGACAGAAACAGAGGAGCAACAACCAATCATCTCCGCAGTTAAAGAATACAGATCAAGGCCACCTCCTCTTTCTGAGTGTACGACTCGTACAATGAAGGTTAGATATTCGGTTGCATCCACATGTCTGAAGCTGTAGACACTGCGTCTGCACTGTGCTGTGTACGAGAACCACGGGATTGGTAAGGAATAATTTATTCATCTAGTCGATCAGTTTTCAACCCATGGGAAATAGATGTGGATGGTGCAATGTGTAAAAGCCTGGAGTGAATTTAAAAGCCAAATAAATACAAAGTGACGTTATGCAGCAACAAAGAATCTTATGGGAAATGAAACTTGTTGTTTTTTTAGTAATTTTTTATTTTTACATCGAGAGGCCAAGATGGGGCAAAAGTATGGCAATAACTGTAGTTAATAATTTTAATGGAATTTAAAAAAAAAAAAATCATGCTTGAACCTAAATTATTAAGTTCTGTGCAAGAACTCATTTACTCTTTCAGCATAAAACGTCACGTGTAAATGCAACGTATGACTGTAAATTTGCTAATTATGTGTTTATTGTTGACTATGGATGTGGAATAAATATCTGTCTTTGGAACGACTGTGCTGTTTCCACAAGGAGAAGTGAAAAATGTTGAATAAAAACTCAGCCCCACTCATCAAGAGCAGCATTTTGTTGTGAAAATGAGAGAAAAAGTCACCACTAGAGGGAGACAGAGAAGGATTAGTACATGGGTGTAAGGTCGAAGGTGTGTGGGACAGAACTGGGCCCCCAAAGGGAATGTATGAAATGTGGGAAATGCAAAAATTACGCTGAAAATATTAACAATCAAAGGTGTCAAAATCATCCAGACCAATTTAGTCTCAAAAGGGTCAGACTAGTCAAATACTATCATAATAATTTATAATGATAAACTGTGTAAAAAAAAAGATTACATCCAAATATTTACATTTACAAAGAATCATTTCACAACAAATATGAACAATGTTTTCTGAAAAAATAGTTGGAATTTTACCAATATTTTGCCTGTTTACGAAATGTTTTGTGTATTTGTAGATCCACTGTGATCTATAACTTGTAATGCACATGTGTAAATGAAAAGCTTAGGCATAATATTGTTGAATTCCACTCATCTGCGGTTCGTAGTTGTTCAATTTGAAACATTATCATCATATCATTTTCCTTTTTTATGTTTCTACAAAGAGAAAAGTCCAGTGTTGACATTATTTATAGGTTATTATTTTATTATTTTTTCTTGGGTCCGGTCCATTTGAAATCATATTGTGCTGCAACTGACCCCTGAACTAAAATGGATGACACTGTTTTATTTTCCTGAATACTACATACCTGTGCAGGAGAGAGAGAGAGAGAGAGAGAGAGAGAGAGAGAGACTAGGGAGGATTTTGGAAAATGTGCCTATTTAAAGTCCCAAAGGCATTCCATGTAAATTTTTGGCATACAGTGTTTTTAGGGGTTTTGAAGGGTAGTGAATTTAAATGTTCTGTATGCCAGGCTTCAAAATGGAGAAATCCAGTACTAATTAAGTAGTTATGTTTTTGACTGTAGAAGGATGTGCTTTTATATATCTTCACATATGGGAATTCATTGCCAATGCTCAGATTTAAGATCAAGACTAAAGAAAATGCTTGACATTCATGTAAAAGCACATTACATTTATGTTTTTTCTACTTACTTCAACTACTTCAATCGATTTTGACCTAGTGGCGGTTATATTTAATTTCTCTATTTTGATGCATTATGGGACATTTTTGAGCCTGGAATACGGAAGATTTGAATTCAGCACCCCAAAAAACATTGTATGCCACAAATTAACATGAAATGCCATCAGGGTTAATCTGTTTTGAGAACTTACCCTGGCTAAAAGATATTAACAACAGATAGAAGTTATGTGTGTAATGGGACAAATATTATTTAGACATTAATTCAGTTTATTCTGCAGATTTTGAGTGTTTTTTTCCATAGAAAAAGGAGGGGTTTTTTTGTGTTTATTGGAGGTAGGCTGCTCAGATTGCCCCAGATTTGATGGGGGCCCTCGGCTAGTGCTTGGGTTTGCCTAATTGAAAGTCCGCCCCTGTATCTGAGTTCATCTGTGTTTCTTGACGTATTGAATCATTACGACATGAAAAATGAGCAGAGCTTGTTTCATCCAACTGCCTGTTTCTGGAAAACTAAACAAAACAAAACATGTGAGTCTGTAGTCGGTAAGTCTTTCCATTCATATGGGTGTGCGACCGAACAAGGTGGAGGGAAAAAAAGACCAAATAAAAAAGGAAAGGGGCTCGGAGAGAGGGAGAGAAGAAGACGCCCTTACAGGAAGCACAGGAGCCAGAGTTCAGGCCGCACATGTTTCTGGGTCGACCTCTTCTCTCCACTCACACTGAAAGACGTGACACTCTCACCGTTTCCTGCAGCAGCTCCACATCTGTCCAGCCTGGTCATTTTTAGCAGGGGCTTTGCTATTTTCAATTCACCACATGGAAAAATGGACGAGGTAAAAGAGAGGGTGAAGCCATTTAAAGCTTGTTCAGTGGATGCTGATACTCTGCAAAGACATGTTGATGTAAAAGGAGATGAAACTGTATTAAGCTCAAAATCTCTAAACATTTGGCTTAGTTAGTTCTTTAAAGACCATAATGTATGTTAAAGTAGAAAACAAAACAAAAATGTAGGTAAATTTCCATTCGTTTCATGCATCAGTTTTGAATATGGGTTACGTTTAACCCTTTCATGCATATGCGTTCACTACAGTGGACAGTTCTACAGCTGTTCTCATGTATATTTATGGATTTAGTTGTTTTAGTTCCATATCAGCCGACACAGTGAAAACTCATGCATTATCTCAAACTCTGCAATTCTTATTGTAACTTTCCTGTTCTTTGTCAACTTGATCTGTACGAACATATTTGAGCAGAAATCAAGTGATAATATTATTTTTAAGCAAAAAGATTGGCGGTGGGGAGGGTAGGGGTCCATATTATCTGAGTTTGTAATAGTATTATAGTATTATAATATGTTAAAATGTGATAAAACATCACATTAGCAGCATTAAAAATCTTGTTATTTCTTAGTTTTCACAGAGTAGGTTGTTTAAAATGAATGAAACACATGGTGGGTAAACATTTTTGTAACTAGATTCATAAAAAAAACATGTGAATCATGTTTTTTTCATGCCAAAAGAGGAATAGAAATACTCAGGAAAAAAAAAATCTTGATTGAGGTTCTCATAATCCATGTGTGGAAGGGTTAAAGATGCTTCTGTTACTGTTATTGGTCTGAGTGGCCTAGCGGGGGCGCTGTTCTGCACAACTTGGTTAAATGAGCCTGTACTGCTTTAATTAGCCTCCTATCCTGCTCATCTCAGACAGGAAGAAGTATTTCCACGCTTCCTCAGGAAATATATGAGTTCTGAGGTACGGCTCTTTTCTTAAACCTTTTTCATTTCCCGCATATGAAACTTCCATCTCTGGGACCCAGCAGGGGGGCTTCTGCTGAACCCACATGGGCCTCCTTTACCTGAACCTGGGCCCAGAGCCTCAGTGGGGTGACTCCTCTGTTCGTGGAGGAGCCTGTATGAGATTTCCCAGCTACTCCTTTTCCTTCCTGTGCACCCTCCAACCCCACCTTACTGACGCCCCCTCCCACACTGGGAAAGGACCCAAATGTTGGCCTCATTTAGTCCCACCGACGTGGAAAAAAACCGAGCTGAGAAGGAACTTTGCCCAAGAACATTGAATATTTCCACTTTCTCCCAAAGATTTCCATTTGCTCTACTGCGTCTTACAGGGAAATATTAGACATATTCACTCCAGTATGTTTATTTGATAGGTTTAATGTCTTTTCAGATGATTTGATGGATAAAATAATATTCCAAATACAATGGAAATTAAACTGGTATTGTCGCTGCATTAAGCCCAGTTTAGACCATAAGTTTACAATGAAATGAAAGAACCTGATGATGTATCATTTCACAACCCAATCTTGAATTAGAGCCAATAATGTAATTTTGACCTTTCTGCTAAATGCAACCTTGACCTTTGACCTTTTGCAATATTGATAATGTTGTTTTATATACATATATATATATATATATATATATATGCATGCATCAGTGCGTGTAATATTATGATAATATATCCAGTATTAATTAAGTTATAGTGTGATATGTCTATGCTTGACACACACACACACAGACACACAGTGTTAAGGAAGTTAATTTTGCGGCATGTCACCTTTGACCTGCAGAGAGTCATAGGTGATAACACCAAATATGAGAATTGTAGAAATCTTCTTTGCGCATTGTTTGAAAACAAGTATCCACAACCGCTGTCATTTATGGATTTTACTAGTGAATCAATGTTATAGAAGATGATGCTGTTTCCATGGTAACTATGGATCCTCTGTGGATCATATCAGATGACCCTGAGAAGATGACAAACTGCATTTTACAACAATTATTGACCTGATAGGTTGAGTGATCCAGAAGTTACTTATTTAAGGTTTTTTTTTTCACATCAGTGGATGGTTTGGTTGGTAAATGTTCTGTGTGTAGTTCCGTTCCTACTGTACACTCTTGTATCATGAGTGGAATTCATGAAATGTAGCCAAAATTGTTGAAACGTGACAGTTGACAGTGAAATGAAGTAAAGTCCTACCCTGTTATCCCACCCTGTTCTCCCACACTGACTCAAAGGTGTGTTAGCGTCAACCATCGCTGCCTCTCCGTTCACACACATAGACACCCCTCCTTCAGAGGTCGGAGCTGATCGAAAGGGAAATGGTTCACTTTAACATCCCACCTTTTCCCAGATCCTGGGAGGAGCGTACGCCTGCTGGCAGCTCTGAGAACAATGGCAGGAAACTGGGAGAGGAGCGAGGGAGTTCCTGTTGGCAGGACGATGCTGAAGACGAGAGCTGCGCCACCGCCTCGTTGGAGTGGACACTGGCCCGCCGCCCTGCGCTGTAGGAACTGGGCTCTTTAAAACACTAAGACGCTTATTGTTTCAGATGTTTTGAAAACTGCCCGGTAAAATATCTGATGTTGGCCTTAGATGTTTTTTTTAGGTAAAGACTTGACCAAGAGCCGTAAATTACATTGTGATGTTCACCTTTTAACCATGAAAGCGCTACGAAGATGTATTGGCGTATACTGTAGCATTGTAATTGTTGGATGATATATACATGTCATTTCCCTTTGGACCCAGAACACAAGGACACATTAAAGCTTCCACTTCAATCCACATTGGTTGAACACTGATCAGGGCACAGCTGCATTTCCGTGACACTTACAGTTGTAAATCAGAATGCTGACAACAAAGAGCACCACGTCGCTGCCTGTTGTTGATCTTGTAAAGGCATTGTATTTGGTTCATGATTTAATTTAGCTGTAAAGATTCAATAGCTATGGTTCTGGGCGTATACTCTCCATGAGAGAGAGTATGATGTCTTTTCTCAATCAAAGGTGTCCCTCAAGGTTCCATACTTGACCCAACACTTTTTGAAATTTACATCGACAATATAGCATTCTGTTGCTGATTCGCACCCACCTGTATGCTGATGATACTCTTCTCTATAAACCTAACTCTTTCAACAAATAAGCTCCAGTCACATTTAACAGCTCTTTCTTCATTTAACATTGAGGATGAGGAAGACCAAATGCATGATCTGCAACCAAAATGTTCGAGAAATTGATTGTCTCCACTCTTTTAAATGAAAAATGTGGGAAAGGCAACATTTTGCGAGTTGCACCGCCTTTTAGACATGTTTTAATGTATGCTAATGCAACTGTTTTGAATGGTTGAAGAATGTTTGCTGTGGGTGTTTCAGTTTTTGTTGTTTGTTCAGCCTGTTTTCGTGCTGCCTGTTGGCTAGTTCATCATGGTAAATGAGAATTGGTTCAGAGTCTAACTTTGTCTATATTTGTCTGATCACAAATCTAGGCTTTGATTAGGAGTCACCTTTCCCTCTTCTAACACCTGATTCCAATGATCAGCCTGTCATCAGTTCTGCAGAAGAATGATAATGATGATCATGTGACCTGGAAAAGGGAAACATCTAAAACATGTAGGTTAGTAACTTTCCAGGACCAAGACTGATGACCCTTAGCTTAGATTCACCTTTTTTTTTTTCTATTTGTGTATTTTTATGGAAATCTAAAGCTCTTCATAAACTCATGATGTGTGTGTGTTTTTTTTTTTTACTTCAGGGGTCAGTTATGATTAAAAGAGGTCTGGATCAATAAATGTGCTCACGTACAGGTCTGCAGCATCACCATGTTTGATTGTAATGCATTAAAATATTATTACCATCAATTTTTTTTATATGTAATGAATGAATGAGCTGCTTATTTTGAACATGTAGAGCAATAAGAATACATACATGCACACATTTTTAGAAAAATAATGTGTTAGAAATGGAGATAGCTCAGACAAAAGTGTATTAATTTCTAAAAATTCAACTCATTACAAATCAACACACAAACTATAATCAATATCAATCAATTTAACAATTATCATATATAGACAATGGTATAATTAAAGAGGTTCAAGAGTCCAACAGGGGGAAAAAAACATACAATTTTATGGATTTTAGTAAAAATCAGTTATGAGGGGGTGAACAAACTGTGTTCCATAGAGATCCATATCTGCAAAACAAAAACAAAACCCCAAATGAGGAGGTTATTAGATTAAGAGTACAGTCCCAAAGATGGTCTCAGAGGTGCCAGATTTCCTAGCTCCACCCCTGTGTTCTGGAAACCAACTCTTTAAATGATGTATTCACACATTTGATATTTGATCATGACGTCTTTTCAGAAACAGAGTGACCAAAAGATGAGCGAGTGTTGACATCAGCGCCCAATGAGCCGCTCGGATCATTCATGACCCTGTGGTGGTTTGAAAGACGGCTTTCCTGCGCTCACACCCAAGCCCGGGTCACATCCACAGCACCGGGCCGCATGGCTCACCCTAACCCCTGCTGGACACCCTCCACACCCTCCAGTCCGGCCAACAACTCATTCCATTGTTCTCCAGAGTGAGACATCCCTGTGCACAAGTGGCCAGAACACACTGAAACCCAGATGTGTTTTTTTTTTTTTCTTCGTAGTTAGGTGTGTGTGTGTGTGTGTGTGTGTGTGTGTGTGTATTATAGTGGTGAAGCATTGTTTTTGTGAGGGTGAATTAACAAGAACATTCTGCGTAAACCTCTTCTGATGAAGTGGAGTGATAGGAAATGGCTGCAGGGTTTCAGTTATTCTTTTCCAGCAATTCCACCAGAGGATTTTTTTTTTTAATCAGGCTGAAAAACATCATATACTTTTGTTTTTAACCCCTGTGTTTGGTGTGGTGACATAAAAACATAAACAAAATCAAACCACAGCCATAATCTGACATTGTCTTACTTTAATGGTCTGATGTCACATATCTGATGGTATGTGGCTTTCTTTACAAGATAATTTTTCTTCTTGTGCATTCCAGGCATAGTTTTTTTTTTTTTTTTTTTACGAGATTGACCCATGCTTACGACAAATCGGAAATGGGAAGTTTCCTCCTTTTTCAGTAGGCCAGGTTGGATGGGCTTTGAAACACTTACAACAAATAATTTACCACTTTGAAGCATCAAACATGGAATATTTCCAATATTGAAATACTGCAACAAAAAGGAAGACATCAGTGCAAATCTATAATTTTATTCCAGATAAATCCACATGTAACATATGCTAATGAAATGATAACAAGAATATACGTCATCAAATGCAACATGAATAAAATGTTGTTTTTCGATTCTTATCAGCAGTGTGAAAGCAGCATTTACCTCCACAATATAATGGACTACTATTATGTTTTTATTTTTAATATTTAGTTGGATTAATTCATCTTTTTTCAATACTGTTTTTTTATATATACTTTTCCTCTCTTTAGCTTTTTCTTGTAACTTTGCACTCTGTTCTTTATTGTTTGTGGTCTCAGTGTGTGCTGCTCTTGGAATCTCATTTTCCCCAGAGCTTTGCCTGGGGGATCAATAACGTTCTACCTAATCTAATCTAGAAGCCAGGATTGGAGCCACAGGGGGTCTGAGGGAGTCATAGACCCCCTGGTCAAACATCAGCTCCTCTTGAAAGAGACTTTATTAAATTTTGGGGGGGAGGGTCCTCTATAATAATGACAATAATGTGTATATTTGCTGTGTATTTTAAAAAAAATCACATATGGTGTATTGTTGCTTCTACAATTCTTCATCTATTTAATGTATGGTTCATATAATTGCTCCAAATTCACAATTGCATAATTTTGTCATGATGGTGTTGATCTATTGTGACCACTGAAATGTGGCAGTGCTGCCAGTTAAATTAGTTTTAAGGCCTACATTAGTAGCCATACAAAATATTGTAAAAGAGGAAGAAAGGATGCACACAGTCAGACACAGACTAGTAACTGTGTTTGTTATATTGTGTATGACAAGTATTGTGCACATGCGTGTTTGGTTCACACTGTGTTAGTATGGTGTTTAATTTAATAAGTTCAAAGAATATTTTTAGAATTGCAAGCAAAAAATATCAATTCAAAATACCAAATTAAAAAAATCGAACAAAAAACAAAAATTCTAATTGAAAAATATAAGACTGTAATGAAAGGTTAATTGGTTAATCTAAATTGCCCATAGGTGTGAATGTGAGAGTGATTGTGTATATATGTTCAGCCCTGAGATGAACTGGAAACTCATACAGGGTGTACCCCGCCTTCACCCATTATAAAAAAAAAAAAAAAGAGAACATGCAGTATATTCTAATTGATGTCTGGAATTTGAACAACAAAAAAGTGCTCTGGAAAAATGGGGAAATGGACTCACTCATAACATTCAAAGCATATTTTCTAATGTTTCCCAACCATTTTCTGACCTTTTTATTGTCAAAATAAGAAAAAAGCCTAGGTGGGCCATTTCAGGTTTAGGATTTAAAGGGTTAATATAATGTTGTGGACAGTTTTCTCTGCACAAACGTCCTTCAGGTTGTTTATACCTAAGTTCAAATACCTTTATTTGTCCCTGAGGAACCATGTTAAACCCTGGGCCATTTGTTTCCAGTGGGAATCATTTCAACACAACACAAAACAATGGATTTCCTAATAGCAGAAGCTGGAATCATTTAAACCAAGTTATGATGAGAAAACAGCAAAGGTAAGGTAATGTTAATGATCATAGCTTCATAATGTGACCTGAATTGTTGTTCTGTGTCTCTTTCAGTGTGTTTTTTTTGGTAGAGAATTAATATGTGTATTGTTGGATCTGCTTTGTGTTAGCTTACCGTGCTATTGTTAGCTAAGTTCGTATCAATTTTGTGTAATTGAAAAATCTTGTCTTTGACTGTTAGTTTGATTTAGATATCCACCCATTTAATTGCTTTTTGTTTAGTTTTGTTCTGTATTAGCTTTTAGCTGACGTTCTTTTGGTTACATGGATGTATAAAGAATGTGTTTATTGCTACAAGCGTTAGCATTAGCATTAGCAACACAGATGGACTTGTGGCTGCCTCTGGTACAAATGGACAAAACTCTGAAATTCAAATTTTCAACTTTACGGTGTTATTGAAGGACATAATAATAATTTATTACTTTTCAGATTTTTTTTTCAATTTTTTTCTTATTGCTATGCAGAAAACCCAGGTAATTTAACTTAATATATTTGGTTCCTTACCTATTTAGTGTGTGTGTGTGTGTGTGTGGGGGGGGGGTTCGAACTGTATATCAATAATATATAAAACCAACATGTAAGTTAAAAGACACATGTATTATAGAACATTAGCATGTCACTATAAGCCTTAGAACATCATTATAGGTTTATAATGCACTGGGGGAAAACCCTGATATGTCTTGTAATATCATATTGTTGTAATAGTGCAAATAAGATCAAAGTGTACACATTAGACTAAATGTATTTCTATGGTTGTATTCATGTGCAGATTTTTAGACATGTTGGTCAAGATATTTTTAGGAAAGCTATGAAACAAACTGAAGATTTGGAGTTAAAGATGAACTTGGTGGTTAAAGGTCAAAGGTCAAAGTCACTATGACCACAAGTATGTCCTTTCTAATGACTGTAGTATCTCATGAATGCCTCATGTCATTAAAGTTAATGCATTAATTTGAATTCAAGGATAAACTCAGTAGAATTTGGTGGCTAAAGTTTAAGGTTAGTAATAAATTAGCTAAATTTTGTCAAACTAAAACTTTGTTACTAATTGGGGCTGGTAGTTCTTAACCTTAATGCCTACGTTTAAATATACAAGTGTTTTGAAAATAATTTATTTGTGTTTTTGCTTCAAGTAGATTAAGAGTAGTATTAATTTGACTACAGCACATAAAATACATAGAAATGTGGGTATGATGCATATTTTTGACAACCGACACACTGGTCCATCAGTGCTTGTCAAAGGTTTGATGCAAATTTTCTTAAGCTGACACTAATGGCCCTTTTCCACTCCCTGTTTTCAGCCCATTTCAGGACAACACAACACCCTGTTTATTGCATTTCCACTAGGTGTGCATGGTACCTGCTTTTTTGCTGAGCCCAACCATGCTGAGCTGATTACTACAGCATGGCAAGTTGCTGTCCACTGACTGGTCAAGGGGAGTGTCCTCATCACGCTGGGACAATCACATCCCACCACTCAGAAGTTTGGTCGAACGACCACATTGACGGACTGCGGTGTGTTCCAATAGCCGCCTCAAAGGTACACAACACAACATATTTCAGTACTTAAGATCGATTTACAATGTTGGACAGGGCAAAAAACTAGAAAACTAGCTTCACTATCTCTACCCACTTTGCGGTCGTACAATTTATAATGGAAATACAAACGAAACTGCCTCAACAGCAGCATTCAGCTCGACACGACATGACACGGTCAGGTTTTATATGGAAAAGGGCCATAAGGCATTACTTGAACCGCACGAACAGTTTAATGGTGCAATGTGCTTGAACGGATTAAATTAAACTTGTTGTGTTAGCCATGTATTCTGACCACCAAAAACCTGACCTTGCTTAATTCTTGCATCATATATTCCTGAGAACTGTCTGATGTCTCATATCCACAGGAATATCCTGAAGTCTAGTCATCCCACACTTGGTTACATAAGTTTATGAGGTTCCCTCTTCTCTCTGAAGGGAAATATTCTGGATGAATCACAAAACCTAAAGTAATCACCAAATTAAAGCCAAAACATGGATCAGAGTTGTATTATTTATTTATCCATCATCAATCGCCTTCCTATTAAAAAGCCCTTTGCGCTTCTATAGCCTTGCCATCATGCTCAGGTGCAGATATGCTCATGTCCTGTGGAAACATCCTTGACAACGCTCAACTACCCACTTCTTGGAAGCCTGTGTGCCCTTGCAAACATCAGCTAAAGGCTTTAAGTTGGAATTGGAGTATGCGGAAGTTAAAGCAGTAAACAAGGGTTTAGTCATGAGACTGAGGAAATGTTTGCTACCACATACTGAGTGTTCAATGGCAATGTATTCTTAGAAACAGGAAGCCTGGCAATATGTCCACACAGGTCTGATTTCCACAGAGGTAAATAAAGGGAGGAGGAGCCTGGTGTGAGGTAAACAACAAAAACATCTGTAAGTTAAATTCGCTGAAAGCTTTTACAGGTAAATACTTCAAGTTCTGCCTTATTTTTATCTGCTCAAAGAGGAAACGTGTGCCATATCAAACCACACAGGATACTACACTGTTGCTCATCTAACAGGATGTGAGTTTAATGTTGGGTTAGTCTCTTAAAAAAACGTACAAAAAGGGTTCTGTACAGGCCAAAGTAATGCGATTCCCTTGATAACTGGGATTCTCCAGAACCGCAGATACCAGAGTTCTTTGTGGAGTGAGGTCATGACTACAAAAGGCATGCAAGTAGCTCGTAAATATTACTTGCTATAAGTGCACACACATGCTTTTGATTAGCATGTGTTTGCAGATGAAACTCTTCATCTTCACTGAAGTTGATAAATCATGCAGTTAAATAGTCCAAGTGGCCATTTTCCTTCGGGATTTCCTAATTGTACCTGTTCACATATAGATCTGGAAAAGAAACAGACAGTAACACACCCTGCTTTGTCTGGAAACAATATCCATTTCAGTGGGAAATATTTTCTAAGGTCAGACAAGGAAACCCCACCCTCATATATTTTCCTCCATATGTCTTAGAGAAGAATAAACCCAAAGCATCTTAAATATGAACAACAAGAGACTGTAAAGGGGATGAGGGATATTACAGAAACTGTGACTCTGACGCTAAATTTCAGTTTTAAAGAGCTTGTTTTTATTTACAGCATTATTATTTCAGAATAAACAAGCATCATGATTCCTTATAGTTCAACAGCAAGACCTTTTTTAACCACAAACACACGTAAAGTAATACTTATTTTGAAGCTTGGATATTTTTTTTCTAATGCTGCGAGTCAGGTGCTTCAGCCTAGACAAAATAACACACAATTATTTCCAGTGTAATATACAGTAAATGTACAGTAAGAATTCTGATATTTATAACATGTTTATCAAGCAAGTTCTCTACTTACAAACACAAAAAACAAGGAATATAATTGGAATTGGAAGAAAAAAAACAAAAACCTGTCTATCACCTAGTTTGGAAAAAAATAGATCTGGATTTTAGATTTGTTTCATTTGTGTGAAACATTACATTTTCATTTCAGTCTCTAGTGTTGGGGGCTAATAGCAAATTCCATTTCTAAGCTAACTGGCTGCAAACTATATTATAATTGTGAACAGTTGCAACATTAGTGCTAATAAGCTCCTGTTAGCTTTAGCATTTGTTAATGCTTGATCAAGAAAGGGAACCATTTGCTGTTCACGTTAGCATTTACAACTGTGAGTAAACACCATTTCTAAACTGTTTGTGGTGGATTTCTTGAACAATATATCATTTAAAAGTCAACTTTTAGTGCTTCAGTATGTCTCATCTGCTCCTATCCAGCAGTAACAGTGAGCAACACTCCACACTTATCTCAAAAACAGGGCTAGATCCTAAACAAAACTTCACACAAGCATGCTACATATTGAATATTTGTCAAACACTGGCTGTTAGCATATGTAAAGTGTGTAAATATATGAATAGTGTTATTAGAAACATGTTCATGATGGAAATATATCCAAAATATCTGAGCAAATTTTTTAAATAAAAAGCTAATAAAATGCTACAACTGCCTAATTCTCATGTTCACTTGTTTGATAAGAAATGACTGAATTAATTATTATTTTTTGAAAAAAAAATATGTCACTAAACACTTGAACACAAATAAATATTCAATTTGTTTCACAGCAATACATTTATGACTCCTTGTGTACGTACATAAAGTTTGTGTTGGAGTCTGTTTTGTGCTGGCACCCACTTTGTTGTTGATGTTAGCCATTTCTAGCTAAGAGTAATTAGTGTTTGTATAATGTAGCTGCTGTAGAAGAGCAATAAAATATCCCATTTCCTCATGTAGAAATCTTTGATTTCAGTTATTGCCCCAAAGTACAAAACTGATTCCAACACAAATTTCACAACATAAGCACTCACCAATCAGAGTTGAAGCTGTGAATAAGAAAATAAAACATGTATGGCATCAAGGATCACTGTATACTTGTCTTGTAAATTGTCAAGAAAAGGAAAATATTTACAGTACAAGAATTTCACAAGGTTGTCTCACTGTTTATGATTGGCTGAAACCAGCAGCTCTTCACTTGTAAAAGACACAATTGGCATATTGAGTAGTATATTTAGCATGACTTAAGAAATCCACTGTAGTGTAAATAATTCTGAATAAGACGTGGCTGGAAATTATACAAAATACACTAATGGTTGTCCATTTTTGGAATGTGCCTATACAATATGCCATTTATACATAACAAAAATAATCCTCATGCACTTTTCACTCACTGTTGCCTTTCATACTTTGTCATCTGTCCAGCATTATGGAATATTCAGATAAACGCACAATATACTGACGCTCGTATTTTGTTTAATTTAGGAACAGGAAATAAAACATAAATTAAAAAGAAATTGCCACACATTCCAAATCTAAAACTCTCCGTACGGAACTGATCAAGGTTCTCTATGCGCAAAGGAAACTGTCAAAATACTCTTGTGCATGAGTCATATACGCGTGTATATTAGCCTGTAGTTATGTAAAAATAAATATATTTGTGCAAAAAATATAGATATATTTGTAAACTCTTGGATGACTGCAATCAAAAATGCATTATGTGTATTTTATCTGTCAGAATAGGAATTAATACATTTTGACATCGGGGCCGACCCAGGACACGCTAGGGGGATTATATCTCTCGGCTGGCCTGGGAACGCCTCGGGATTCCCCTGGTGGAGCTGGCTGAGGTAGCTGGGGTGAGGGAAGGCTGGGCTGCTTTGCTGAGACTGCGACCCCCACGACCCAGACCCGGTTACAGCTGAAGTCGACGAACGAACGAACATTTTAACATCACAAATACGAATTCACCAACGTGACTCTACTGTCACAAGTACGTCACCACTTCACTGGAATTATTTATTGAGTAGAAAATGCATAGATTCTACAGACTGTGCATGAGTTCAGGGTCCCTTTGTTCAGCAAGATCGGACAAAATCTCTGGTCAGTGATTGAAATCAGGTCAAATCAAAACATTTGTACATTGTTCTGACTTCAGAGAAGGAACCTGAAGGCCTGTGTAGCTATTAAATCCATGTATAATTTGAGTCACGTTGGTGAATTTGTATTTGTGATGGAGAAAGCTGCATTTCCTGTTTGTAATTCTCGTTGTCAGGGGCAACTGGATCCCATGAAAGCCAAATGCTGTCAAAAAATTCAGTATCGTGTTTATCTGTCTGAGCAGGAGTAGTGTGTGTGTGTGTGTGTGTGTGTGTGTGGGGGGGGGGGGGTCGTACATAACATGATTTGTGCTTGTGTGAAACAGAAACTTAACAGGCTTTCAATTTTCAATTCCCAACTTTTATGTCTCAGAACACGTTTATAACTTCTATCCTCATGATGTTAACCCCCCCAGCCTTGTTGTCAAAAGTCATTCGTCTGTATTCTGATGGATAAAATACACACAATACATTTCACGAATGTTGGAACTCATTCAAGAGTATACAAATATTTATTTTTTTGCACAACTGTAGACTAACTTGCACGCATCTTTCTATCTTATGCACACAAATATTTTGACAGCGTACTTACCACATAGTTTACTCACATATTTTCCCAATAATTTTCCCTGCAACCCAGTGTTGGATAACTGGAATTTCAACCACAATAACACCCATGTGGTAAAGAAACTCAGGAAGTGTCCAAAACTGCATCTGCTGGCAATTACATGTAAGTTCTATTCCATACCTGTCATGATTTAGCTGATTTATACAGTGCACGCTTTATGCTGATATAGTTTCCCTTGTTAACAAATCATTCCAACCATGGAAGAGTGAGGAGCAAGATAAACAGGAAGCTTTTTTCCTCTTCGTCCCATGCAGCCTATGTGCCTCTGACATCACCCAGTGAAATACACATTCTGCCTGCAGAGCTAATGTGCCTCGGTCTAATTATCCAGAATGTCAGCAGCAGTACAACGTTGGCCAGGAGTAAAAAGGAAAAAAAAATAAAAAATCTACCTCCAACAACAAGCAACAACCTTTGTATCGACTTCTTATTGACTTTGGTTCTTTCGTTCATTTAAAGTTTTTGAAGCTTAATCTACATAGTCCCAAAAAAATAAAAAGAGGAAAAAAAAGCAAATATTCACAGGCTCGTCCTCAGTTTGCAGCAGTTGTCCCTTTTGAATTTGAATTTTTCTCGGGGTTAACATCAGTAGCTGGTGCCATATGCTTAGAAAGTTCTTCTTAGTAATAGTCAAGGGAAAAGCTTGTGGTGGAAGGATTAAAACTGTTAAATATTCAGTTTTATGGACAGTAGCATTGAAAAATAACCAAAGAAGATCCTTTTTTTTTGTTTTTTTTTTGGTCCCATTTTCCTTTTTCTTTTTCCCCCGCAGTCCATCATCACACAAAAGGACTGTCTGATCGGAATATATCTGAGTAGCTCTTGCCGTTCATGTGCTCGGTGTGGCTCTCGATGCTGTAGCAGCGGTGGACCTCTGTAAGTGACGACGCCACGAATGAGGCAGGGCGAAAGAAGTCAGCGTTGGCAAAAGTGCCGGCGAACTGCATCCTCTGCTGATTCCAGTGTCTCCGAAGAACACTCTGGACCTATGACAGGAGACACACAGGATTAAAAAAGCTGTATGGAATATAAACTGTTTACTAGAGGATGGAGCCACTGTAACGCCAGTATATCAGACCACAGGTTATATTAGCTTTTTGAAGAAGGAAATGGTTGTCAATGGCAACTAAATGCCTTCATATGAAAAACTGCAGCTACTTCCTGTACCTGCAATTCAGTACTTTGTATACCTGTGTGTAGTTAGTTGAATATTTGAAACATCTGCAGTAACCAGTGACATAATACCGATATGACAAGAATACAGTAATAATTGCGGCCATTTTAAATTGCAATAAACATTAACATACCCATAATGTCATCGAATAATTGAGCCAATAGCCTTGTTGGGTATTATATTATTGATTGAGCATTAAAAATCCATTGAAAATGTTATGAATACAGATGATAATGTAGTAATACTCAATGGGACTGCGTTTCTTTGGAAGAAAAGTGCGCTTTTGGTAGGTTCTGTGCAGTTTGCTAATGAAAAACAGGTATAGTGGGGTAGCATAGTCATAAAATTCAGTCATAAAGAATACGTCTCCTCCTTAATTATACTTCTAAGAGCAAATTTGACCATTATTGTACAAAATATTTGTTTAGAATATAATTAATGTCAATTCTTATTTCATGTATGCAGGAATATTATATTCATTAATTATAGTGAAGTGACTTTGGTGGTTAAATGAGGGATGAGTAGCACATTTTTGTTCAGTTGTGAAAATATTAGTAATAATATAAAGGAATCAGGCTCATTACTCACCTCCCCATTGAAGAAGCAGAATATTGTCGAAACTAACAAACCCTGAAAATGTGAAACCAAAACACATAAGTATAATTATATGATCAGAGCTCAAACTTCAGACATGTTACAAGTATTCAGTGAATGCATAATCCATTTTTGAATTAGAGCCAATAATGTGATTTCAACATTTCCACTAAATGTGACCTTGACCTTTGAACTTTTCCAATATTGCTAATTTCATCACATGTATATATCCATCAGTGTGTGTAATATTATGATAATATATCCAGTATTGATTAAGTTATAGCGTGATATATCTATGCTTACAGTATAATAATCTCACCCAACCACTGTGAGGTGATATTAATCATATCTCATGCATCCATGTGTCCTGACCTGGTAGTGCATGAGGATGTCCATAATGTACAGGTAGATCTCAGCGACGTTGTGTTCCTGGGGTTTGTAAGGAAGCAGCACATACTGGATTCCCAGCAGAGGGATAAGGATGAGTGTGGCCCTCACAGCCCTCATGTAGAGGCTGGACTCGGCCTGATGCGTCACCCTCAGCTTGGTGATCAGAACTCGGACGATGTTTAATAAGAAAAAGAGGTTCACCTGCAAAGAATTAAAATGGTTATCCGCACAGTTAATCTTCTTCAGTTAAAATGTATGCTTTTTTTGGGAACACTTTATGATACCTACACACAATTGACTATGTATTAACCATTTATTACCTATTTGTTAATGGTTTATTCATACACAATTCATCATCAACAAAGCGTTTGTTCTTCTTTTCCATGAACAAACCATTTGTAGCCGTGTAAACAAATGCTTTCTGATTAATTGTGTATAAGCAATACATTATATTATAATATTATAAAGTGTTGCCGTTTTTTTCTAACCAATTTAAACTCATTTGATGTGTTTGAAAATTACAAAGCAGAAGGATTTGGATAATATGTTTTTTTTTTTCTGTGCCCTGATTCGAAACTTAACAACAAAATAAGGCTAAAAAAAACACGTGTTTCACTTTCAGCAGCATCAAAGACTGTTAACATTAGAGCTCTAGCATGTCAGTGGGACAAATAATCCCACAAACCTGATTTTAAAATGTACAAAAGTAAAAATTAAATGTATATAAAATTTTAAATAAGGTATAGACTAAAAGTGCTATATTTTAAAGCCTGGAATAATGTAAAGAATACAGACTACCATTAATTTTTACATATTAATGACTGAAATAATAAAAATTTTGAGGCAAATATAGAAAAACACATATTTTTTTTCATTTTAATCTTCATTCTAGTGGATATATGCAAATACTACACATCCTCCTTACCAATAACTGCACTTTAATTTAACATTTTTCAACACCAACAGAGGAAAGTCACCACTTACCACTAATGCAGCACAGATGGGACCGTGAATAATATAGAGCAAGGACGTATCTGAACTGACCCAACATCTGTGAAAGCACAAATCACATTACATCAATTACATTATGTTCCAAAGAAATAGCCTTAAAAGTCTCATTACGATGTGGAAATGCTGTTTGTCAGTTGCTAACCTGTCATTGTAGTAGCAGCGACGTGCTATTGAATGTATCACTGCTGGTATCAGCGGAAATCCTGTAAAAAAAAATATACTTCTATTAACCCATAGAGACCCAGTACTACTTTTGTGTTAGTGCCCAAATGACATTTCCTTTAGCTACAGTGATTTATCAACATTTATTATGATATTATCATCTCTATTTTACATTTTTAACTGTTAGCCATGTATTTTCCTTTATTTAAAGTCTTATATTTAATTTAGATGTCCATGAAAATTCGGAGATCACATCAAAATAGAGCAAACTGAAGGAAAAAAATTTGATTTTCAGCAAAGATATTGACAATTGAACAAAATAACAAGCATATTCAACCATTGTCATGTGTCATACTCCATAAGTTTTACTGGTGAGTCAATGTTGTAGAAGATGACAGCATTTAAAATGGTCTGAACGTCCAAATGGGTCATATGTGATGATCATGAAAAGATGACAAACTGCATTCTATGGCAATTAGTGATAGGATTAGTGGATCAACAGGTGTTAAACATTTTAGATGTGGACATGCTTTTAGGAGATGGCAGATGTTTGGGTCCTTAGGGGTTAAATGGGTCGAATTGCATATACTTGAATGTTTATTATAATGTGCGACTTACCCCAGCCAAGTAGATAATACCACATCAGATGTTGTTTTTCTGCAAAAACTGCCACAACGATGAGCGTGTGCAGGTAAATGCCCTCACAGAGCATCCAGAAGTAATTACAGCTGAACAGATACAGGTGGATGAACATGAGCAGCTTACAGGTCACCTGGAACCAATAGGAAATATGAAGTCACTGAGAACTAAATAAAAAAACCATCATAAATATTTAACAGATGTTAGAGTCTTTTACTCTGGACACTCACAGAATCACTGTATGTCTGTCCGCCTTTCTTCACCACTGTGGTGAGCCACACAACAGTGATGATGGAGTTCAGCACAAAGGATAGAAAGAGGTTTTTGTGCAGCGTTATCCTCTGACAGCTCAGACTCCTGAGGGAGTTAACAACAAGGAAACACAGCCATTCATATTTACATGGGTTTGTCAAATTGTTCTGTTTATTCTGTCTCTGGAATCCCAACTACACAATACCCCTTCACTTTATTTCTTAGTTTTGTCTCATGTTAAGTAAAGCAAAAATCTCATTTTAATCCAAGTTCAAAACATTGTCATTTAAGTTTTTTGTCTATATACAGAATCAGTGAGAGCTGAGGTGCAGAGTTTCTTTTTTTTATTGTTATTTTATTCATTAGTTTATGTGGTTTTGGACAACACACATGAATGAACACCTGTATTAAATAACATTAGATGTAAATGTGCCAGATTATATCGAAAATGCTAATTTACCCAGACAAAAGAAAATCAAAGATGAGAAGATAAGGCATCAAATATAATAGAATGATAAAGAGAAGACGATCTATCTATCTATCTATCTATCTATCTATCTATCTATCTATCTATCTATCTATCTATCTATCTATCTATCTATCTATCTATCTATCTATCTATCTATCTATCTATCTATCTATCTATATATCTATCTATATATCTATCCATATTTATATTTAAAACTGCCAAACAATCAGTGCAACAATCATAAAAATAATCTTAAAATCTAAAAGAACTAAAACATAAAAAAAACCTAAAAGACCTAGCCTGCTTCTTGTTATGCACAGGCCCATATTGCACTCACATAGCAGCATTTAGAGTGACTACCGCAGTGGGATAGAAGTTATTTCTTAGTCTGCTGGTTCTTGACTTTATTGATCTGTACCATCTACCTGACGGCAACAGTTCAAACATGGAGTGTCCAGGGCGTAATGTTCTGTGTTTTTGTTTTTGGATAAGTGGGAATATAAATCTTATTTAAAAAAACAGAATGAAATATAAATCTAATAAAAAAATATAGTGAAATATAAAAAGGCTATTAAAAATAACAAGGCAATAAAAGTGCAACATGTTACAAATTATCATGAGACTCTTTTGCTTTTTGCTGCTGTTATGCAATTAATCCTGCAAACCAGGCATGAAAAAAAAACACTCAGTTGCACCATATATTCAAAATCCTGAAAATGATTGACCATTTGGTAGATCTGAGTAGAGCTGCAGTGATTTAAGAGATTCATACAGAAAAAAAAGCAAGAAAAATATTGTTGTATGAGGATTTCAGAGCATTTTTTTGAGTATCATGCGCATCATAGCATCATTGCTTAAGTCATATTTTAGGCCCATATTTGCCTAACTTGACTCTCCTAACTAACACTTCTCCTTAATTTTTCATCATTGAAAATATAGAGGCTAATGGTATACAAAAAGTCTAATCTAACTGTAAGACTAACTGATATTAAACTCAAATACATTCAAAAATCTAACATTTTTTGCAAAAAGTCATACCATAAACTGCAACACAACCATAATGATAAGCAAATTAAAAAAAGAAAAAGGTGATTAAATGGACAAACATGTCCTTAAGGGTTAACTTTCAACACAATCCCAATGAGGTTTCGTACATAGACGTATCTACACTTGCTTAAAATGGAAGAAGATGATCAGTGATATGAGTAGTGACACCAGCGACAGTCCATGTCCAATCATAATCAAGTAGAAATGAGTCATCGCCGCCTGCAACAAAAAACATTGAATTCTCTTTTTACTTTCGTCTATTTATTGATGTCATTGTCATTTCATTGTCATTTCACAGCAGCACTATCCCCTTTACCTGCATCTTTTTTTTTTCATCGAGGTGTGTGGTGTTAGCTCTGCAGTTTGTAAAGTTGGTCCATGTCCTCTTGCTCTCAGGGTGGCGTCCCCATTGGCCTGTCACACCACACACTTTGGACGCGGCGGCTGTTAAAATATTATGCACAAACACCAACTATTAGTAGAAAAAATAAGAATAAATGCTAAATATGAAAAAAAAAAAGAGACTGCATTGTTAAGTGGATTGTTTCATTCCAACTTTCTCTTTGCATCCTTGGCTTTTTTTGTCCTGTTGCATCTTTATGTCATTTGGTTTGTTGTGGTGTTTGTAACCCTTATAAACCTTCTGGAGCATCTGTGCTCCCATTTCCAGTTACAGTCTCGTATCTGTTGAACTATATGTGCTATCAAAAAAAAAAAATCCAATAGTTCCTGAAACCTTTATAGGTTTATTGGATCATTATGGTCATTTCACTCATGCCAAAATGATAACATGCAGTAAATTGTAAATGATTGGTAGATTTTGATAGATGTGAAAAATGGACAAATTGACAAATAGTATGACTCAATACATATTTTCTAATTCTTTGGTTCATCAAAATAAGAATAAACATCCAAGCAGACTATTTTTCACTTGATATGAGCTGAGAAAAGTGTGGAAAAAAACAAATACAAAAACAAAACGGGTGCAGTCATAACACATTTTCAAACCAAAATAAGAAAAAAAAAGTTTAGACTTAGGGTTAAAAGGTCTTCGTTTTTTATTATAATTCTTATATTATTCTTACTCCAACAGTAAGCTGTAGAATTATCTTTCAGGTCCTGACTCTGTTTTAGCAGTTTTGTATTTTAGTATTTAAATCATTATAAATAAAAGTATTGTAAAAAAAAAAATTCACCATGAGGGTCGAAATCTTCATAATAGTCGGGACAGCTCTGCTCTGCCGTGAGCCCGGCTTCAGTTTCATCCCAACATAACCATCCATCCCATGTTGTGTTACACACTGGTCCTGCTGCAAACACAAGATCATCAGTGGCTCAGAGGACGTAGACACAATTATATTTTTCCACGTCGACTCACACACAGGGGGGGTTTCTCCACTCACCTGTTGCTTTTGTCTTGCGCTGTGACTGTTTCAAAATCCTCTGGAAACACACGTATTGGGCCGAAGCGATCTGGTTCCGTGTGGATTTGTGTTCCCCCCGATGGTTCAGATGCTCCTGGTAGTCCTCCTCAGGGCTTGCCACCACCAACAGCTTAAAAAAAAGGCATAATAATGATGTATGATACTAATATATTCGGAACAAATTTAGTTCACGTTTCACATACAGCCCAGTAGAATCTCAAATGAGTAAAATTACACAATAACCTATAAATACAGACAACTCCAAACTTTTATTTGCATGTAAAAGTAAAATTACATGATGATAATATTTATACTTGCAAACTATCCTTTAAAATAATGTGGAAAAACAGGATATTTCAGTAGAAAATGAGGTGTAATTTTAATAATATGTTATGTCCACATGTCCACATGGATTTACAAATACACAAATCATTTAGTAACAAGCAAAATATTATTGAAATTTCACATCTCTTATGATATTTCCTGGTCGTGTTTATTCTGGTTATTTTTGTGAAAGGATAGTTCAAAAATTTAAATATTTTCTTGATTTTTCAACTTTTTTTTTTTTTACACTAAAACGAGGTCAAGAATTTGGAGTCGTCATTAATTATATCTTATTTTATGATTTTACTGGTCCAAACCACCTGAGATTATATTAGCCTAACAAATTAAGCTTTATATTATTTTAGTTGGATCTAAAGACCTTTACACGGTTAAAAAATTTTTCATTATTTCATTCTATTTTCAGCTGTTGTGTGATATACAAAACTTCAACCATCACTGTTTGGACACAAGGGAAAAGGGACATCAAAAAGACTGGAAAAAGGAAACGACGGGACGCCTCACGAGAACACAGAAAGAAAAAGCAGAACGAGAAATCGTCAAATCTGACCAATGCAGGAGAAACAGGAGGAGTGTTGGGTCGGAGAGTGAGAAATCAGGAAGCGGGCCATTGGCACCATCCAGTGAGAGACAAGAGGGCGGACATGCTCTCACACACCTGGGACTTCCTTTTCTACACACCATCACACAGCAGGGGGGGGTGTGGCCGTCCCAGGAGTGGGACGGCCACGCCTCGGTGTAAAAATAGCTGATAACACATGGGGGAGGACGCATCTGATGAAGGCTGCAGCGACAGCCGCCACATGTCAGGTATGAAAACATCACTCTACTGCTTTGAATGAAAGAAAATAATCCATGCATCACTGTTTGGAGTTTTAATTTAGAATTTAACTGTTGATTATCTTTTGTAATGGACCTTCATTCATGCATGACGAAAAATGAATCCAACATGTGGATTTTATAAAAGGGTTATGAATAATCAATAGAATAGAATAAATATGGTACAAGATATATATATATATATATATATATATTAGGACTATCAAATGATTAAATTTTAAAAAATCACGTTAATAACAGGATTGTTTTGGATTAATTTCAATGAATCATTATTAAATATTAATTTTTAACCTATATTTATTGTGTTTTATTTTGCATGAGCAAAAAGACTGAAGAAAGAAGGGAATATATCTTTGTCCAAGCTGGGTGACACATTAACCCAAGGGTTAACAGAATCCCTGACTAACATATGCTTTGTGTTAATGTACTCAAATTTCCCACAAAAATGCACTACAATTCACCAAAAAAATAATAATGAACACCCAAAAAGCAATGAAAAAATCCAAGACATTTTGAAAGTCTTCTAAAACACAGGAAAAAAAGTGATTAAAAATCCAAAACCTATGCAAAAATATGAATAAATATATGCAATTAACATATTTATTCAACACCTTCCACAGTTTCAACAAAACAACTGTAAATATATATATATATACAACACAGGTGACATAAAACATGTGCAGTAAATGATTACACAGTGAAACAGCAGATTTCAGACTAATATACAGTTTTGTTACCTTATGGAGGGAGCACAGCACCAGGACACCCAGGAAGCACTTCAGCTCCATCGTTCCTCTCTTCTTCATATCCTAAGGAAAACCAATAACATGTGTTTTTTTTCACAGAACAGAACCAGGAGATTACATTTAACAAAGTGATGTGTGTGTGAATCACTGCACAAAGCCCTCTCTCTCTAACATCCGAGTGTATTTTTACATTTTGCTGGATGTTATTTTTATGCAGTATGGAGGAACAGGTAAAAGTTTCAGCACCCTCTCAAATAGTTTCCCCCTGGAGCTCAATAAGAAAACTGTTTCCTGAGCTGCAGCAGCTGTTAACGTGATCCAGCGCTGTGTGTCCAAAGGATCTGGGTCACCATGACAGCCCCCTTGGTTCATGTGTTCTGCACCTTCACCCAAATACCAACAAACCATCTGGTCATCTGCTCGCATTCTGAGCTTGTCTGCAAGTCTTTAGATGATTATAATTTCATTGAGTCCTTTAGTGAAACGCTATGTTTTCATCTAAATTGATTCAGTCTGTGGGAACATTTTGTTGCACTTTCTGTTGTGGTGCATGGGAAAAACTTCACATGAACACATGAAGACAAAGAGGTGGGAAAAGTATGTGTTTGTTTTCCATCCCAAAGTAGAAGTACTGACTCTTTACTGCAGTAAAAGTCAGAAAGTCCAGCTTATACAAATCTTAAGTTTGCTTTGAAATACGCCCAAGTTGGAATCAAACATTTGTGCTTTTTCTCATGAAGTGATTGTGACAATGGGGTTTAGTCTTGACAGATTTCTCATTTGGTAAAGATGAGAACTGATTTATAGAATTAGGAAGAAAAAAAAGAAAAGAAACAAGTGGCCCCGCCCCCTCACAAACATTTTTACCTGATTTGCCTGCTATCTTATCATTGCGAAAACACATTTTTGCCTACTGTGACCTTGACCTTTGACCTACACTCACTAAAACCTCACACCTTTTCTGAAAATTTCATGGAAATTGCACCTTTTGTGTTGTTTTATCTTCCACATTATTTTCATTCGGTCGCTGTTTCATCACTCCCAATTTTACTTAAAACATAAAAACACAGTAAATCCATGACGATGAATGATAATCAAAGCCACATCATCGAAACACACATTAAGTTTTCACTCACTCTCTTAACCTCTCCTTCAGCTTTTGCAGATATTAGATCCCCTTTGTTTCTGGTCAACAACAAAAACAGCAACTAAGACTAGCTGCTGTCCTCACTCACATCCTGCTTTAAGTCCAGGTGTGTCCATGCATTTGCAGATGGAGCTCCAAAATGTTGGACCTGTCTTCATCTTAATCTGATCAGATGAAGTGTACTTAGTTGCGCTTCACTTGTTTGACAGAAGACGTGCGTTTGTATACTTTGTTTAAGGTGCTATATCAGGGACATTTCATCTTTATCTTTGCTGGCAGGGTTTAAATGATCATATATGTTTATTTATTATCCCCTTTTCATCGAATACGACAAGAAAATACAGGAAATACTGTATGTGCACAGTGTTAAAGTACACAAACTGAACTAAATGTTAGTTATAAATTCAGTTTTTAGTGAAACATCTGACATGTGTTGAATGAAACAACAGAAAATGAATGTATTAAATCTCACTCTGTCTGAACAAAAAGGTTAAACATATATTAATTGCCAATGGATAAAACATTAAAATTCAATCACTTTTATAGAATTTATAGTTTATCCCTTAAAATGTTTTATTTTTACTGCTGTTTGTCAGACTGAATCATACAGACACAGATTGATATGTGGTGATTACAACTTTACTAAACTAACAAACTAAATGCTTGGTTTGGCTACTTTTGCACATTATTATTATTATTACTATGATGCTTTTTGTCATTTTTGTCTTACTATGTATTTTCAATGTAATTTACCTTAAGTCTTTTGTTTTATTTTTGTCCTGTGACATCTTTTCCATCCAGTTTGTCCATTTCTCTTCATCCTGTTGAGTCTTGTTACATCCTTTATGTCCTTTCCATCTTTTTGTGCCTTTTAAATAATTATCATTTTGTTATACCTGACGAGCACCAGTGGTTGAGTATTATGAAGGGATGCAATTGATGCAAATTAACAATCGTATAAAAATTCTCCCTGGGTATAATTAAACTAAAGTGTTTTGGGAATTGAAGGAGAAGAAAATAAAAATATTTGTGTTTAAATGTTGGGAACATTTACCAAGTCAAGTACAGATACACTATAAGGGCAAAAATATTGGAACACACCTCCCTGAGAGGTTGTGTGACTTCCCAGTCCTGATTTGAAAGATAAAAAGCCATAATTATGAGAAAAAAGTCATAATTATGAGATAAGAAATAGAGAAAAAGTCAAAATTATGATTTATGACTTATTTTTCATCCTGAAAAAGTAATGATATTCTGAGAATGTAAAGAGTATAAAGTACAGATATTTATACAAAAATGTAGGGAGTAAAAGTAAAAAGTGCAGTAAAGGAAGTACTTCTAGTTAATCACTTCTATCTCTGGTTTTAATTTAAAATGATGCGATGTTATTCGTCATTATGTAACACACACCTGAATTTAACATGTATAGGTTACTATATAAAATGCTGTGATGAGTATTTTTTAAAGTACACCAGAAATGTATTTGATAGATTTGATAAGAGTCCAATTCCTGCTATTTTTAACTGTTCATTTCAGCTGATGTTTTGTAATCTGCTGAAAAAAAACCCACCGCTGAAGCAAAATTTCAATTTCAATTTTATTTATAGAGCGCCAAATCACAACAATGTCGTCTCACAGGGCTTTATAAAAAAACTGTTTACATGTCCTGAACCTGCTTCCTTATCAGAAGTCACATAAACAGAATGCCACTAAATCCAGCGCATGTCTCCCAGCCTGTGTTTTTGCTTTGCAGTGGCAGGGCTCCCCTTTTTGGATGTTGGGGTTACAGATATGGCCTCTTACTTCCTCTGTTCCCCACAGCTTCCTTCCTGCATGCTTATTATGCATGCTATGCAAGTCCAACCAAGCTTTTGCCAAAAGACATTAATAATCTAGCGTGGCAAATACAGATACAGTTTGTACAGTACTTTAAATACACTGGGGATTTCAACACTACAATAGAAAATAACATAGTGACAGCTATCTGAGTCCCAGTTGTCATCATTCGGAATAAAAGCAAGCTCAATTCAGCAAAAACATACCACCTAAAAATCATTTCCCCCACGCTGCTAATTCAGGAAATCTTTGTCAAGTTGCAAGATTAATATCTTCTTGTACACACCCAAAGACACACAACACCACTATATCTCTCTAATGACCTACAAAGACACTTCATAACTCAAAGTGAAGTAACTCCCTAACTATGTGGACCATCTGTAGCGGAGCATAAGGATTTACACTTTTTTCCATGTGGAGTCCCCTTTATTAGAAACACATTAGTCCAGTTTTACCCCCTTTATCTGCAACATGTGGGCATGTTATTTGTTAGAAGTCTTATTTAGGAAATATTTTTGTGTTGCAATAAAAGTTAACGTGATGCAAAGCTCAGAAAGCAGCTTTGCGTAATTGACATTTATGGTGATTAGAGACCATCTGTTCCTCTTATAAAAAAAATATCTCTCATTCTGAAGTCCATTTTTTTTGGTTTTATTTATTGGTCAGTAAAAGGCAGTTCTTTGCTCTCTACCCTGCCAACAACACAGTCAAGCAATTATGTAAAGATATCAAGAGTAGAGATTTTTTTAAGCATATGCCTCCTCTTTGTTCACCACATAGACTACATTATTAAAGCTGTCCCGGACTCTACTGCAAAATGAAGCTTTAACTTACCTTTATAGCACAGTGTTGGACAGTTGGCCTTCGGTTCGACTGTGGAAGTGAAAAGAACGAGTGGAAATATCTGGTTCTTGGAGATAAAGTCCGTCTGCTGATGTGTTTCCCACCAGAGTCAGAGGTAGGAGTGAGGCAATCTGCTGGAGACCGAGGAAGGCTGGGGATGACATCACATGTTCACCAGTGGGGGAAGACAGAGGGGCAGGCGTGTCACTGAGGTATTTAGATTATATTAGATTCAAAGAAAGTTTAAGTACAAAAGCAGTTTTATATTCAGCTGTAAAGATGTGCAGATATATTGTTGTGTTGATTTCCAAGTCATTTTTTTTTAACCTCCTCAAAAATAATTTATTCCAATTGATCTTGTTTTTTGTTTGATTTTTGCATTTTTCAGTGTAAATCGTGTATTTTGCTGTATTGATTTACTGATCATTTAGATGTTCATGAAAATTATTTTATATCAGAAAAGGAAAAACTGAAGAAAAACTGACTTGATCAGCAAAATATATCATTTTACGCAACAACATGTGTCCATTCACTCTTATCAATTTTTTCACCACTTTTGTCATTTATGACACTATGTGTGTTTGTGGATCCTTTGAACATCTGAATATGACAAACTGCATTTTGTACCAATTATTTACATGTGTTGATAGGATCAGTCATAAGTGCATCAATCAGTTTTAAACATATTAGATCAGAAGACGCTTTGGGACAGTGGTGGATATTGAGGTCTTTATAGGTTAATACAGAGGATCATTGGATGAGATTTTTTTGTGTTGCCAGCCTTTACATGCATGTGAACAACACCTATATGGATGCAGTTTGTTCCAAATTAAATAGCGTGTTACTTGACATTTTCTTGAACCATGAATTTCGTTTTTTAATCAAGTGAAGAATTCTAAACACTACAGTAGTACTTTGTACAGTATATCTATGTGTACACACACACAGGGTGTCCCACAAGTCTCCAGACATTAGGAGACATATTACATTCCATACATATATGGTTCTAACATGTATTTCTTTATATTTCAGATAACCCAAGGAATGCATTTGAATGAAGTGCAACAAATTGAAATAGCAGTCATATAGTGCATATTGTATAAATAAAAATGGTTTATGTCAAGAAATGTTTATTTGTTTCTATGTATGGAGACTTTTGAGACATATATACATATATATATATATATATATATATATATATATATATATATATATATATATATATATATATATATAATTATGTATTACTTATTGCCTTCTTTTCGTTTTCTTTTCTTTTCTCACTACTCAAAATTCATCTGTCCTCCACATCGAGACAAGACAGACCCAGCCAATCAGACAGATGCTTTCTGTTCCTAAGCAACAGCGCCCTCTGTGGATCACATTACACCCTAGCAACGCACCGTTCTGCTCTGATCACCATGGTTACAGGGTTCATAACCTTCGGTCTGGGTCCTGGTAAAACAAACCATAAAGTTGTTCCCAGCTCTTCGTAAAGAACAGAAAGATGCTAATGTTTGAAACGGGGGAAACTTGGTAAATTAATTTGTCGCACTAGTGTCTGATTGTTTCGAGTCAACAGGTGTGTACATGTCTGGTTATCTACATAATTAACACTAATTAGCCGGTAAGTGTCCGGTAAGCTAGCAACTTCACATTAGACTAAACTTATGCTACTTAAGACGGTGTCAAATCTGAATTGTATTGGTTTAGTCCGCGTAAGAACAGGTCTTAAATGTGGTATGAAAATAAAACAAAGCGAACTTTAAAATAGGTTGGAAACTACATTAACATGTTGTAAATGTTAGATTCCCCGAACACCTGTCGTCTGCTGAGCTACCCTGAAGGCCTTTCTAAATGTTCAGTTTGGTAGTTTTTATTTGTTATATTGTTAAAAGTGTGAATGTATACTGGTTATAAGTTATGGAATGAGACACTGACAGGAACAGTTGCATTTTTACGGTAAAATGATGTGTAATTTTATTTGTGATAAAGGTTTAGTTTGAATTTGTCCCTTTTTTTTTTTACTTAGGAAAGCTTTTGCATGTTAGACTTCTACATGTAGTGGTAGTACCTTTAATAATTCTACAAAAGGGAAGGACTTAAGTACTTTTAACTCAAATGGTGTAATTACATACCTTTGTACAACAGTAGAAAAAATGAAAATAGCATCAGTACAACTATTTGTCATCATGGTAATTTATTTCTCCATTTGAATTCATGTTGCAATTAAAACACAAGCATGATATTCTGCTAATGGGTTTACATTAATTTGTGCATAAGTCAGAGTCCTGCTGTACTGGAAGTATTCTGATTCCACATTCCACATTAATCTTTTTCTCTATTAGTAAAGTTATAGCAAAGTTAGTCTTTTTAATTCTGAGTGACTTGATTAAACTGCTATAGAGATAAAGATAAATTAGATATTTTATAATATTTCATGGTAAATCAACCTTAATTTGGACTAAACCAAATGTGAGCCAAACATTACACTTTTGTCCTATGTGTACAGTATCCAGGTAAATAGCTATTCAATTTCTTCATTTTGCAGAAGAATGAATATGTTTAGAAAAACCACTTGGAAGAATACAGCTAGCGATGCAGTGAGTTTCCACCAGGACCAAGCCCTCAACAGCACTATATTCCTCCTTAAAACCTATGGGCCAACAGGATTTCTTCTCAAAGAGGAGGGAGAGACTAGAAATTCCAAGGTAAAACACACAAACACACTTGGATTAATTTAATGCTGATAAAAGAAAATAAATATATCTTGAGTTCAGTATCAGAGCTAAGAAAAAGATCTGCCGTGTTGTTTTTTCAGGTGTGCCTCGGTGACCCACATACGTGCAATTGTGCTGGGTTTGTCAGGGAGCAGGAGCCATGCAAACACATCTGCTGGTATCACTCACATGGAGAAAATATGTGCATGTTTGGACACTCATATATTAAGCTGCTGTGATTAACTGGGCTGTCGTTGTAGGGTTTTATTACGGAAATTCAGATTACCCAGAGACCATGAATGTAAGTTATGCGTGTGTATGTGTGTGTGTTTTCTTTAATAAATCCAAAGTCTTATGGCACATTTTCTAAAACTATCTCTTTTTTTGCATTTGAATTATCCTTATTTGTCCTCCCGTTGACACGTGTGGTCAAAATACCTTTGCTCTAGATTCCTTTCAACATGGACTTGTGGAGAGACAGATCTTGGAGGTTCTCCATGGTTTACACCAAACCAGAGCTCACCGGATGGAAAATGACCCCTCTGCTGGTTTTGAGTCACAAAGCCAGCTGCTGATGAGCCAAGAGCCTGGAAGTGTCTGCCGGAAACCCATCCAAGCCCAGGATGTGTGTCCTATCTGTCAGGTGGAGCTGCTGGAGAAAAAACAACCTGTGTCTTACTGTCGGTGTGTTACTGTTTCATTGCAGTGACATTTGTGGGTGATGTAACATGTTCTAGTTAACTTCTGTTGCACTGTCAGCCAGAAGATGACCTTAAATGGCACTCTCACTTCCACCTCCTCGTATCCAGCTGTTGACATACAGCCTTTTTTTGCGGAAACAGGCAGCAGTGGTTTTTGGCCACTCAGGAAGAAAACTTTCTATATTTTTTGTACACAGAATAGTCTGCACTGAGCTTGGTGTCAAGTTTCATACAGTAAATATACATTATAAATGAAGGTTTCCAGCTAATATTGAGGCTTGAGATGGATGTTTAAATGTGTCTTTTGCGTAAGGTTGTACAGATAAAGTTAAACTAATCAGAGGTCTCTGGGAGGAATTTATGAAATGCAAAAATTACACTGAACATATTGGTCATTTTAGTTCAGGTTCCACATACAAACCATTTTAATCTCAAGAGGGTTGGATCATTCAAAAACTATCATAATAACCTATAAATACTCACAACTCCAAATTTCTTTCTTTGTAAATGTAAACATTTTCATGTCATTTTAATGTTGGTAGTAAATAAGTAATGTGCAGACAATACAATGTTTGGTTCCCCCTGGTGGATGTATGATGGAACTGATGACTGGTTGATCTGTCAAAGAATATTTCTTTGAAGGTATGTGCATAACTCTGAGCGAGAGTAGTGTATGTTCCTCAGTTAAACCGTTGGTTACCATAGCTACGTAAAGGGCAGTGGTTCTCAGATCAGACCCCACTGTCATGCATGTTTTAGATGTCACTCTGCTCCAAAACACCTGAATCAAATGATCAGCTCATCTTCAAGCTCTGTGTAAAATGTTGGCTTTATTGCTGCTTTTGATCTGTCATAAAATGAGATCTTTTTTTCCCCAGGTTCAGTTGTGGCAATAATGTCCACATATCATGCATGAAGGTTTGGGCAAATCACCAGAAACTCTCCCACGATGACGTGATGGTGAAATGCCCACTGTGTAGAGAGGACTTCAGCTCTGTCAAGTCATTGTGGGAACAGGTGAAGAACGCCAACACACTCTACACTGCAGCAGAAAGAGAGAAAGCAGACAAACACCTGGGCGTTCTGTGTCACAGCTGCAGAGTGTGTCCCATTATAGGCAAATGCTTCAAGTAAGTTTGTATTTACTCTTCCAGTTTGTTTTCAGTTTAGCTTGCGCTGATCTCCTATTACATCTGTAGTTGTATTTTTGCATATTGGACTAAATTATTTAGTTTGAAGTGTTTCAGTTTTCAAGTGTTATGAGAAAAACTTTGATTGCAGAAGCTGAATATGTTAGGTTGAAAGACAAATGTGACCTCCAATGTGAGTTACAAAACTATTGTTTATTATAGGTCTGGTATTGTGGAATGTTACTAAATTTAGTTAGAGCCATTAACAATACCCACTAAAGTCAAAACATCATAAAAAAAAAAAAACCTGGGTTTCCTTCCTATTCTGTTTAGTTTGTGTGTTGGTCATCATGAATTGTGTTTTCTGCATTAGGTAAAATTTTTGTTCATTTAGTCTGAGCTTTAATAACTCTGGTCGAGATAAGCTATACACACCATGCAGCTGGAGTCACAATCAAACAAATATGAAGCGTCATTTTCATATTATTTAAGGATAATGCAATGGCCAGTTTACAATTTATGACATGTTCACGTGATTTTTTTTTTTGTCGTTAAAACAATCCCTTTCCCTTTTCAGATGCACAATATGCAGATACTTCTTTTTATGTGAGGCTTGCTCAGAAAACGACTGCCACCCACAGCATCCCTTTGCCTCAAAGACGGTAAGATATGGTTCTGGATCAGCCAGAAGCTTTAAACATGTTACAGTATGATCACAAGTGGGAGAAGATTAGTATTTAGATCTGTTACCATCCTAAAAGTATCACTTTGCATTAGGAAAATACATACCAATTAAACTAATGGATTATGAACTTTCTCATAAAAAATCAATTATATACTGAAAATATATCAGGGAAAAATTTTGCCAAAGAGTTAAATTGTTCTCTTTATTGTTTTCCTTTTATATATAAATTTTTTATGTTAATGTGTATGTTGCATTTTAGTGCATTTTTTTTCTATAAGCTTGTCATATGTTTAGAACACAGCAGTCCACATATCTCTGGAAATTGTACATTTTCAGGTTTGTGATGCTGTGTTTTCCAGAAAATGCAAGAGCTTGTTTAGCTGTGGAAGAGGGAAAATTAGAAAAGTTCATCCTTCAGTTCGTCACAAACATTCGTAGTCAACACATTCAGAAATAAGTGTTTTTCATTGGACAAGAACCTGTCAACCTGTATTTTTTACCTCATCAATCATACACACATCTGTTAGCCACTGTAGAATAACACACCAATGATGTCTGACTACACACTACAAACAGAAAAGAAGAGAACAATGGCGCCTAGTTTCAGAGGATTTGTCGAATGAACCAGATGGAACATCATCTCAACCAGAAAAAAGGTATGTTATTAATATTTACATCCACGTTTGGATTACTAAAGCTACAGATAAGTCTTCAGTCACTTCTTGAAAATAATAACTTGGTAAAAAAAAATACACACACAAAAAACAGAAGAAGAAGGAACCATTTATTTAGTTTAGCTAATATTTAGTTTTTAAAAAAGCCCTCATTGTCCTGACTAGAGCTTTGAAGCATGGCACGATCGGTTACTCTACATCAGAGGAGTCAAACTTATGGCCTGTGTCCCAAAAACCGTCCAAGCAAAGGTTATAAAATGGTATAAAATTGCAAAAATTTGACTAGCTATATTAACAGTGAAGGGTGTCAAGCTCACTTTAGTTCCAAATGTCAAAATTCTAACAATATTCTGACTGTTACAAATTTGTATTTCTATCTTCTTCATGTGTAAATGATAAGTCATTGAATTCATGTTTCTGAGGAAATTTCAGGTTCTTTGTGTGTTTTCCTGAACGTAATACGGAAATGTAAAAATTTTCAAAATTGAATTTTACTTTTTTGCCCTAAAATGAAGAAAACAATTGGAGTTATAATCGGTTTTAGGTCATTATGTTGTTATTTTACTTGTCCAATCTAACTGAGATGGAACTAGGCTGAAATAAGATGAGTTTAACACCCTGCTATACATGTTAATTTAACACTGGCATTCTCAAAATTAGAAAAAAGTCTAAGCTCTGAAAGAAGCATAGAGTGGCCAAAAATAAACAATGACACTTTACTACGATGTATTTATTACATGCAACACACATCTGTCCTTCATGTGTTCCTCATGTCCTTCTCAGCATTTGTATAACTGAAGACCCTCTGCCAGACAAGGTGTTGGAGGGTCTGTCTGTGGTCAGGGTCAGACCACGATCTCTGCTCCTGGATGAGGGTCAGCAGTGTCGCATCTGTTTACAGAGGTTTACTCTGGGACAACATGTGCGAACTCTGCCCTGTCGTCACAAGGTAAAACTGTTAAGCATTTTTCATTCGTATTACTAGAATAACACCATCTCATGATTAAAAATATATATATTTGTCAATGTTCTTCATTCTATTTTTTTAAAATATAATATAAAACATCTATGTGGGTTTTTGGGTTGTTTGCCAAAAAACAAAAACATGTTAAAAAACACAGCAGTCATGTACTGTTAAGTTTTTTGTTTGACTTTTTGACAACTTTGTTCACACTTACTGTCTCATGTCTCAATATCACGTCACTGTTTTCACAAATTTTATACAGTTTGCTTAAAGACAGCTGTGCTACAGTTAGAATATGAGTCAGTATTAATATTTTGTTGCTTGTGCGTCCTTAGCAACTGACATTTCCCCCATATTATGATTCAGGTCCCACAAGTGTTGCTTAAAACGTGTAGTTCATGTTTCCATAGGGATGGTCCATCCTCCCCAAAATATTTTTCATAGTTATGTAAAAAAAAAAAAAAAAAAAAAAATCTCAGACACCCTTCAAATTTTCCACAATTTCAAGCGTTATCATGAAATATTTGTCAGATCATCAGTCAGATCATCAGTCAGATGCAAATGATTACTAATACATTTTTTCTGTTCATTGTTAACAAGACAAAATATGATGAATGGAACAGTACTTGGCTGAGTTCAGTGAGTTAAGAGAGATTGTTAACGTAATAGATCATTAAAGCAGGGGGTGTCCTAAAACATTTCTCCTCTGCTGTGGAATCTATAAATGCATCCATGAATATAAACTCTGTGGGACAAGCAGCCTTGATGTTCCCTTGACTCACACTGTGCCAGTCTGATCAAAACAAGTCAAATCTTTATCTCCTCAGACTTCAAGACACACTGGCACATGCACAACTAAGATGACTATATTAAGAGAAAAGAGGATCTGGTCTTGAGACAAGTGTGAAAATAATTGTAAAAACTCCAAACTCCACAACTGAGTCTGTTTTAATTCTGAATAAACACTGAAGAAGCTGGACTTGAAGTATATTAGAAGACAGAGCTGTGAGACTTCCTGTTTAGTAACATGCAAAACTCTTTATAAATTCCTTTTATGTGTCTCTCTTTGGCCGTCACATCTACACAAACACACTTCAGTTTCACAGAGACTGTGTTGACGAGATCCTCCGCCAGTCCAACTCCTGCCCCCTGGATGGGTATGTCATTTATAATCCTTTGACTTGGAAAGCCTGTGAAAGGAAGACCACTCCTAAGTCGGCCTCCCGTCTTTCCACTGCCTGTGCCAAACAACCAGAGAACAGCCTCAAGGACCTTTTTATCCCAGGAGTGGCACTATGGGACAAAACTTCTGCCACTCCCTCCCGCGGTGCTCTGAACTTAGAGGTGCTCACACACGCTTCAGTCCCCGTGAACATCCAGGAAACCCACATAGCTCACATGTTTCATGACTTGGGTTTTACAGAAACTAATGCTCCAGTAAAGGCGGAGACAAAGGTGTTGCAGAAAAAACAGGCTCTTTTTCCTGTTAGATCCAGCTCCAGTGACAAACCAAGTCACTGTCTGCAACCTTTGAAACACTGGAAACGTAACTCTGCTTCAGCACATGGGTTTGCAGCCGTAGGAAACACAGAACAACTGGGCTTCTTCGTAGGTGCGTGGAAACCAGGGCCAGGTCGCACAGCCACCGCAGCCTTTCCTGTAAGACAAACTCCACCACGATCCAAACCAAGAAACACCACTCACGACAAAGAATTCAAACCACACACTTCCGAGCTGACACTGACCGGAGTTTTAATGGACATTCAGCATCAGAGAAAGTCTGCGCCGTGACGTTTTCAGGGGTTTTTCCAGTATCCATATGAATTAATAAATAAAACCATTCAATGGAGACTAACTTTCCATTAAAAGTACAATTTCTAAAATTTATAGATGGTTTTGTACTTACCTTAAGGCTGTTTTGGAGCCTTTCATATTCAAACATTCAGTTGCAAACTCTGAGATTTAAGTTATTTTAAGTTCTAACTTAAGTTATTTTAAATTCTGAGCAGAAATCTATGAAAGATAGCAAGTCAGATGAGGTATTTTATAGAGTAACAAAGCACAAAAGAAGCACACAGTGGCTTAATGGTTTGTACATGAGGTGGATTCCCTGAGACAAACATGTCCTTTGTGCACATTAATGAAGACGTGGAGCAATATATATCACAAAAACTTGGTTAAGAGCTTATTTCTTGTAAATTTCATACTTTGATTATGGGAATATTCTGCATTTTTATCTTGACTCATTATGCTCAAGTTCATACTAATGTTTAACCGACAATGAATGGTTGTTTGTCTGTACAGGAATATAAAAAAAAAACATTTTTTTGGACACTCTTGAAATTGTACTTGAGGAATTTTGTGTTTTTTTTGTTGTTGTTTTTTTTAAAGTGTAGATACATCAAATAGACACATGCCAGTGACAAAGAGACAAATGCTAATGATTTTTTTGGGCAAGTTAATTGCGAAAAAAAGAAAAAAAAAATGAATGAATGCTCGCTCTATTTGTTGAAGTACACGCTGTTTCTATGCATGAACCCGGTCGAGGAAGTCAGGAAACTATAAACAAGGCTCAGTATCAAGTAAGTTTATTAATTTAGTGCACAAAAAGGCAAGACTAGTAACACTACCATTATTACAGAGGTCAACACAAGAGGTGCCCAATTTGGAAGAAACAAAGTCCATGAAGGTCAATGGCTAGACACAAGAGGAGCACACTATAGAACACATTGAAATCAACACAAATACATTCAGCAAGAATCACTTTAAAACGGGAGTGGCAGTAGGGTTGTGTTCATAAACGACTCCTCGTGTTGCTGTTTTACATCAGGTATACCTGTTTTCAAGCCGATGACTAGTGACAAGGTGTCGTCATTTGTAAGTGTGATGAATGATTAAGTGCTAAACTCGTTGCTACATTGAAAACTGCAGTTGTTCTTGTACTCTCCCTTTAAAGAGACTCACACATTAAGCTCATGTGAAAAGATTCATACAGTTTAAACATATGACACCTGCTAAAAAAAAAAAACCCCAACAAAAACATGTCATTTACTTCTTGACATATTAGTACCTAAAAGAACTTTCCTTTCAGATGGAAGAAAAACAGCACAATTAAAGCACAATCACGAAATACAAAAAAGCTGCTGGACTATATTTACACAAAATAATACAAATGCTTTGAGCTACAAGATCAAGCTTCAGACATACAAAGGTACACGTGAAATTTAACAGTAGTACCGAGATGGAAGACTAAATATGGCAAAATTGTTGCTGCAAAATCCCATTTCAGATTGAACATGTAAGCAACATATTGCTATTGGACCCAGGTGTTTTACCAAAATTGATCTTGTATGGGAATGACTTCAGTCTTTAGTATTTCACCTTGTTGACATTCAACCCAGTGCTAAATGTTTGATGTGCTATAGAGGACAAATAGATGTGACCTTAGTTTATTTTGGTGTCATACAAAAACTAGTCAAATGAGGGGGGAAAAAACTACATTGCCTCGCTAATCTAATTTGTCATTTTAAAAACCTGTTACAATTCTTGTCAAACATATAAAGTCAATATTTCAGTTTACTTTATTGTCGTCATTGTTGGTAATAACAAGTTAGCGATATTGTGGTGACAGCAAATTTCCAAGGCACCAAATAATGTAAAGAAAATAAAAGAAGGTAACAATACTGTATGATAGAGAACAATTGTTACTATCAAGCTGTGCGTTATCAAATTTAATTGCACCCTTCAATTCAGGTGAAAAAAATTGGTGTGATCTGCCCGATGTAACCACATAGTTTAAGTGTGAAAACTTTGTGCATGCTTGTGTGCTTTAAATTTGTGTTGGAATCCATTTTGTGCTGGAAAATGTCTCTTTTGTGACTATTTCAAAGCGAACAAATGTCCCAGTTGTTACATCTGTACACTGACTTATCTGTAGACAATTAGAAGGGTTTACGGTTTGTCAAGTGAATATGAAATTAACCCCTGAAAATTAGCTAATCAAACATGTGACCTATGGAAGAATTTATTCAAAAAGTGTTTCTAATTCTTCCATGTTTGTTTCCTCATGGGAAAAAAAAAGGCAAAAACCACCTTACGTGAACCAAATTTGGGAAGGTTTCTTAAACTTTGCTCTTTCCATAAACATGTTCCAACACAAAATGCGCATTAAATACATTTCTGCTCCTGTACAAATGCAATAATATTCAACATAAGCTATTGTCAGCGAATGCCAGAAAAACTCCCAGCACAAAACTATAACACAAATGTCATGTAAGCACACAATCATGTACATATCAAACCTGAAAAACATATTTATGCCTCTATGATACTTTTATTCTTGTGCAAAAGTATGTGTTTCCAAATAGCGTTTATTGGGACTAAATTTTGATTTTTATTTTATGTTGACAATACTCAAAAAAATCTTAATGTAAGAGTAAGAATTCATAATATAACAATAAAGCCTCCTCAACACTCCACAGTGAAATAATTAAATGAACAATATGAGAACATGACATTAGCGCTATCCTTAAAATTCAGTTTATGTTCATACACACAAAGGAACATTCATTTTCATGCATTCTAAAACAATTGTAGGCTTAAAACCTTGAATATCAGGTGTAAGAACTTCAAAATGGCAGCTCAGTTTTACATATACATTGTGTTTTACTCCATAATTAGAACCAACACCATGTAAAAAAACAGTGCATTATGCAATAACTCGACATAATGTAACCAGTGTTCACGATATTGAGTAAAAATCACATTTTATGTAAGTAATAACTTTTCTCACATTTTGTAATAAATGATTACATGCTGCAGCTGTTTTTAAAAAAGTGAAAGCTGGCATTTTTGGACTAAAATGCAACTAACTCTTAACTAAACTAAATCATGTCTCCTTAATGAAATTGACCAAATTTTAAAATCACCCTGATTTTAGTCTAAATAATCACTTGAAAATACGAATCAAGATTAGCTTTTATCTTACACATATTGCCAAATTAAGGACAGGCGTGGAAAAAGTCATTTACACTTTTATTTATAGCAGGGCTACTGCATTCAGGCTGTGCTAATCATCACAAAATGTGAGCTTTATTACATAATGACGTGAAATTCTGTCTAGCTTTTGCATAATACTTTGTTGCAGGTGGACAGTTGAAGCTCACTGAAGAACAACAGCTAATAAATAATATGAACGAACATTTCGTGTCATGAGTTAAATACTTTAATTTCCCAATAATAACATGAAGCCCCGAGTCTGTTTTTAAGTTTAATGAAGCAGCATGGTCTGCAAACTGGGAAAGGCTTCAGCATCTTATTAATTTATAGCAGGCATTTACGGTGAGGATAAGTGCACTACACATAGACCTGTATCTGTGTCTGACTTGCAAACTCACCAGATTTGACTAAATGTTGACAGTTAGTGTGCCTTAAATAATCATATGGTATGATTACAGGCAGAACAAAGGCACCCTCTAGTAATGCCAGCACTGGGGACCATGGGATGTGTTCACACGGACATTTTGCTGTGAAGAATCTCGCTGGTGATCTTCAGATTTGGGACAATGAGATAACATGGTGCACAAACTTGTCTTAACAGCAGCAAATGATGTTTAAACGTGACATAAATCTTGTGTTATTTCTTGAGTTTAGCTTATGCATTCTTTGGCAGAGTTGTACAATCATGTAAATCAACAACAACAATGCCTGTGTGAGCACAAGTGAAAACTAATTTGGGCCAACAAATCACAAAGCACTGATGTGATGACGATAGCTCACTATGGTGAAATGGCTCATGGGAAATTCCAGGTAATATGTGCTGAATGTCACACGATGGCGATTTTTTATTTTTTTTTTTCATAAAAACATGAAACTTTGTATAGTTTGAGGCCGTAAACATTTCCAAAATGGAACTGTTGCAAAATCACCTATAGCTGTGAAGCCAATTTCACCTCCCATTGTAATGAAATTATGTATTGTGCATTATATTTCCTGAGCCAACCACGACATAGAATAAGTGAATGGGATTACAACATCATACATGATCATAAACTGTTCAGTTGAAGAGTTAATGGTGAATTCTGTGACACTGTGCACGAGCAGATACAGTTTTGACGTTAATAAGGGTAGATATCACCTCTTCTAACAGCCACCATGACCCTTAATTATTGACTTCTGGAAACATGATGCCAGTATGAAAGCTTCAGCTCACTTAATGACATGACAAAGCAGAAAACTTTGTAAAAAAATAAATAAATAAATAATAAATAAACATTCAGTGGTCTTATAAGTGTAAATTCTAAATAAAAAGTAGATTACAAGAACAGAATAAAATCTTAATATTGGAAAAAAAAACTGTTCAGTATAAGTGAATGGGAACTGGCATCTACTTTATTATTTTGTAATGAAATGACATTGACATCTAAGACTGGGGTTGGCGTAATTTTCAAGCTGTGGTTGTTGCCTTGGCTACTAAGCATTTTTGCAACATGTTGCAGGCCAAAATCTGTACGAGTCTACCATGTTTCCTGCTTTTATGAAAACCTGAACATCATTTCCACGTGTCACTTAGAGTAATTTCAATTAAGCACTGATGAAGTACAATGCTTGTCTTAACATTTGCAGAAAGCTATGCTCTAACTTCTTTTGGTCAGAGGTCTTCCCTCACGCACATGCTTCGCACTCCTCTTGTCTGTCTTCCCTTTCTCCCTCACCTTCCTCAGACGCCGTGGAGGTGGCGTACCTCGGGATTCGCTGTCCTCTTGAGCGCTAGATGTATCCATGCCGTCTCTCTCTTCAGGAATATTAGGAATAGCTCCACTACTCCCGTCTAAAATATTCCTCAGGGAAGGATCTTCTGGCGTGCAGGTCGCTGTAGTGCCACTTTCACTGCTGCTCAGGTCCTGCTCTTCGCCGTAACGTCCTCCTCCTCGGCTGTGGTGTGGAAGGGAGGAGGCCCTGATCGAAGGCCGCTCACGTTCTGCCTCACGGATGTTGTGCTGAGGCTCATTCATGTCCACTCCTGAGTCCAGGCTGGTGTCGTTGCTGCTGGGTGGGCGGTGGCGGGTTTGGAGTTCGATGATGGAGTGGCGTACTTGCGCTGCTGGCTTCCCATCTAATGAGACAAACCAGGCCCTCGGGTGGGATGAGGAGGACTTGCCTCGGGTCAGCTCCAACAACGTGCGCTCTGAAATCCCCTGGAGTTCACCAGGCACGCCATGCACACCACTGAAGGCCTCCATACCTGCTGCCTCGTTTAAGGTCCCAGGCACAGAGACGGAGGATTCCAGGAGGTTACTGTAGCGACCCCAAACGGCATTAGGGCCTTGAACCTGTAGAGGAATCTCCAGGGGCTGGGGGTCATCTTGGCTGCTCTGCTGTGGGCTGCTTCCACCTTGGGAGTGGTGATGTGGAACTTTGGGTAGTGTCTGGGTGTAGCTGTCTTTACTTGCAGGTTCGGAGTGACCGTCATACTCAACTCCATTGCGGGGAAATGTGGCACTCTTTAATTGCTGTTCCTGAGAACTGAAAAGCTCCGGAGCCTGAATAATGGCCACCGGCTGGTTATAGAGATGAACAAGCTTATCTTGGAAGAAGTTTTCAGAGTTCATGTTGACCCGGATCTGCTCTGTCTTCTCACGAAGCCGAGCAACCTCTTCGCTGTTGATGTAGTGAGGTGGCAGCGCCTGACCTTTCATCCTATCTGAAGCTATGTTCTCATAAAGAGGAGCTACCGGGCGACTCCCAGGGTCTTCCACGTAGATGTTGTAGTTAGTTTTGTGTCTCGGTGTGGACAAGGGTTCACACTGGACACTGCATGAAGCAAGGCTGTTTTCTCCAGAGCGGAATAGGAGACCCTCTTCCATGTGAGTGGAGGTGGTTTGGTCTTTCTTCACCACAGTGAGTTTGGAGAAGCGAGCTCTCCTTCTCCTGGGCTCTCGATGTGAACCTCTGTAATAGGAAGACACAGAACTGTATCAGAATAGACTGTAGTCAGTCATAGATTTGTTGCTTTTCTGACATGTAGTTAAGTAGAGAAAATATTCACTCAAAATGCCTCAGATTTGTACTTTAGTAATTCAACAAAGCTACTTGGTACCATTCCACCACTAAGTGCAGTTTGACAGATTCCAATCCATGCCAGGATACAGTAATTTGGCACTTTATTATTGTTATTGTCAATAAATACTGCATTTAGGAGTTCGTAGCATCTCTACTCTTCATAAAATATGTTTCCAAGACTTGTCGACAGCTGATCAATATTGCTATTCCAGGCTTCCAGATCAATAAGATTTTGATACTCGGTCAATATAAGTAGCTCTATTTTTAAAGTATTTATAAAGTACCCTTCTCTTCCACATACTGTAAATAAACCCTCAAAGTGACTCCTTACTTGCAGTGACACAGCAGTACTGACAGAAACCCGATAACTATAGCCAGCGTTCCGGCCAGAATGCCCAACAACAGGTAGGTGTGGTATGACAGGAATTCCAGAGAGCCGCCATGTCCCATGTAATCTATGTGGACAGATATGGAATCATTTATAAACATCCCATTTATCAGAGTGCTGTCATAATGTAGATTTATGGAGCTATAATACCATTTGGAGAGGGCAGGGGGGCAGCGAGCCAGTAGCCCAGATGAGAGGCCGTGTAGGTCCAAACCAGGTTGTTCCCAACAGCTTTGACGAACCCCAGACCCTGGTTCTCCCATGCACCTGAAAGCAGCAACATAAGATGAACCACTATCAAATTTAGCAAGAGATGGAGGAAAGTAATGTTATAATCTAACATACATCCCATGGTCTAATTTAAAAATAAAAGGAAGCAATACTGAATCCCATTCCATTTTGAAACTGCAAGTATTTTGATGTAAGCATATATTTGTAATTCCCAGTTGGTGTCATTTTATTTTCTTTTATATTCTGTTCTCATTTGCTTGTGTTACTCTAGTACTGAGTCTGAGCTGTGTGTGTGTATTCCTACCAGTCTTGAGGTTAAAAGCCCAGGCTGGTACAGTATCAGAGGCCCTCAGGTGGGTGCTGTGTCCCAGGGGTAGGCTGATCTGGATGGGTCCACGAATCTGCAGCTCCTCCCCACCAGAGTAGAGCAAAACGTTGATGGCCGCCACTGCCTTCAGCTCAATGCTTCTGAAAACTACAGGCACACACCAATCCAGTAAGACGTTATTGTTTTTCCCAATTGTGCTTCCTGGTTTCAGTGCAATATGTGGTCAATCTAGTCACCTGATTTGTTACTGATGACTCCTGGGGTGCAGTTGACACAGTCTTTTGCCAGGTGGCGCTGTGGTACAGTCAGGTATGCTGTCACTGAGGAGACATTGGCCCTATCAGAGACCATGAGGAGGTTCTTGGGGAATTTGACTCTGGGTTGGGATGAACTGTCTATGGGAATAAAAATAAGACAAGCACAACATTATAATTATATATTTTTTGGAAATATGAAATGGGATGTTTCCTTTGTGCTCAGGTGAGTTTTTGTGGCTCAAAGTATGTCGGGTCTACCTGGTAACTTCCCAGTGATGACGACAGAGTCTTCGAACAGCCACACATTGCCTTGACTGTGAGGGAGCAGTGGTATTGTCACAGCCGAAAAAACTGCACAAACACAAGTAAAAAGCACACAAATCTCAAAACAGATTGGAATTACAATACATCAGTAATGCATGGTTTGGTTGAAAAGCCATGTTCAAATTATTGTGGAGAATTTGTGATCATGATCTTAATCTGTTGAAGAAAATATTCATTTTAGAAATATGACAACATGTTATGTCAGGCTGTGTAACAACATCAACACCTTCAAACTAGCTGTTAAACAGTGGATAAAAACAAATCAAACATGCTGCCATTAATGATTTTAATCTCCACTGTATAGTTTAAACATGGTTTTATTTCTTGTCCCTCTGTATGTATTCGATGTTTGTGATGTATTGGTTTTAATGTCTACATGTTTTGTCATGTGATGTTTGTTTTATTGTTGGTGTCTTATACTTGCCTTAGGACAATAGATGAAATTTAGCAACTATGCTAACTCCACCATATTTATATTGATGTTTTTACTGATGTATTTATTAATGTGCATTGTCCTAATCAAATAAACTAATCAAATCAAATTCAGGTGATGTCAAAATCTTTACAATTTGGCTTTGTTAATGGTTTAACTGCCAACATGGCTCTATTTTGTTGGAATTATTTAGTTAACAACCTTTTAGCAATGCCCTTTTTCAATATAATGTTTACATTTACAAACTATCCTCTAAAAAAAATCTCAAAAACCGGAAAAAAAAAAATCATTCCTCATCTTATTTCAAAATTTTTTTCGGTATTTTTGTTATTAATTGTATTTCTTTATTTTATTTATATATAATTTTTTTTTTATTTAAAAAAAAAAGGACAGGGAGATATCAAAAACATGCAGGACACTGGGCCATGAAGAGTGGATTTGAGAACCACTGTTTTACACTGATCTGCTCTGTAGATGTGTACAACTACCAGCAGGCGGCGACACCACATGAAGCCTCATCTTCAGGTTCAGCTGTTGTCGGTGGAAGGAGCACAAAAGAGAGGCGCCTGTGATCCCACAGAGCGAAGCAGGTCTCCACATATGACACTCTTTTCATCTGTCTGTCTTCATGCTTCATCACGGCCCTGCTGTCATTTAGTTTTAGTTTTATAGAAGCTGCTCCCTTCTGAGTCAGACCAGGGACCACAGGGAGCAGTAACGCACACAATAACCCTGGGCCCCTTTTAGATCAGCGTCCCCCACCCCCCTTTCTGCATCTCATTCAGTGTTCAGGACAAAGACAGTTTGCTGAGGCAGGGATACGACCGAGTCACCGCCTCAGCTCCACACAACCCTGTAGAAACAATCAATACCAGGACTATAGGACACGGCGTTGTCTTACACTTTAATGTACCCTGCAACACAAACTGCTTCATCAGGAACAAACCTCAGTGACAGATTGCATGTTGTCGCAGACACTATATTAATTATTAATGATGATTAAAAATGCAGTGAGTCTGAATACTGTTTGCTTACAATTAGCTAAAGCAATGACTGACAGAGGTATGGGTTAAATGAATCAGTTCTGTTAGTTTGTGATGGAAAACTCTGTATGACCACGCTGTAAAACAACAAAGACGTCAAATCAAATGGATATTGGGGTCGATAGACTTTGCTTCCATAGATTTCTTAAAATAAGGACAAAAATATGGACAGTGGAGGCCCATAATTCACAAGTGGTTCCAGATACAACAGACCCCCCCCCTGCAAACATTTGACCTGATTTGCTCTGTTATCATTGTGAAAACACATTTTGGTTGACTACGACCTTGACCTTTGACCTCCATTCACCAAACCATAATGGGATCTATTCTGGACCATGTCGCACCTTTACTGAAAATTTCATAGAAATTAGTGCAGTAGTTTTCATGTAAAAATGCTAACAGATAGACAAACCAAAAACAATAGCCCTCTCCCCTTTTGGGTAAAAACTGAAGAGATGAATAATCTAAACAAGTATTATGGCTGTTATTAAATGCTTTGTGTCCTGATAGATCCACTGTGATCCATAAGTTGCAATGCATATGTGTAAATGACAAGTTGAGAACTTACTAAAACAAGTGGTGACTGTGACCTCTGACCTACATTCACCTCAATGTAATGTTATCTATTCTGGACTGTCTTGCATCTTTCTTGAAAATTTCATAGAAATCGATCCAGTAGTTTTTGTGAAAGGTCCTTAAAAAACATACACAGTAAATTTTGCAGTGTTAAATCAACACTTAGAGAGTTAATTTGGAGACAATGGGACCAAATACACTCTAGAAGGAGTTAAATAAACTCTCTAAGTGTTGATTTAACACTGCAAAATTTACTGTGTACAAACCAAACCAAAAAATGCCCCTCTCCTCTTAAGGGGGGCGGGGTATTATCCACATACAACAATTTTTATTTCACATACAACCTAAAACAAAATGACTTAAATAGATCTATGTCTATCAGCCACCATGCAGTCAACTGAAATAACCTGGTAGTGTTAGTTTACAGTGACAGTGTTGTTAGCAGTGTTCTCTGTGTTTTCACTATATCAGCTGTCGTGCTAGTTTCACCCAGATATGTGTTACTCGCCCCCTGTTCTATGTCATTGACACTGTTTATACTAATGACTGATGTGTTATCTTTACATGTTAGTATATGACAGTGGTTTTTTTCCTCAGTCAGATAAATATCCTGGTTGGTGCTACTCACTGGGCCTCCTGGTCGTGCTCCATGGTAGGGGGCTGGGGACGTAGCCTTCCATCGTACCCAGCAGAGTGAGGCTGAGGCCTGGACTGTAGGACACCCACAGGAGAACCTCACCCGTCTCCTCTGTGGTGGCAGAGCTTGTCAGCGTGTGGTTGATGTAAACGTCCACTGAGGCCCCTGACAGAGGCTGTCGGGTCGCTTGGTCCCGCACTAGGACCCTGAGGGCGAACTGAGGCTCTGGAAGAAAATACATCATGACAGAAAGATGGTTAAAGCTCCGGTAGGTGGTGTTTGTTGTATGTGGACGAAAATGTTATAACCTGATAAACTCTACACTGAGTCACCGTCAATGTTAGAATATCTTTTAAAAAATAAATAATTTGATCATCGCTTGTTTTCTTCGGTTTCTTGCTCATTTTAACAAATTTCCATTTGTTTATACAGATATAATGATAAGAACAAAAATATTTCATAAGATTTGAATTTCAGAGCTCATATCTATCCATTTTCTATGGTTTTCTTGATAATAACCAAAATCACTTCAGTTCTTACATCAATATATGTCATTGTACTGACAAAAACAGTGCTTTTATTCATTCACTGTTAACTTTTCTGTCTGTTTTAGTCACATGATGCACACAGGAGGTACGACTAGCTTGCATAACCAATCTTTTGGGTGAATTTTTGCCCTAATATTTTTTTTTTCCTCAACCAGAAGCTCTGTAAATGTTTGAAACTCACTATAGATGAAACAGATGTGAACTAATATCTGAATTACTTCAATGCGTGTTGATTTCTAGGTGCTACACATCAAAGAGAATAAATATGAGGATTTAAAAATGATAAGTTGAGGAATAATATTAATTAAAAAAAAAATTGCACTTATTTTTCTTAAGAAATTCCAGGTTGTGCATGGCTGTTCAAATTTTTTACACACAAAAAAATAAATAAAAAGCTGCAATTATTGATAAGTTGTTTGAAATCATATTTGGCTGAATGTGGCTCCTGAATTAAAATGAGTTTAAACAATGACAGTAATAGTTCCCATGTGTTCTCTCAGTATGCAGTACATCATCCCAGCAGTTTTCTCCACTGGCTTTCCAACGTATCCCTCTCTAACCTTTCTCTCGCTATGAAAAAATGATGAGCTGAGCACAGCTAAATCGGTGGGTGAATAAAAAATACATCAAAACTAGCGACAGAAGAAGAAGACATTTACATGTATTCGTTCATGCTCCTACAGCAAGTTGCAAAATGTTTAAATATCGGCAGGAAATGAATCTGCACAAAATGGAGTCCAACCTGTAAAATCTAATGTAGTTCAGTGATTTTATTACTTGGCTTAAGTTCACTTATGTAGAAGATAAGTAAGGGATAATGTACTGCCCACGCATCAGAAAAATATTTCCCGACAGAGCTGAACAACACCCCGACACCATAAATTTGCACAAATACTAAACACGTTGTTCATTGTTGATCAGAACACGATTTAACCTTATATCACAAAATGTTTAAAAACTTAAATTATACTTTACAGACATTGCAGTTTAAGATCCTGCTCAAATGTTCATATTCTGTTTATAACTGACACTGTAAATGGTAAATGGTCTGCTCCTATATAGCACTTTTCCACCTTCATGGTGCTCAAAGTGCTTTACATTAGCTTCACATTCACCCATTCACACACACACTCATACACCAGCAGGTTTCTAAGGTCTGAAGGTCAGTCCTACTGGGGGCTTGAGTCAGGGTTCAGTGTCTTACCTTGTAACATTATTGTTGTCCAATCCCAACAAAGGAACTAACAACTGCCTCTCAGATAGTAAAAAAATGCTTTTAAGGATGCTTTAAATAACCATTATTTAATAAGACAGCATTAAATAATATTTTCTGACTATAAGGCACACTTAAATGACTTACATTTTCTCCAAAAATGACAGTGTGCCCTATAATCCAGAGTGCCTTACATATGGATTAATTTCAGTTGTGTTTAGTGACTTTGAATTTTGACTTTTTAATCTCATGATTTGGACTTTTTATCTCATAATTTTGACTTTTTATCACATAATTTGGGATTTTTATCTCATCACTTTGACTTTTTTATCTCACAATTTGACTTTTTAAAGTTTGATTTAGCAGAATAAGATTGTGTTTTGTTCCATGTTACAACTCAACAAGGTTGGGATGCGCCTTATAGTCCAGTGTGCCTTATATATGAAAACCTTCAGAAAATAAACCAATTGTTGACAATGTGCCTTATAATCCAGTGCGTTTTATAGTGTGGAAAATACAGTAAATAAATATCTCCACCTGAATAGATACCTAAAAATACTCATACTTTGCTTTTTAATTTCGATATGAAATTAAATATTGCAATATATGGCAGAACTGATATTTTTATCCACATCTAATTAAGACCTGCTGTCTGAACATAGCTCTTTAGTCACAATAATTAGGTGCATTGATGTATTTTTTTTGTCTTTTTCCCACCCCTAGTACACAAATGTTTGGCATTTCCTGGACAGCACTGGAATCCATGCCCTGAGCCAATGTAAACACAGACTTTAAAGTGGTGAGTCCAGCCAGGAGCACAGGCTCAGCGCAGGATTAACATGCTCTCCATTAATGCACTACATCACCTACTCAGGCCAAAAAGATAAAACCATAATCCTTCAAACATTTACAGGATCCTATTAGTGTAGCTGTAAAGCATATTCAATGAAAACGGCAGAAAGACGTGACACTTTGACATCCACATTAATACATACTTATTATCATTTAATTGCATTTCATTTATGCATCTATTAATATTTTTATATATATATATCCATTTATATATCCATATATCAAAGTCCTCATTTCTGACAATACTGTGTTTTAAACCCTTTTAACACTTTTCAATGTAAATTCTACCTCTGCACATAATCCCATCATTATTATTATTATTATTATATTAACTTCTGTTCAATTAGAATTTTGCTGCAGTGGTTGAATAAGAAAAACACTCTACAAATCAAAAGAAAAAACATACATACATTTGGATTATTTTTCAATATCCATTAACTGTCATGTGGAAACAATGTAGACTGGATAAAGTTTTAAAAAGGACTTGTTTAGGTCCTATATAATCAAACCAGTAATATTAATATGGATATGAATATGCAATACAGATAATTACTATTTTATTGCAATCATTATTGTATGATATTTCTGCATGAGTCAAATTAAGCTAAAAAAGTAAGGGTGGAAAAAACAGTGTTTTATGAAATAAAAAAAGTACAAATGTACAAATATTGGTGATTATCTTAATCTCAATAATGTTCAGCCCCATTGCAAAATATATATTTCTTTTGAGATTTTATTTGTGATTTTTCTGTGATAACTCTTCTGAATGTTCTGCATCTTCATTTAGAACTTATTTTTTTAATTTTTTAATCTATGATTAGTCATGTTTTTTTTTATCATATTGTCATTCTGTTGTACATCGTTGGACTTTTTGTGTTTTGTAACATATTGTCAACATGTTGGGTCTTTCAGGATGTTTTCATCTTCTCGTGAACTTTATATTATTTTTATATTATATTATATTATATTTATATTATTTTTTATTTTTACATTTTCCTCTTTTATATTGTACAACATTTTCACATTCAAACTTTAACCCTTAAACTTTTGAAGCATTCATGCTTTGAATATCATGAAGTAATTGGGATAAAATGCAGTTTCTCAGCTGTTCAGCAGCATCACATGTATTTTTTTTAGATGCATCCTGTCACGAACATGGACACATGATTATTTATGACATTGCTTCATGTAGTTTGATCAATGACACTGGTAATAGAGGCTTATTTTTTGTAATGAATTACATATTTAGCTGAAAAAGTTCTGTTTTCTTTACACAACCAATGCCAGCTCATTGTGCCTTCCTGGTAAATGGTCATTTTTATCCTAAGTAGAGACTGAAAAAGCAGATTGTTATTTATGATATTTTTTGTACTAACGAGCAAAACAGGACCACAACAAAAACACCATTCATCTAGAAAAAATATGCTGAATGATTTGTTGATGCCTCTGGGCTGAATCTGACAACAACAGCCTGCCATGGGGTGCTCATCACCATCATCATCATCAGTACCTGATACATGTACAGTACACTGTTCTGTTCCAGTTTACCTCCATCATCCATGAAAAGCCTGCTTCGGAGCATTTACCTGCCGTCAGGGCGGAGGGGCCCATCCCTGTGCCCGGGGCGGTGGGCTCTCCGACGGCCGCACCGAGGCTATTGTCCCCGGGAGAGGAGGAGGAGGGCGGCGGCCTGCCCTCTTCCTCCGCTGCTCCCACCGCCTCATCCAGGCACAAAATCAGAAGCAGCGACGGCAGAAGGAGCAGCAGCAGCGGAGGTGAGGAAGAGGAGGAGGAGGAGCGGCGCGCGGCGGGCATGGCGAGAGGGGGAGCAGGCTCAAAGACATAACGGACCGCGAGGAGCCTGCCGAGGCTGTACAAGAACCAGGTCCCGCGGCGGGTTCGACCGTCTCATGAAGGCCTCATCCCCTCCCACGGCGTCTGGTGTTCACGGTGAGGACGGAGGGCGAGAAAACCCCACGGAGACGCCTGGTGCTGAGGCTGGGCGTGTGACGAAGATCGCGTGTGACAAGACGATGTCTCACTCTGTGACGAATACAAACCCCGTGTTTCTCCAGACCAGTAGAAGCAGAAGCGTCGGGTACTTTTTGGTCTCGCGGCGTCTTTTCCATTGTTTACGTCTTGTTACGTCGATTACGTCATTTTTATTTGGCTGTGTTTTTAATGTTGTTCCATCGTAAAAAAATATATTTAATTTTAATTTGTTCTTTATTTATATTTGTATTAGGCTAGTCATATATTGTTTTTCCGTTCTCTTCAATAAATTAAGTGATATCTTTAGATTTCTCCTTAATGTTCCTGTCATAGGTCTTATTTAGTTATTTCATACATATCCGAAATTTAATGTTCTTCTTACAATATTAAGTACCCCCACCCTCCGCTGTTTTATGTTAATGAAGGATTTCGAGCAACAATACAGTAATATTCAGTTTAAGAATAAAATTTTCCAGTTGCGGGATCAATAAAGTACTTCTATTCTATTTCAAATCTTATTTAATCTTATGGTTTGTGTAATTCCCAGTGATTAAAAAAAGAAATCTGAAGTTCACTGTCAGAGCTGTGGATCCCAATGATGTAACAGCATCTCCCCCATCTGTCAAAGATACTCAACAGAGAGGATGTGTCACTCTTAAAGCTTTTTCATTGCACGATGAAGCTTAACACAAACACATCGAATCAACAGATCTTTTTTTTTACTGCAGTCATTTTATTTCCTTCAGTTCAAAGTAAAATACCCATCTCAATTTCCTAAAACATATGATCAATACCACTTTCTTATTTTCCCCCAAACCTTTTCAAAATATGATTAATAAGAAAATATAAATGACATGACAGCACACGAACACCTTAGGCCTTCAGTCCACATGATCTTTTTGCCACATATGGACAGATATAAAATATGGAAAATTATCTCGTATTAGTTTACATTTTTAGATTTTATAACATGTAGCAAGAAGCCAGTGCATATATATATATGTGTGTGTGCTTATACAACATAAAAGTAAAGCTGACTTAAATTTTGCAAGCCTTATCATGTAGGAACACAATTTTTGTCCAACAGGTTTAGCATCTAAATTAGTTAACTGCTTCCTGGTAAATGTATGTGGAATCTAAGCCTTTAAAAAGCTTGAACTCTGCTCCTTTAACCCTTCAGGGTATATGTTCAAAGCATGCCATAAAAAAAGAAGACTGTGCAGTTATGAAACTCTCTCCCAGTTTTAGTTTCATGGTGACAGACCATGTCAAACTGATGTTTTACTTTTGCAACTTCAAAAACAATTGATTGAGCATGGTTGTGTTTTTGTGATATGTAGTATAATCTTTCAATTTGGATTCAATAATTTTCAGGCCCAGTATGTTAAAGTAGAAAAAGAATAATATCATATAGACGAAATAGTGCTGGACAGAAAAGATACCAAACATGGGTATGGTCAAAAATAAATAAATTGTGAAATACACTGAAAATAGCCTCACAACCCAAAGAGTACTATGATCTAGTAGATAAATGAGGCACCGTCCACTTTTTAAATGATGTGTTCTATAAACTAACAGAATCTTGTTGGTTTATAAATCAATCTTGGTGATTTAACACAGAAGGGTTAGAATGGTTAAATGTGGTTTATTCAAGTTTCAGTCTCAATGTTTGGTCTATAATGGGGTTAATTAAACGTTTTCGTTGGGGGGGTTGGTCCTGGATTCATGTTTTGGATGTGATGTTTCTGGTTTTGTGCTTGAACATGTTCAGTATCTGTGAAATATTGACATGACTAGAACCTCAAATGTCAATATGTAGACACCTGTCCTTTTTACTACCCTGTGTCTTTAATTAGTCATTTTTCTGGTTTGAAATTTGCAGGGGAACGGAAAATCACCCAGTCACAAAACAAAAACACGAGTGATGAATGAAATGAGCCTTTGCCAAAAACAATTTCATTAATATGTCACCAGGGGGCAGTGTTTTCTCCGGGGGAAAAAAAATAGACGATGCGCATGCGTAGAAAGTTGCGCACGCACCCATCGCCATTTTTTCCTCAAGCTGGTGCTCTTGTTGTGTCCATGTCAGACTGTTTTTGCACAAATTTAACGTTACTTTAATTCAAATAAGACTGTAATACGATTCTATCTGAATATGGCCAGCCGGAATATGCAACCGCAGAGCAGCGGTTCTCCTCCAGCAGCCAAACACGGAACTGACTCCCCTGTTCCAGAGCAAACAGCGGCGAACAAAGATAGCCCAGCCCCGCCACCACGGCAGCCAACCCCGGCCGAACAGACCGAAGAAACCGGGGAAGGGAACTCAGAAGGCCCGGCTGAAATGACTCTAGATATAACGAGTTTTCGGAAACCCGGGGAGAAGACTTTCACCCAGCGCTCTCGTCTTTTTGTGGGGAATCTGCCTTTAGATATCCCGGAGGAGGAGTTCGTACACATGTTTTCAAAATACGGAAAAACTACTGAAGTGTTTATCAACCGTGACCGGGGCTTTGGCTTCATCCGTTTAGTAAGTACAAGCTGCTAATTGACTACAGGTGTGATGTATTAACACTGTAATTACTATTGAACAAAGTTAACGTGTTAGCATGGTGTACCGTTAGCTTACATTAGTAGTTTGAAATGAGATAAACAATGCTTTATTTGATGTTTTACAACACAGACATCATATTATACCCATTCTCTTTTTCTCTTCGGAACGTTATTATTTGATTTGATTTATTTGGCTGAAAATGCAAACCTGAACAAAGAGAGCATTTAAAACCAGGGATAGCACAAAAAAGCAGAAATCGCTTGTTTCCATTGTGGTCCTTTAAAAAATAAAATCCATTATTAAAACAACAGTAAAATAAATAAAATAAAACATGTGAAAACACAACACCAAATATATACAGTACGATAATTAAACAAATAAAATCATGTCCTTCATGGTACCCTAGTTGATTAAAAAGATGTTCCTTAGCAGTTTTTTTTAATGGTTAAAATTCAGGATGGTTCTAACGGTTGTAGGGAGACTGTTCCAAGCTTGAATACCTGTTAAATTAAAGATAAATAGACGCTAAATCGTTGCAGCATTCATCTTAAAACTGTAAATCTTCACACAATGAGCTACCTGTCACTTGGCTCCATGCTTTTCTACAAAATTACCATTGGTTGTAATGATTGAAGTTATGAATTCTCGGGGGGGGGGGGGGGGGGGGGGTGACAGTTCTTCTCCCACATGTCAAATGTAATGTCATTTTAGACTATTCGTTTTGTATATATATGCTGGTGGAAATCAGAAATATGACCATGTTCCACTTGGTCACACCTGAGACGTTTTTATTCAAGGCTTAGATGTAGATATTTGGACTAGGTGTTTTTACATGGTTTTTAATATATAGTTGTTTGTATTTTTTTCTTACCAGCATAGAAGTGTTGTGAATGGATGGTTGAAAAGTTAATAGATGGACAATGAACCAAGAAGAGGTTATATTTTTCCTGTTTTATGGTTGCATCTTGTGCAACCCCCCGAAAAAACAAACAAACAAAAAAACTCAACAGGTGTTTCTTTCTTCAGCTGCTGTGAGCCTGCAAATCACAACCGGACTTTGAATTGAATAAATATTATCCAAATTCTCACAGCTCTGATATTCATCGTTCATAGTTATCAAATTAACTTTTAAGCCCTAGTTTATAGATGTTTATAATAATAATAATAATTCTTATAATTTTTACTTTACTTGCCTTTCAGGAAACTCGGACGTTGGCAGAGATTGCCAAAGTTGAACTGGATGGGACCATTTTAAAGAATCGACCGATCCGGGTTCGCTTTGCCTCACATGGGGCTGCTCTCACAGTTCGCAACCTATTGCCTGTTGTAACAAATGAGCTGCTGGAACAGGTACCACTTTGAAGGACTTTTAAAATCATATTTCTTAAAGTTAATTAAAGTGATGTATATTGTTCTGCTTGTTTGTGTTGCTGCTCTGTTGTAACTGATTCATAAGCACTGATATTTAATATGGAAACCAATCTCTGTCTACAGTCATTTTCTCAGTTTGGACCTGTAGAACGAGCAATTGTTGTGACTGATGACCGTGGCCGACCAACTGGCAGAGGCATAGTAGAGTTTGCAAACAAAGTCGCTGCTCGTAAAGCACTGGAGCGCTGTACTGAAGGCGCAATGCTGCTCACAACGTACGTGAGAGAAAATTTAGTAAAAACAGGAGCTTTGTTGACTGAATTATTACATTAGTCATTTACTTTTGCATTATGTTTTTTGAATGAACACACTTGAGGGGTTTTAACTTTGTTTCAACCTTTTTTTTTTTGTCAGTACACCTTGTCCAGCCATCATAGAACCTTCAGAGCAGTTGGACGATGAGGAGGGACTGCCTGAAAAAATGCTGCCAAAAACTCCAAAATACCACAAGTAAGTAAAAGACTAATGTTAGAGATGCAGTCTGATATCACTTGTTTGACAAGTTTAAAAATAACCTAGTTTTTGTTGGCACATTTGCAGATGTGTTTTTCCATAGAATAAATTGAACCTGACTTGGAATCTGGTTTGCCTTCTCTGGAAGTTAATTGACCTTTTAGAAGTTATAGCCTCCTTCTGTTTTTTTTTTGTTTTGTTTTTTTGTTATCAGAGAGCGAGAGCAACAGCCCCGCTTCGCCCAACCAGGAACATTTGAGTTTGAATACTCATCCCGCTGGAAGGCACTTGATGAGATGGAGAAACAGCAGAGAGAACAGGTGGACAGAAACATCAGAGAAGCAAAAGAGAAACTTGAGGCTGAGCTGGAGTCAGCAAAACATGAACATCAGCTCATGTTGATGAGACAAGGTAAGAGTAGTGCCCTGGACTGTCTTCAGTGTAGCTGTGATATGTGTGCACTGCTTGAATGTTTGTAGATTTCCAGGAAAACATTTATTTTTTGGGTTTTTTTCTGGCTTTTAATTGTCACTTGGAAAATCAACACAATGCTGTTCTGTTCAGGCCAAACCCTGAGGGGCGTACCAAATGGTACAATTATATGGCGTGAACCATTGTACTCTTAGTATATACCTTCTTATTTTATAACTGTCGTATTCTGTGCAGATATAAATACTGTGCTGATTTTTTTAACATTGCGTAAGTTAGTTACTATGTCATATTTGAATGAAAGCAGTTGGATAAATCTAAGCTCCCTGTTATGTAGAAAGTGCTTTTAAAACAAAAAATACTCAAAATATTTGTAATGTAAACAACTGCATCTTTTCAACACCAGTCTGTGTGACATTATATGAAGATTATAAAAACACATTTAAGTCCTTCTGCAGGGCATTACCATTACAGAAATGAAAGTTCTCTGATTTCACATTGGATTCAGTTGTGTCAGCTGTATTGTGTGATGCATCTTTTCAATAATATATTTCTTCAGCTGGATTGTTTAGTCCATGTTTTCTTCCCATCTGTCAGATCTAATGAGACGTCAGGAGGAGCTTAGGAGACTGGAGGAGCTTCGCAACCAGGAGCTGCAGAGACGAAAGCAGATAGAACTGAGGTGTGTGGGGTTTTTTATCAAACATTTGGACTTTGATTGGGTAATGTGTTGGTTACTTTATCTTTAGGTGCAGTTATTTTAAGCATGTATAGACATTCGTCTGTCAGAAACTGTCCTCATCCAAGCAGTTAGTTAGATACATAAAAAAAAAAGTAATTCTGAAAATAAAAATAAATATCTAGCACTTGACAAGATTAATTTCTTCAGTGAAATGCATCTGCTTTGAAAAGCACTCAAATGTTTGCATTTGTATAGCAGGTGTACTGTGTGTCTGTGTTTTTTTTTTTATACATTTCCTTCTTTTAATATGTCTTGCCTTTAGGCACGAGGAGGAGCGACGGCGTCGAGAGGAGGAGATGATGAGACACAGAGAACAGGAGGACCAGAGGCGCCAACCCGAAGGCTTCAAACCAAACTACATGGACAATGTGAGTACAGCTGGAACACTTTTACAGACACATTTGACACACTAATTCATATGAATGAATACATTTATTCATACCTACTGCACAGATCAATTTGAGCAATGGCATGATGTTGCTTGTATGCCATAAGAACGGCAGCAGCGTCACTCAGAGTTTACATCACCTCTGAACAGTTGAGTTTCTCGTCAGGATTGTAGTGTATTCAGTTCCATCAGACTCAGGCCTTGTCCACACCTTTTCTAACAGGTGTAAAACTGCAAACTGTTGTTTTCCTCCATGTTTTAGACTCTGACCTACACACATTTTTTTAAGTTGAGTTTGTGCACATCGGTGTGGTCATAAAGGCAGAGGCATCACACCCCAAACCGTGAATGTCCATTAATGCACGTGTACCAGAAGCAACAGATTTAATACGCTAACGATTTCAATAGGTTTGGTTAGTCCTAGCAGTTACAGTTTACAGCTTAGCTTCATGTTGACTTACTAATCACTGTGTTTGAATTATTTTAGTAATTTGATTTTGTGAAATGCAGGTGTTTTTTTTTTTTATTTTATGATCTGGGGGAGGAAAAAATCAGCTGAGATAAATATTGTGCAGACAAGGTTATATGAATAACACTGCATTCCATCATGTTTCAAGCTGTAAAAGCCCATTCAGATGATAATGTGACATGTGATATAAATACAACTACACACCTGTACTTTAATCTTAGGTTAGAGGTTTTCTCTCCCCTGACATTACGTTAGTTAAACGTCCTTTTTGGTGTGAATGTCTGTTGGTCTGGTACATTGTTTTCTATACTCTTAACTTTTTGGCTTTAAATCCTTTTGTTCTGTTTAGATGTTACAAACTAACTCGATAAGCAGGATCATTTAAAACCAGTTGTGATTTGGGGTGTATTCTTATTCTCTTTCCTCTTCCCCTTTTGTTATTGTTCCATGTAAATCTGTACCAATAAACTCTACATCTTATATTTACTTGTAATTTTGCAGCATAGAAATAAATCATGAAACAGGATATTGTAACACATGTAGAACATGTAAAGCCATATGGGCAATTTTCATAGAGCAGATCTTTTAGAAATGGGCTGTATTTCCACTAAACTGCTTCAGTTCCTGAACTGTGTCATTTTCTGAAATGCAAAGGACACTGGTCGCTCAGAGACTTTTAGCTAACACATTTTTTTATTGGGATTAGACCCTGGAAGGTCTTAGTTTTTTTGTTTGTCTGTATGTGAGTATTCATACCAGCCCAAAAAAATGCCACTGAGAGAAAACCAAAGCAAAGTAAGAACATATGTGAAAACAGCCTAAAGCCAGTTTCACAGTTGCCTCTGTTGGTTTGTATTTTCAGACATTCCAATTAGATCCCACGCAAAATTTCACGCATCTTTGTTCCGGTCAAACTGAACCATTGACTGGTTTATGTTTTTAATCACAAGATGTTAATTTATGTATTTATTTTTCCTGTACTTACAACTGTGGGGTCTGACATGAAGCACTTTGTATGAAAAGTGCTATATAAATGTAGATCAATTGGTTGAAGAAAACCAAACAGCAGAAGTTCAAAATGAGGTAAATAAAAAAAAAAAAAGCCATTTTAATAACCCAGTGCATAGAATAAAACAGCAGAATGTGTTCATAAACTCTTATCAGTTACAATAATTGAAGCAAAGCAAACTGGACTAAATGTTTATGATGTTTTTTAAAAAGTGAAATGTTTATGTCTTGTGAGTCTGAATGTCTGCTGGTGGGTTGTTGTTTTTGGTGATATAACTTTTCCTTCTTGACTCTTTTGCTCTGTTTAGACGTCTTAACATAAGCCATCAGAGGACTCCTCCTGTTGCTTACAGATCATTTTTTGAAGCGCTGTGTAGATATTGTAGTAGTTTATGTGTTTATAGTTTGCAGTTTTGTTCTGGTAACATTATTGTGGGGTAGGTTGGATTCCCAACATGTAAATACTGCTTGTGCTGCTCTTTAGTGTTAGAATTTGCTATAGTATTAGTGCTAATCAAACATATTCAGAGCTTTACCACCATATGTGATACGCCACATGGCAATAAAGCTGATTCTGATATGTAAGTTAGCTGAGTAGTTCATTGACACAGCTGTAGCGCAACAGTCATCTTTTTATAATTACTGGAAGATAGAAAAAGTTAAATGGTAAGTATATGAAGAATACAAACATGGTTATATTAACAGCTGATGGGTGTTCTGTCATCTCCAATGTTTCTTATTTACCATATGTTTGTTTGTTATTGAAGAAATAATTGAGCATTTTTGTGTGAGTGAAGCATAAATATTGTATGAATGCATGACGAAACGGATAACAGTGTCTGTGATGAGATAAATAATATTGACCCTTTGTAGTGCACCTTATTTTAATATCTAAATTCCTTTAATCGTGGGAAATATCATCTTAGAGTTTGAGTGCAGGTTTAGAAGGTTATCTGAGAAGATTACTTTTGACATGATCAAAAATATAGTTAATTTAATTTCTTTTTTAAGTAATATAAGTCATTACTACACCAATGGTGATTACTGTAAAACATGGATGTTGAAGGATATTAAAGTATGTTACAAATACATCACAGGTATTTAATTCACAAAGATTACACTTTTTTAATAAACCTTAAGTGACAAGATAATCCAGGACATTCTCAATTCTCATGTTTCTTAAAAGAAAGTAATTTTATCAGTAGATTATTCTATTGAAAGAATCGGGCAGGAGAACATGAAGAACCCACGTCCTGCCCCATGGGACCTTTTTCAGGAAAAAATATTTGTATTCCTTTTTGATTCCCATTTGAATTCTGTCACCATTTAAACATATAGTATGTGTTAATTTGAAAAATAACTTTACATGCCAAGGAAGTTGTGATTAATATAATATATATAAATATAAAGACTACACACCTTCAAATGGCAGAGGTGATTTCAGTGAAACTGCTTCTGACAATGACAATATCTTTGTTCATGACCAGGCTTTGAAGACATTGTTATCCTTTTTTTAATAATTGGTGACTTTTTTTTGTTAAAACATGAGGTAAAACATGTCAAAGCAGTAGTCATTTTTGGGTTGTTGAAAATTAAAAGGATCTTTTCAAAGTGACGGACACATATTTGTAAAGGATGCCACTCCTCAAAGAGGATTGGGGAAAATTTTCTCTTTTTTTCAAGTTTGATCCCATGGGCCACACCAGACATGTTGGGACTTCAGTTCTCTATGCTGTAAAACTTTGCCTACATCATGTATGTAGCTCAAGGGTCTGCAACACATGGTTCTTGAGCCAAAGTGAGTTTATCAGACAACACCCGTGGATATGATCAACCATTAATTTATCACATTTCACTGCCATTGTTAAATTGTAAAAATGTGTAGCCTGACCCCTGCACATGCTTCATTGTAGGTCGCTCTTATGTGAATGTTAGTCTTAGGTCACAAACCTGTTGCCAGTTTTGTGTTTGAATGTCAAGTCTTTGCTGTGTGAGTGTGAATGAATGCTAGGCTTTCTGCCAGCTTCAGCAGAGTGTTGATCTGAAAGGCTTTCTTCACTTCTTCCAGAGGGAACAGGAAATGAGAGTGGGTGAGCTGGGCCCTCGTGGAGCCATTAATATGGGAGGTACGGGCACGTTCTGACCAGGTCAAGTGACGATGATTAGTGAAATATGAGTGCTTTATTTCATCCATCATTATTAATTGTCTTCCATTTCCAAAGTTAACTATTCAGTGTAAATGTGTCCTGTGGGATGCAAGCTAAAGTAGAAAGTACAAAATATATACGTATAGGTATATATCATATTGTTAGAGTGAATTTTTGAGGTGGGCAGTCATGGTTTTTTTGGTCCCTGAGCTCTCATCCTGAACTATAAACAGAGCTTAGTTCATATGACATGTTTAGGAACTGCTCAAATTAGATGCACATCACAATATTTATGAAGTTAACTTTTCTGCAGAGGCGTTTGTGTTTTGTGAACATTGTGAATTTCACAAATAAGCCAATGTTCAGAGAGCAGGATGAGGGGCCAGGGACAGTTTTGGAGGTTCATACTGACTCTTCAGTAAATAAATATTATGACCTAGGATTGCACATCACCTCTTGAAACCAAATTATCTTTCAATAGAAATATATCTGCCATATTTGGGTGGGTGAGGCTCTGGTGAATTTCATATTTTTGCTCTTCTCTATGATTCTCTGATAATTTCCTCTCTCTCTCTCCCTCTCGTTGTTGTCTTATCTAATTTTGTTTCATTTGCATGTAGCTAGAATGTGGCTATCAGCAAATTTCTGTCTGTTTCAATATAATTCTGATAAATGTCATGTCATATAATCGTCATTTCTTTTCACTCAATAGTTTTAATGGTCGGAACATATTAAAAAAAAGCGAGAAAGATGGTTGACAACAGTGTTAAAAAGGTGTAACTTTAAATTAAGTAAACACACTGTAAATAAAATGATCATTGTGATAGTTGATGATGGACAAAGTAATAGAAGTAATTTGTAAACACAGTTGTCTTTATTGTGTCCATCCAGCCTTACATATAGTAATAATGCTGTAAATATGTATAAATGCTGGGCCTTTTTAAGAAGGTTTTTTTCTTATTTACTAAAGTGAATGTACTGCCTGTTTATTTAGGGTTAGGGTTATTTTTTTCTCCAGGACTTGTACCACCTGATATCCTATATTCCATTTCTCTGGATAGCATTTTACAGTCATTGGATAGAAAACATCAAACTTAAGTATCACTCTGACACAGACCTTCTTCTAGCTTTTCTCATACTCCTGAAGCACTTACCATTGTCTTGGTTAGAGTGAATATTTCAGGCAAAACGCTCCCTCCCGGTGTTGTAATTGTGTTATTATAAATTGCCTCAGTAAAACGGCTTATGGGTTCATAAATACTGAAAAGTGTGTCAATTCATCTCTATTCTGTAATAATGTTTGTGTGTGTGTATGTGTCTGTGTCTTTGTCTCCAAACAACTGTGCAGTAGTTGTATATTTGTTTTTTGTCTGAGCACTGGGCAGTCTTTTGCCTCAGTGTGGTCATGTGCAATCCAAGGTTTAGTAAACAAATGTCATCAATTATTTCTATCAGTGGAAAAACCTCTTGCTCTCCTCCTCATATGATCTGCTTTCTCTGTGTACTGCAACATACTGTCACACCTACTTATTAGTCTAACATTTACATTGGCTTTTGGTTGTAGACATTTTTATTTTTTTTTGCAGCAGTCTATATTTGATTGATTCTGACAAATGACACAGGATTATATTCCTAATTGCTAAATGCAAGACTCAAAATCCAGTCATATTAGATGTGTTTCATCTTAAAAACGTCATGCGCAAGGTTAGTCCATGGATAGTTTTTTACGCTCAGGCAGTAGAAACTTTAAATTGTATCGTCAACACTTGGTATGCCTGCCCTCAACCAAATAGGTAATTATGATGCATGTGTAATTACATTACCTGTCTGATAACCTGACCACGTGCAGTTCTGATGAACTGTTGACCAAAAGCCAACATAGACCGATTAGGTGTAGTGTTCACCTATAGAAGGTTTTTTAGAACATTATGAGCATATCGTTGAACATCAGATGACCAACCGATCCTCCGTTGTTTTGCGTGTAGATGGCTTTAACCAGGCCTCTGCAGGGCCCGGTGCAAACCAGGCTCAAATGATGGGAATGAGTGGAAGGGCAGGACCTGGTGGCCCAGAGGGAACTCCAAATATGGGCACACCAATGATGTCCGAGAACGGAGCCATGGTAATGTATCTGGGAAAAAGAAATACACTGAGATTAAAATTTAGTCCTTAACTGTAAACAGTAAAATATTCATCTTGTATGGATTATATTGCTTTAACCCATAAAGACCCTAAACTGTTGAATAAATACTGATCCACTGATTTAAATACTTTATGTAAAATACAGTTTGTTACACTTTTCATGGTTATCACCCATGAGCCATTTGGACATCTTTTACAACATTGACTCTCCAGTGAAACCCAAAGAGTTAGATCAATGATAGTAAATTAAGAGTGTTCAGTTTGTATTGTATTTTCCTGAAAAAAAAAAGTTTAATATAATAACCATCAGCTTTAATCTGAGCTTTTACGAACATCTATATGATCAGTAAAATATATCAGAAAATATCACATTTTCACTGGAAAATATAAAATATGGAGGCCTATTTTATAGTAAAGGGCGAAAAGTCACTTGGGAAATAAAAAAATATTGAGGAAAAAAAATCATTTGGGAAGACCCACAAAAGTAGCATTGTGTCTTTATGGGTTAAATAAACATTGGCTCATCCTTGTCTTGTTTAAAGTGAAACATAGGCCATCAGTTAGGTTTTTTTGTAACACAAACTAGTATGTTTTGGGAAGTCAATACATTTAAGCTTAAAGATCAGATGCTAATTCTTGAATATGGAGACTAATAGATGTGTTGCTCTCTCTCCCTTTTCTGCTCGCTTCACTTCTTCTCGTTGCGCTCTTGGACGGCGTTCACTTACCGATCACCACACACACTCCCTTCGCTCTGGCTCCTTTTCTTAATGCTGTGGCTGTGACACCGCAGAGAAATGATAGATTCCCCCCGGGTGGAACAATGGGGGGTCGACCAGAGGTTGAGTCCCCAAAGCAGCAGGCCATGGGCCCTCAAGGCGGACCAGCCCCAGGATTTGGCCGGGGCAGCCCAGTTGGGGGGGCCTTTGACGGGCCGAATAACAAGCGCCGCAGATTTTAATTTGTCTTTGTTGACAAAATGAGTTTTAATGGACTTTCTATGAAGAATGATGTGACCTTTCTGTTACCCTACTATCAGTTACTTCCTGTGAATTGGAACTGTTTACTAAAACGTTTTCCGAGCCCTTTTTTACTCCCTGAGCCATTCACTTATCAGTGATTCTCCTCCAATAATGTTGCACGTTACTCAGATCATGTTAGTTTTTTTTAATCTCTTTTATCAATGGTACATTTGGTGCAGTGTTTGGACTATAAAGTGTCTGTCCACGACATGAACCTGCCTATAGGTAGGTTTCAGTAACGTGACTATGATGACGTCACAACTTCAGCTGGAGGGCAGGAACTAACCACGTAGAAAGCCTATGGGGGAAACCATTGAAGAGTGCTTATTGTACGGATTTAGATCCAGTGTCGAAACATACATAGAGTTAGTTAAACATTTATTGGACGTGACCTGTATCTTACGAAAATTAATGAGTTTTTGACAGAACCCAAAGATTTTCCAACAATCTCTGCTGTGGATATTACTAACTACCTGGTCCTGCAGACATCCTACTACAGCAGCAGCAGATGAAAGCCAAGAAAAGTTTGGAGGAATAGAACTTTTTTGTCAGTGGGTGGGTCCACAACCTCGGTACCAAAAGGCTCAGCGATAATTATTATCGTTTGGTCTTCACCAGGATAAGTTTTTATTTGAAAAGATGCAACGTCAACATGTATTGCATATTTGTTTACATTAGTTATATTCCTCGCTGCGAGCAGTTGCAACTAATGTCAAGAAACGATAAATGCATCTTGATGTGTCTAGGTAAACCATAATATAAATGTATAAATGAACATTTAACCACAACCTAATGATATGTAGTACATCCACAAAAAAGTTAGCTTTCAAACTTACCTCTGAGGAAGTGGTCACTGCAGACATGGGCATTAGCATTAGCAGACTCTGCCCCTCCCGGCTGCAAATGCAAATTGAAAATCCACTTTTTTCTGTGAGCTTTTTTCATTTCTCACCTTTGTGAATGGTAATCTTTGGTACTCTTAAAAAAAAAAAAAAAAAAGAACATTTGGCGCAGCCGGAAACTACACAAAACACACACATTTTCCCAACGGAAAACTCACTAGGCTTCACTTCCTGCCCTCCATCTGAAAATGGCGCACTGACTATATAGCAATGTGACATCACATGAAATCAACCTATGAACAGAGGGGTGTTCCAGAAAGTGGGTGGGAACTTACTCCATGAACTGAACCCTGACTTTCACCTGTGTCCTCCAACATGAAACACACTGTTAGAGATGAATGGTCACTAAGGTGATTCCATAGATTCAGACACACAGTTAATATGCAGTGCTTTACCTCAGGGAGGAGTTTCACACCTCCAATTGATGCACTATTATTTCCTGATGATATCTGTTTATTTCTATTTATTAGCAATAGGACAATTTAATCATGTCTCTGTGTTCTCTTTTAATAAAGTGTTAAAGATAATCTGTGTTTCTCAGCTCAGAGTAAGTCAACTTAGAGTTTAAGTTTAGACTCAGTTTGTTGAACCTGCTTTCTGGAATACCCTTCAAGACTTGAAAAGAAGATCACTGACTTTTGATTAAAAAATAAAATAAAAGACACCAGATACTGTTGTTGTAAGTCATCACAATATCCATGATCAGTTGTTTTCTTTGTTATTTTATTGTGGTCTCCTTTCAGACATACTCTTTGCTCCTCTGACTTTCCATTTTAAAAACCAGTGAATGTTTTTGCAGCCTTATTGCATCCTGTGTTTGGTGGTGGAAGGAAAATAAAGATTTGTAGGACGTTGTTTTGTTTGGATTGAGTGATTTTCATGTTTTTAACAAATTAAAATATTGTCCTATTATTCTACTAATAATCAAAATAAACGTAATAATGGTATGGTTGCAATGTGTTTATTTAGTATTGATAAATGTACTGTTTAACATCAGTACAAGGATCTGAAAGGGTCAGTTTGGGGCACTGTATTATCACCTTAAAAGAACCATGTTTTAAAAAAAAAAGTCCAGTCAGGTCCACATGTGTTTGGATACGTGTAATTTTTGTTAAAATTCTTGAATTTACCTGCAAAAACCTCTTAACAACTGGTCACCAAACGCATTTACTGACCCAAGTTAAACACCAGATTTTTACCAAAAAAGTACAGACAATAATCTTACAATAAATCTAAATAAATCAGTCTGGTCAACGATTAATTTCAGGTCCACTATGGTTTGTACATGGAGAGAAAATTACCACATTTATGTCACGGTCATATGTAATTTTTTCCAATATTTATATGTTTTCAAGGCCTGAAAAGTGCTTGAATTTCAAGTAAAGTGCTTGCAATTATAATTCTACAGGTTAGATTAAGCCAAAGCTACTTAATAAGAGGTCATCCATTTTGAAAAACAAAACTTACCAGGTGTCCGACTCAAGGGGCTTCCTTTTTTTTTTTTTTGCAAAACTCGGTGTTGTCATTTGATTTTTATTTCTTTTTTTGCTATTCCAAAACTAAATTTTAGAGGTTTATAACCATACAATGCACATAATTGTGATTTAAAAAGGGAAAATAATATTAAGGAGTATATATATATTTCTGTAAATTCCTTGCAATAAGATTCTGTGCTGGAAGAGTTTGAAAATAACTCTTAAAAGAGCCTGAACTTGACCTTGGAAAAATGGGGAAAATGTGTATGAACCCTGAAAAACCACGTCTGGGCTTTGTTTGCCTGTTAGAAAATAAACACTCTTATCTAGTTGATGCTTAACTCACCATGATTTGAATTCATTTCACAGCTGGAACACACAGACATAATGCACTGACAGTTTTATAGTGACTGATGGACATAATTCTCACTTCAGTAATATTCTTCACCAGCAGATGTCAGGCTTTGCATTAGGTTTAGGTTAAAATGGTCATTTTGAGCACACACTAAAAAGGGCTTTAATTTTTAATGGTGTGTGTGTGTGTGTGCTCCTATCTGTATGGGGACATTGATATGTTACACAGCCATCCAGGTCTCCACAAGGGTTGAATATAAATAAAGGTCCCAACTAGTAAAATAGAAATGATGTGGGCCTATAAATACATGAATGAGTTTTTTCCAGAAGTCCCCATAAGTTGCAAAACAAAACATGTATTTTTCAAAGGTTAGAACTTGTTTACTTAAAAAAAAAAGTTTTTTCATTATTTGTTTAATTTTATTTTGAAATTTTAACATTTTATTTTTAAAAACGATGTTTACAGTCTCTACCCAATGTCTACTTGATTACAAACTTGGTCCTCATGACACATGTAGACTGCCATTGAAGGGTAATGCTGACCCAAGGTTCAATTTCTTCCTTCTCATTGTCAGAGACATACTCATAATTTCTCATAATTATTAAAAATGTAATTTTACAGGAGCACGTGTCCAATGTGGGTCAAGTTCTCGTGTGTGTGTGTGTGTGTTTTCTAGAATCCTAGGTGGTGAATGAGTCTCAAAATATAGTTATTAAACTTGAGAAACATGTAAAACGTGTCATTCATTTGACACAATAGGACAGGAATGAATGTGTCATTTGTTACATATGATTAATATAGTTTTTTCCTCACATCCTCTCTGTATGTTGGAGTTATCATTAGTTCATATACTCATTCGATAACTATTTTTGACCCAGTTTAAGACATTCAACATCTTTGATTATTATTATTCTTACACAGCTTCCTAAAGTTATTGGTCTGGTGTAGCCACAAAAAAACATCAGGTATTATTATATCTGTCTTTTTTTTTCTTGTTAATTTTATGCTTTGTTAGTACAGTTCATTATATTCATGTCTATAAATCACATTAACATAGCAGCACATTCACCTTAATCCATTTATTATACACGGGTTTTAGTATAATTTCTGTCACAGGTCTTTTTTTTTTCTGGATTTTCAGTCTTTCCATATGATTTGACAAATATGCTAATGTTCTGATCTAGTTTCAATAAGAAATACTGGTGCACATACAGTCACTCATCGTCTCATGGCATAAACCCTCTGACCAGGTGGAGGCTAAAGAGTAGTTTTATCACAGGTAAATACACTTCATTTTTGTGTCTAATTTTAATTTGCTGTGGTTTCTGTGTAGTTTTTACTTATTGTGTACTGAATAGCAGTCATGTTAAATCTCTTGTTCAGTTCTATTTATGAAATTACAACCAACTATGGGATGGAAATAACATAAAATAATAGAGCAGTGCATTCAAGTTAAGAAACTGATCTCTTTCCTCAGACAACCAGGAAAAATAATTTACAAAAGCAAGAGTGAGGGCACTTCATTCTTTGTATTATTGTTCCATCATTAGAAACATCTTTTACTTGTATTTTGGAGCTGTTATAGATGTATTTTCATGATAACCATACATTGTTTTCTGCTTCTTTTCTAAATACAAGGTGTTTGATTTGAGTCTAGAATTAATTTCTGACTTCACAGTTTAATAGTTGTAATAGTTTTCTTGTTAGCTGTGTAGTTTCCTGCTTCTGTGTCCTTTCAATAAATATAATCCTGTTGTCTGAAGAATGCGTTGAGATATCTGCACCACATTTCTACTGTAGATGCGTCTTGGTATGGAGCAGAAACCTATTAAAAGTAGGTCATCTTGATGCATTTTGGAGATTTGACCTCTTTGTTGGTGTGATATCTTCACCTGAAACAGCCTTGTGCAGTCATAACATCTGAGTACTTTCAAATATAAATATCTACAGTATGTATATATTACTGTATTTTCACCACCATAAGGCCATTTCTGTATTTAACACATACATAAGGCATAAGGGACGTGGGTTTGGTAAAGGCAGCTTAAAACATGTATATGCTAGTTTGTGTTTTTTTAAAAAGGTAGCAGGAGCATTCCATTCCAAAAATCAAGTCAATATAACATGGTATTAAATGAACCAGTTGAATATTGATGTCCTGAATCAGATGATGTTTTGACACCTGATGTTGGCTCGTATTACAGAACAGACTTTTAAACCACCTCAGCCCAATATATTAGTGTCAGATTGTGTTGAAAGTTGCTGCCCTATAATTCAGATTAGATTGTCTTTGTGTAAAACTTGTGACTTATCAGATATTATAACAGCACAAGACCATTTAACCTTGGAAAACTAGGTCAGGTCGCCTATTTTCCATGCCAAGATGCATCCGCGGTATAAATTTTTTGCAGATGTGTCACTACATTCTTCAGATAACGTGATTACACGGTTGAACGGGCAGACAGAGGGAGAGACAGTCGATAAAATGATCATTCTAAAAACTAAGTAAAGTGCAGGTCAGACATGATAACTGCCCCAGATCTCTGAGAGTTCACTTAACGCTTTGTAATGTCTGACTTGTGCAACTTAACAACTCAAATAGGCTAGAACTTGACTTGTTTTTGGTCAAAGTCAAAGATCAAGTGAAATGTGAGATCAAGACAGAACCAAAAAAAAAAGCTAATAATTACAATAGAGCAGACAATACAATACAATCTATAAACTAGGGGTCAGTGGTTGAACACGAAATATTTAAATTACAGACATCATTGTGTTTATAGCTCAGCCATTTTCTCCAATACTTTATAAAGATCTGTTTTTGATCCATAGATAAGTCAGTCTTTCTTTAGATTTCCTCTGTTTTAGCCACTGGTCCTTTTTGGGAGCAATTAGAAGAATTTTAAAGAGGCATTTATTTATTGTCTTTCTGTGATGCATCTCCAGGTAATAATTTAATTAAAAAATAACTTGTGGTCCTTAGGAATTAAGACCAAACTGCCTCCAATAATATTATTAGTCTAAATCAGGGGTGTCAAACTTAGTTCAGGGGCCACGTTTAGCTTAATTTGATTTGAATCAGGCCGAACCAGTGAAATAATAACATAATAATACATCAATAATATCAACTCCAAATATTTCTCTATATTTTACAGTGAAAGAAGTGTTTACATTAACAAACTATGCTTTCAAGCTATGTGGATAACACCAAACAAATGAAATAATAAGCCCAATTTTAAAAATATAATGCTTTTGATTGTCATTTCCACGTGTTCATTATAACTCGCAGATCATAGTGGAGCAAATACAAATACGCAAAATATTTAATCAGGCAGATTATTCTTAAAATGACACTGATTTCTCTTGAAAAATAAACTTCTTCATGTATTTGTTCAAGATTATTCAAATATTTTTGTGAAATTCTCATTTATAAATGTAAATATTTTCCACATATCTATTATTTATAGGTTATTATGATAGTATTTTACTGGTCTGACCCACTTCAGATTGAATTGATCTGAATGTGGAACCTGAACTAAAATGATTAATATTTTTTTTATGTCTATTTTTGACTTGTGTTTGACACCTGTGGTCTAAATAGTGTTTCATAAAATGGTTGAAGAAGCCACATGTAATGATTCAAAGCTTTTCAGTGGATAATAAAACCCTTATTGTACGTGTCCACTGCTGTCTTTTCCCCGTTTTTCTGTTTTTAATAGTGAATACACAGTACTTAAATGAACTGTATTCTAATACTGTGTGATGATCATTGTTCTGACAGACTTTTTTTTTTCCATCTGTTGCAGGTTTGTTTTTCCTCTGCCTACAACATGACCACAGGAATTGGTAAATCCATGACGCAAACACACAGTTACCCTCACTTTACATGATTTTAGCCTCATTTTAGTACTGAGGTTATAGTTATAAAGCGTGTCCAGATGTGTTCTACTGTAGTTTAGCGGTGGCAGACGGTGTTGAAGCCATTCAGGTAAGAAATGTGTACGTGTGATACTTGGATCATTTTGTTTTAGAACATCAATTCAGCAACGGTGACTAAGTGTGAATTAAAATAGAACACACATTCACAATTAAAAAATACTCATTCACATGATGCTGGTTTTCATGGTATTAAATAAATCAAATAAAATCTTCTGTTTGTCTCATTTTTTATCCACCTATTTGATCTGAATTTTCTGCTGTTGTTAGAGAAAATACAGGTAATAACACTTTAAATGGATGAATTATACATGTGGTCACTACATTTACATGTGGACAAACGTATTGGGACATTTATCCAAATATTATTGTTTTATATCCAAGACCAGTGATGGTTTTTACTTAATTTCTCTCAACAGTGATTTTTTCCCCCCATTTTTTTTTATTCATGACCATTATTTTAAATGTTTTACCTCTAAATTTGTAAACTATTTTTCATGCTTTGACTGTAAATAATAATTTTCTAACTCTACTAACCATCTACTTTCTTCACATCTCCCATTAAACTTGAAGGAAATATTAATGTTTTTAAAGTGTAGGGACATGTATGGTGATGTGTTCGTAATGTGAACATCAGTGTTTCCTCAATATTTCCTTTTGTCTGTAGGAAGTGGATGAAGTGCGTTTGTAGCAGGAGGAGTGGGTTCTGTTGAGGAGGGGCGCGTTGCTTTTCTTTGCCATGCCCAAGGCTGCTCATTATCAACAGGGAAGGTAATCATTGAGGTGATCCACTTTTAACGGGGCTGATTGTGGCCAATTTGGGGATAGAATATTCTGCACTTTCTGTCCTGGTTCTTGTCTAGCCCAGTTTGTGTCCCACTTCTGTTTTAGACAAAGACCATCAATTTCGGGGGTAATAATTTGACCAATTTCTTGTACGTGTACATTTTCCATTTTCTTGCTCTACATTGAAAAGGGTTTACTCAAAGGATGCACGGATACATTGGCTGAACATTGGTCCATATATTATTACAGTGGCGACAAAAAGGATCAATTGCACTGGAAACCTGACCGTTCAGAATAATTAAATATATCCAGTTGTGAAACTTTCAGAAATAGTACTACTAACTTAAATGTATTAAGTTGCTGTAACATGTTCTTCTTTTTAAGTACTTCCAATTATTAATTTTTTTTTTTTATTAAAGGGAACTATTGTAGATATAAGTGAACATAACTTAACAACATAGATGAGGTACATACATAAATGCTGACAATGGTATTGTACTGTTATTTTCAAATAAGGATGATTGAAAAAAAAAAAAACTTAACTGATGTAGTAGGTGCTGAAATACTATTTCAAATCACTACACAAATAACCACTAATATCTATCACACCAAAAAAACTGCAATCACAAAACACAGTTGGTGCGTCGTCCAATGAGTGAAGGGTCAGAGGTTCACGTCCCGGCTCTGGCTGTCCACATGTCAAAGTGTCCTTGGACAAAGACACTGAACCCTGACTTTGTCTCCCAGTAGGACTGACAGAACCTTAGAAACCTACTGGTGTATGAGTGAATATGAGGCTAAAGTGCTATAGAAGTACAGACCATTTAATCAGGCAATTGCTCTGAATGTTTACTTATTCCAGTGGTTTGAAAACTCTCATTTTTAAGTCTTAAGAACTGAAAAGAATTGATTTTCCTTAATAGGAAACTATTAGTCAAATTAACTGCAGATTTTTAAGTTGAGCTAAATGAGCATTTTTAATTCACCTGTTATCAGAAGGTTTAAGTTGCATGCCATCTAAATTTTAAGTCCTGGAAAATAGTCTTTTTTGAGTTCTGCTCACATATTCTTCAGGTTTACAGTGTGTGCGAGTTGTCCCTCTTAAGCCTGTAATCTTCACCATACGTGCATTTCAACTATGACAGACAGAAAAAATTGGCAGATTTTTAAAGAATTTATTTACAAATGATAGTGGGTAGTAAATATTTGGTCACCTACATACAAGCGATAATGTCTGACTCTCACAGGCCTGTACCAACTTCTTAAAGAGACCCCTCTGTCTTCCACTCATATAAAGTAATGAGCCTGTTTGAACTTATCATCAGTATAAAAGACCAAAGCGCTGTGAAAAGGCACCAGAAACAAAATTATAGACCTGCACCAGGCTTAAAAGAGTGAATCTGCAATTGTTAACCAGCTGGGTATGAAAAGAAATCAACTGTGGGAGCAATTATTTGAAAATGGATGAAGCGCAAGACCACTGATAACGTCCCTCGACATGGGGTCCGTGCAAGATGTCGTCCCATGGAGTTAAAATGACAACAAGAACAGTGAGGAACAATTCCAGAACCACACGAGGGGATGTTATGAATGACCTGGAGACAGCTGGTTTGATTTATGAAAAGGACTAGAGGGTAAGTATCCTGAAATATGAAAGGTGAACGGCACAGGAAATGATCCCAGGTGGACACGTCCTCAGTTGTAGTCCCTATAAAACACCCCCTCCTCTGGGGCAGGCCCACCACAGGCTGATCAGACCTGTGTGTGTGTGAGCAAGGTACCGAAAAGAAAAACCTAAAACCCCATCAGCAATATACTACGTCGAGAGGGACTCACATCCTGCAGTGCGAGACGTGTCCCACTGTTGAAGACGGCACATGTCAACGCTTACCTGAAGTTCACTGGACACCATTTGGAAAATCCAGATGAGGATTGGAAGAATGTCGTATGTTCAGATATAATGAAAATGGTAAAAAAAAAATCAACATGTAATTTCTGGAGGAGAAAGAATACAGAGATGCATGTTTAAAAAAAAACAAAAAAAAACACGATACTGTGAAGCATATGGGGGGGGGTCAGGCCTTGAGGCTGTTTTTTCTGCAAAGGGAACAGGATGACTGATATATGTAAAGAGAAAAATGAATGGGGCAAATTATCGAGACATTTTGAGTGAAAACCTTCCATCAGCAAAAGGGTTTTGAAGGTAAATGTGTCTGGGTCTTTCAACATGACAGTGACCCTAAAAACTTTACATAGAACTAAACTGATCCTTAGGAAATGCTCCTGAAACTGAAGTTCCAAAAGCAGCACAAACAGAATATACACACAATAAATACTATAAGAGGAAAAAAAAGACAAAGTAATGGGGTCAAATGTATATTGTAAATTACTAGTAGAAATAAATGACAAGTAGGAAGGCGGCAATTAATAATAAATATGTAATTATGTTATATTTATACAGTAGATCCTCCTGACAACCAAGAAAGTGAAGTGAAAGGTTTAGCTTTTTACATAAAACAATTATCTTGATTGGAAACTACACAATGCAATGTTTTAGTTTTTTTAATATATTGTTTTGTTTTTTTTATTCAGAATTAATTTTTTAATGGAATGTCATTTACAATTGACAGAAATTGTCAGTAAAACTGTGAAACTTTGGTCCCGTACAATGGACAGTGTGTGTCAGGAGGTTAAGTATGTACACATATGTAATTTAATAATCACAGAGTAAAAGTTATAAGGTGGTAACAGTAATAATTATAACGATAATAATGATAATAAGCAGCAGAAAGAAAACTAAATTAGATTAAGGCTCCACAGATGCTCTGTTTTAATGGGCCATGCCGAAAAATGAAAACCACTATTGTTATAACTAAGGTAAAAACTTCATGCTGACCCAGAATTTGACAATTGTTCCATCTTCACTAAAACTACCCTTTTAATGTATGAATCCAAATGTATAAAAGTGTCATTTGAAGTGAAGCCGTTAAATCTAAGGTGTGATGGCGTCCTACATTGGGACTTTGTGGCCTAGATTACACTCCATACTTTCATGACTGAGCCTGAAGCCACAGCCTATTAACCCATCAGCTCATCCTGTTTGTCTGTTGAGTCTAAATAAATTGCTTTAGCTCTGAATTAAAAAATAAAAAAAAAAACTTCACCAGCATGCTGCGATGGAAATGAGACACAAGGGGATCAGATATAAAAGCCACTTCATCTGAACAACCGCAGGAGACGATGATATTATAACCTCGTTCACATTTGGTTTGGGTTGCTACGGTAACATTCAAAGTAGCTGATCTGATGGTTAAAGATGGAGATAAACACACGACTTGTCATCAAACTACCCTTCATAAAAAAAAAAAAAAAAACATGAATAACCTGAAAAACTGAAATTTATTAGAAAAAATAAGTTCAGTTTTAACAATATTATGTCTCACCTCATCATTTATGGACCGAGTTTCTGTGTCCTTAATTAAGTTTGAATGAATGGTTTATACGCAGTGTTACACAAACATTTAGTAACAAGCATACGGTTAAAAATTTGAAGCTAATTGAATATGTGCGACTAAAATGATTTTTGTTTTCATGATTAATCTATTAGAAATTGTGTCTGTAAATGATTGCATTTAACCAGTATACTTCACATTCTGTCTTTTATTTATTTGTTTATTATTTCTTTTGTATTTTATTTGTGTTTATTTACTTTAATATCCAGGAGCACCTTCTATTTGTACATTTACTCTCATGCTGTATTTTGTGAGATTTGATTCCCCCCTTTCTGTATGTTGAACTAATGACCAAAAATGTATATCCCTGTATAATTTGAGCCACTAGCGGTATACGGTATATATCATGGTATAGTGATTTTGTAGCCTCAATCTTCTTTAATTATTTTTACCATAAACATGATATAATAATAATAATAAAAAAAACCAGACCTCATAATATGAATATTTTCATCCTGTTTTCATGTTAAACAGTCAGAAATTTATCCGAATAAATTTCTTCCAAATATTGATAGAGTGACATTAGGTCAAATAAACCACTTTTTTATTATTATTATTATTATTATTATTATTATTATTATTATTATTATTATTATTATTATTATTATTATTATTATTATTATTATTATTATTCCCCCAAACACCCTGAAGTAACTTTGAAAAATGACCTCTGACCTCTACATTGATGACAACGGCTGTGGCTCAGGTTGAATTACAGTTGTACAGTGACCTCATGTGGCCAAATGTAGGTACTGCACCACCAGAATAAAACACACCTTAACACTAACTGCATGAATATGAATATGAACACACTCCTCCACACAAACACAACACAAGTATTTGGATTTTTTTTGTCTTTATTTACACACATTAAAGTACAAAGTTTCTGTTTTAATATAAATAGCATTATTTTAGAGCTGTTTTTTTTTAGCATTTGGTATTGTTGTAAAGCCAAAATCCATCCTAACATTATCTACATGGCAAAAATATATATATAAAAAACTATTAATATGTGTTAGACACAGAAATGTTGTTACTTAAACTTTTCAATTATCTTGCATTTCTTCATTGTCTGTTTTACATTTTAATTGAACAGCGTTTTAGGTATTTTTAATTCTATTCTTGCATTGTATTGTATTTTATTTAGCTTTTATGTTATTTCTTCTTCTGTACAACCATGTTTTTTTTTACAGTTTTATGCCTTTTAGTCTATTGTTGTATTTTATTCAATTTATTTTGTATTATTTCTTCTGTACAGCACTTTGGTCCACTGTGGTTATTTTAAAATGTTGTTTATACCTGCTAAAAAACACTGTTATTCCTCATTTCCTTATCCCTTATTATTGGTTATAATTTCATAATGCACAAAAAACATTATTATAATAAAAATAGGGTGACATACACATAGAACAGGTACATTTTTCTTTTCAGCTTCACACAGATGTTCTCTTTCACGTATAAAATGACTTGTAGACTTTAAAGGCTAAAAGTCATGGGACAAACCGTAAACTACAGAGCGGTTTGGAACATCTTGTAGACGTGTAGACATCAGCAGACCCTGGCGATACTTCACACAACATTATGTTCAGTTTTGTTTTTCATCTCAGTCAGAATCAGATCAGCTGATTGACTCGAGGATATAACTTTTTATTCTGGAAAAGATTATTTTAGGATCACTGTTACTTTCCTCCTCACAAGTGGCCCAGCCTGAAAACCAGCAAAAAAAACAAAACAATTCTATATAAATAAATGTGTGTGTATATTTTACTATATGCATGTAAATGCATACATTACCGTATTTTCCACACTACCGTATAAGGCGCACTGGACTTTAAGGTACATTAAGTGAAGTCAAAATCATGAGATAAAAAGTCAAAATTTTGAGATAAAAAGTCAAAATTATGAGATAAAAAGTCAAAATTATGAGATAAAAAGTCAAAATTTTGAGATAAAAAGTCAAAATTGTGAGATAAAGTCAAAATTCCAAGTCACTAAACACAACCACAATTAATCCATATATAAGGCGCTCTGGATTACTGTAGCGCACTGTGGTTTTTGGAGAAAATTAAAGTGTCTTAAATGCACTTTATAGTCCAGAAAATACGGTAATTCGGATTAATCATGCTGATGGAGATGAATCCCTCCATCATCCAGCGTGATTAATCTGATTAAAATATTAATCATAATTCAATGGAACAGTTGTTTTGTTGAATCAACATGTTAATTGCATATATATTCATATTTTTACATATACTTTGGATATTTTATCACATTTCTGGTGTTTTTTCCTGGGTTTTAGAAGTTTTCGAATAGGTTTTGGATTTGTCACCTTTTTTGGGGGTTTATTTTGTGGTGTGAATTTTAGCATGATTTGTGTGGTGTTTTTTTTTTGTTTTTTTCTCCACATTTTTTTGGTTTCTTTGTGTATTTTGTGGGAAATTCCAACACAGAACTGTCGACCGAAAAGTCTTTTAATTGTGGTTAATCCAAATGAACCCAAAGTAAACCCTGTAATTAATCTAATTACAAATGTTAATCATTTAACAGGCCTAATTTTGATGTCTTTACTTTCTGTCCTGGTTCTTTCTTTAGCCCAGTTTGTGTCCCACTAACAATAAAGTTTGGGCCAATGTTCATTTTCCCTTTTTCATATTTCTTCTTCATGTTTACTTTGCTCATTTTTTCTTGGTAACGACTCTTTTCTTGCTGTTTGGCTTAAACACATGGATATCTGCACAGTGCTGTTGTTCCATCGCTGGCAGTAAAATCATTATATTGAAGGGATGACTGTGTCCTACATTGAAACCTTCCAGCCTAGTTTACAGTCAGGACTGTTCACAACCCACAGACACTGGGATCTAATAATGTGTCTGATAACAAGCCTGAAGCAGCAGCATATTAACCCATTATCTTATCATATTTGTCAAGTCTAATGAGTGGTTTTAGCTTCACATTAAGGGAATATTCAGATTTATTTTATTTAGTCAAACAGATACGTGTCTGTGTTTGTGGAACATGTCTGATGGAACTGCAGTGGGAAATAAAAACAAACTGTGTGTACAAAAAACACAAATGGACCAAAAAAACAGAATATGTGGACTGATTATAGAACCTGGAGTGGTGGAAGGACTGAATAATGTGAATGTACTGGACCCTTTTGTTTGTTTGGTTGGGGTTTGTTTTGTGTGTTTGGTGATTTTGTTTAGAAAATTCCAAGGAAAACAAGTGAAAAAAATGAAACAAAGCACTTCTGCTCACAAATTATTACTTTATTACAGGTGATAACAGGTGCAGACCTATTTTTACACTGTACAGACCCATTGTTTACAGTGTACACATACATTTTTTTACAGTGTACAGACTTCTGTTTCTACAGTGTACAACCCTATTTTACAGTGCACACATCTGTTTTTTATGCTGTACACACCATTTTTTTTACAGTGTACACATCTATTTTTTATGCTGTACACACCATTTTTTTTACAGTGTACACATCTATTTTTTACAGTGTGCAAACTTTTTTTTACAGTGTAACAGACCTATTTTTTCAATATACAGACGTATTTTTATACTGTACAGACCTATTTTTTTTACACTGTGCAGACCTTTTTATTTATTTTTTTACCATATACAGACCACTTTTTTACAGTACATATACCTATTTTTTTTTACAGTGTACACACTCTTTTTTTACAGTATACAGACCTAATTTCTTTTACAGTGTACAGGCCCATTATTAGTCTACACACCTATTTTTTTTTTTTTTTTACAGTGTGCAGATCTATTTTTAGTGTATAGCCCTACTTTTTTTTTACAATGTACATACCATTTTTTACAGTGTACACACACATTTTTTTACAGTGTACAGACCTATTTTTTACAGTGTGCAGACGCCGCCTCTGGTCTGTGCGTAAAGACGCACTGATCCATGTTGATCCAGACTTGGTGGCTTGAGTTTGATCCAGTGTGTGTTAGTGATGTGACTGGACGACACAGCTCTACTTCCTCTGACTCTAACTGTCTTTTCTTTCTGTCAGTTTCTTCAACTTTATTTTAGAGCCTGATTTAAGCGTCTTTTCACTGGAGGAAAACTGGTGTTGAGATGGTTTCTGGGTTGTTTCTGGGTTTTGTGTCTCCGTTGCATCACCTGAGGACTCTGAGTCAGATCTGAGGACTGAATGGACAACATGTCTCCACAGCAACAACAACAACAATCAGCTGATGGCTTCAGTCGTGGAGCACCACAGGAAAATAAAAGGGTAAATAATCACCATGCTTTTTTATTTTTGCTTTAATTCCAGACTCGCACAGGTGTTAAAACTCCAGTTCTGCATGTTGTAGATATTTCCCTCTTCCATATGATGCAGTTTCCTGAGACTTTAGCTGTTCAATACAAATAAATAAGATAAGCAACAAAGTTAAAAAGAAATGAATAAGACAAAATTTCCAAATTCATCAATAAAATGAACAAAATCTAATGAAAAACCCACACAATGATTTGTAACATGGACAGAGTAAGACACAAATGGAATAATATTCGAGAAAAAATGTAGAATGTATGAAAATTGAGGAACAAAATGAACAATACTAATAAATATTTGCAAAATTATAAATAACATGGAAAAAATGGCACAAAAAGGAAAACATTTAATCAATAAAATGAACAAAATCGAAGAATAAACCAACAAAATAAATAGCAACATGAACAAAGTAAGACATAAATGGAATAATATGAGAGAAAAAAATGTAGAATCTACAAAAATTGAGGAACAAAATGAAAAAAAAAACCCTATAATAACATAGAAAAAAGAAGCAAAAAAAGATTATTTTTTGCTTATTTTTCTAATGTTTTTATTTTACTGTTTTTCCTTTCACTTTGTTCATGTTACTAATTATTTTGTTAGTTTATTATTCATTTTATTGATGACTTTTTCTGTTTTTGTTTTTTATCACTTATTTTATTTATCTTTTTTTTTTTTTTACTGTGAACTACTCGAGTCTCAGGAGCTAAAGAGTTAAACTGAAACATGTGGAAAATGGAAATATCTCAATTTTATATATTCTGTATAGATTCTAAAACATGCAGGACACCGAAAAAATAAAACAGACAATAATTAGGCTATCAAATAGTTCTCTTCCTGTTTCTTTTTCTTCTCATTTTAAATTAATAAAATAAGTGGAACCAGATTAAATTTAGTCTTTGCTGTAGAATGACTTCATTGTGAAGGTTCACAGTCAAACAACTCAAACATCCTTTGGTCAAATTCAAGATGATGTTGTACAGCCAGTACGACATCACAATGAAGCAGAGACACCATACAAAATAAAAACACACTTCACACAAATAAAAATTAATACAAACCAACACATGTTTAACTGTTTTAATGAGGTTTAACTGTGTTTTAATGAGGTTTAACTGTGATTTAATGAGGTTTAACTGTGTTTTAATGAGGTTTAACTGTGTTTTAATGAGGGTTAACTGTGTTTTAATGAGGTTTAATTGTGTTTTAATGAGGGTTCAATTGTCTTTTAATTAGGTTTAACTGTGTTTTAATTAGGTTTAACTGTGTTCTAGTGCGGGTTTAACTGTTTTAATGAGGTTTAACTGTGTTTTAGTGAGGGTCTAATTGTGTTTTACTGAGGTTTTATTTGTGTTTTTTATTTGCGTTTAATACTTTTACATAATAGTGACGGTGGTGTTTTAGTTTATTCTTGTGTGTATTTGTTGAGTTTTGTTGATTTTTTTCGACACTTTTTATCTGTATTTTTTACAGTAATGAATGACTATATATAAATAAATAAATAAATAAACTGTAACATGGACGCAGAATGATCGAGACAAACTAAAATATTTGAGGACATGTAAAATAGTTTGAAGTCTATTTTTACAATCTCTTTAAATTGATTTATGAACATTTACAGTTAGTTATCATAGTAAATATGGCCAAAAAAATAAATCGAGTCTTCTTTTTTTTTTTTTTATGACAAAACCCAGTTGTAAACATTTATTACACATAATAACAATAATTAATTTGCTTATATTGAAAGTTAGTGTTCAATAGAATTGTCAAAGAAGACATTTCCTGATGCTGTTATTGCACTAATTATATAAATAAATGTAGGCAGCCTGTTCTAATGGTAGTCATTAAAGGGTTAAACATGTTCGGTCAGGCAGTGTGTTTGGATGCTGGGAGCTGTTTAGGTCTTAATAGGTTAAATGAATGTACTATGGGGCAGACTGTTGTTGTTTTACTGTGGTTTATGTTAGTGACAGTGTGCTTATATACTCTGTGCTCTGGCTTGTTTCAGTTCCTTCTGCAGATTGAATTAGTGTGTGAATCATGGCCCGGTTGGTTCATTCATATCACGTCACGTATTTGCACAGAATGATTCCCTCTTGGTTGTTAATGTGGACAGGGTGACTTAGCCGTGACAGTGCATCTGCTAAAAGCTTGTTTATAAAATCCTCCACGTACATATTGACCTGACATGAAAAAACTGCCAAATATTGTTTCAATGTTGAACATGTGTTGACGGGAATCTGATAGAACGTCAAATATCACGACCCAGCAGCTACAATTCAATACACTGAGATGTTTTTGGAACTAATTTAAGGAGGACCAGCAGAGTTGGATTTAAATTTACCTCTGTTAGTCCCATCAAGTTGGAATTAAAATCTAGTCTTACCGCTTCTCATAAAATGTTTGACATATTGTTAATGGATACAGTTTAACCAGGACTCGGTCATTACACCTATTAATATGTAGAAATAGGAATAAAAAGCTAAGTTAATTATTGATAGGTATTATAATTAGGTCTGTCAAAATGAATGCATAAATACACATTAATCCATCATCATAATTAATTCAAAGTCTTAACACAATTCAATGGAACATTTGTTTGCAGTTGTTTTGTTTAAACTATTGATGTGCGTTTCAACTTCTGATTCATTTGCGAGTAAAAAACCCGTTAATAATTTGGACTACACACCTGGCTCGCATGTGACGTCACCACAGATGAGCAGAGTGTGACACGATGCATTGTAGTCTGTTACTAAGCACACATAAAACTTAACTCCACATTTCCTTCCCATCAAAAACAGGTGGTCTGCCTATGACACGTCAAATATTTCTTATTAAACACTATCATATGTGAATTTCAGAGCACTTGTCAAACGGAATCAGAATTTAGCTTGACTCGCTCCATTCACTCCCATTCATTTTTTTTGCTAGCTTAGCAGGACGTGACTTAGCCTCCCCATGTGATATTGAGTTTGGACAAACACGTTCAGTGCAGATATATTCCCTTCTTTCTTGAGTCTGTTTGCTCATGCATAATGAAACACAATTAATATAGATTAAAGATTCATATTTAATCATGATTAATAGAAATTAACCCTGTAATTAAATCAGATTTTTTTTAAAAATCATCATTTGACAGCCCTGTTCATAATATATCTTGTCATATTATGTTAAGTGTAGTGATATTTTCTTACACTAAATGATGCACAGTCTAATATATTATTATAGACTTTAATTACACAGTTGATATATGTACATACTAATCTTTTTTACTTGCCCCTTTGTCTCCTTTTGGTGTTTGGTATTACAGGGATATTGTTTTGTAGACCCAGATCTGACCTGTCTGCGTATGTGAGTTTATTTTAAGAACTGAAAGGTAACATTGTTATGTTGTGGCTGGAGTCGATGGAATGTTTCACCCCCCTGTGACCCAGCTAAATCAATAATATTACATTGTGAAATGTCAAAAAATATTTGTAGTCATATAATACGCTGAGGGGAAAGTAGGAAATGTTTCCAGCGTCAGCATCAGAGATTAACCCATAAAGACCCGGTGTGACTTTTATGTCTCAATATTTAATATTTTCTAAGTTATTTATCACTATTTATTATAATTTTGTCTGTATTTTGCATCTTTTCAGTGTAAATTGTTTGTGTTTACTTATATTTAAGGCACTTATCATGTAAATGTTCATAAAATCTCAGTGTAAAATGACTTTTTCATCAAAGACATTATTAACTGAACATAAAAACAAGCGTGTCCATCCACTGTCATTGATTCAACTCCATGGGAAGATGCTGTAGAAGATGACAGTGTTTCTATGGTAACTATGGAGCCTCTGAACATCCAAATGAGTCGTATCTGATGACCATGAAAAGACGATAAACTGCATTTAACACCAGTTACTAACATGTACTGATGGAATATGTAGATCGACAGGTGTTAAACAGCTTAGTTCATAGATGCTTCAGTTACTAATGGCTGTTATGGGTTAAGAACTCTGACCAAAGTCTCGAATTTAATGGGTAATTTTTTCATTTGTGTCATTTTAATCTTATTGTAGGAGGTATTTAAAGTGGGGCTAAATGGTTCTGAAGTGACTATCGTTCCATTGTTATTTAGACCAGGGGTGTCAAGCTCATTTCAGTTCAGGGGCCGCATTAAGCCAACTTTGATCTACAGAGGGCCGGATCAGTGAAATAATAATATAATAATATAAAAAATGATGTCAACTCTAAACTTTCCTCTATATTTTACAATGAAATAAAGTAAAGTTATGTGATGAAAATGTTGACACCCTTTTAAAACAATGTGAATAAAATGAACAAACTATGTGCAGTTTTAACAAGATTATGTCTCAATTTATCATTTACACATGTAAATTACAATTTACAGTTCACAGTAGATCAATAAAACATACATAAATCATTTAATAACAGGCAGAATATTGGTAAACTTGCCCTTCAGACATTTCAAAATGTTTGTTCAGGTTATTTATATTTTTGTGAAATGATCATTTTGTGTCAATACAATAAAATAATTTTACATTTACAAAGAGAAACATTTGGAATTGTGAGTATTTTTCATGTAATTATGAGCGCATTTTACTGATGTGACCCACTTGAGATTAAATTGGTCTGAATGTGGAACCTGAACTAAAATTATTGATATTTTCAGTGTCATTTTTGCATTTGACAAATTCATCCCAGGGGCCAGATTGGACCCTTTGGAGGGCCAGATTTGGCCCCCGGGCCTGATGTTTGACACCCCTGATTTAGACTGTCATTAACTATCACATCTGCACTCATGTGGACACACACACACACAGAGGTAAATCATAAACACCAGCGCCTTTTAATATAAAGTGAACTGTATTTCCCTGCGGCGTGTCCTGAACCAGATGAACTGAACAGTGACTAATGCTGCAGGTGACCGCACAGTCTGTTAATCCGACACACACAATGAAACGGGGTTATATAATGACTGTTTGTCACCCTCCTTCACACTCACAAATCCTTTTACGATTAGATTAAATGAAACTCAAATGATCCTCGTGGTATAATAGGATCCAACAAAGTAAAGTAAGAGCTGAATATGTCTGTAAGCAGCAGCAACAATGGAAATGTGAATGAACTTTCCTCTGTTAAACATGTCAAAACAACTCAAATAATGCACAAAGCAAATCAAAACCAGTTACCACAAAGTGTCCAGGGGTTGTTTCAAGTGAGGGAAAACAAACGCACTCTGAGGGAAATGTATATGTTTAAAAAAAATGCCTGTACGTACTAACTTAAAAATGCATCGTATATCAGTTAAAGGAGTCAATCTGTGGAACAACTGTAGTGAAGAACTGAAAACCTGCACATCAGTACAAAAGTTTAAACAGGTTTTTATAAACCGCATTCTAAGTGGATACAGGAGCTGAGCTGAAACCAACCCTAACATCACAATGGTCATAATTTAAACCACAGTATTTCAGAATTTAGTGGGAACAAATACATTTTTTTGCAGTATTTTGTTGAAATAGTTTTTCCTGATAAAATGAAAAATCCTTGATATAAATAAAACACACATTTTCTGTGATTCATGTATGCATTTAAAACCTAAAATGGGTCGGTGCATAAGTACTGAACTCACAAAAAAAAACAAAAAAAACATTGATTATATGCTCAACCAGTACTTTTCACACCAGGGTCTTCACTTAAGGATACAAGTACATTAATGGAAATGTTTGTATTTCACCTTTAGTGTGAGAAACTCAGAATGACAGAGACTGATGAGGCTGAGCTGGAACAGTCTGATCCTGTCCCCGTTGTCTGACATATAGGGGGGGGGGGGTTATTTCTTCTGATTCAATCTGTAGCTTCTGTCTTTTTGGAGGCCACAGTCAGTCAGGATAATATAATGAATGTACTGACCACACGGTGTTTACGTAACAAATGAACAGAGAGCAAACATGATGTAACGCTGGAGTCAACTCTGATGGGACTGACGACGGGGTTTTGAGTTTTACAGAATAGAACTAAGTGTTTGTTGATGTTCGAGTCTGGGCAGTGATTTGTAGAGTTTGTGTTGGTAAAAAAAAAAAAAAAAAACTGCTTTAACCTTGGCTGTAAATTGCTTTCTGTTCTCTACATACAGCCCATTTGGCCTCAGTCTGTTTTAATGTACTTCTGAAAGCTTTCACTCAGCACCCAGTAAGAACACACAGTGGTGTCAACAGTGTCCATACTAAGCCACACCGTTTATGCATGCATCAGTCAACCTGAAAACCTGAATTAAAGAAGCCTTCAGCTGAACCATAACCCATTACCTTAACTGTTCTGCATTATACTTGAACATTTACACATCCTGCAACAACAACAACTACTATAATAGAAGTAGTAATAGAAGCAACAAATATTTATTGTCATCATGTGGACATACTGTAGCACCATTTTTCTTTCATATATATATATATATATATATATATATATATATATATATATATATATATATATATATATATATATATATATATATATATATATATAAACACTGAATACCAATGCTATGTACATTATAAGAAATTTTAAATGTAGTGTAGTAAACATTAACAGTAAATATTACTCATAATATTTCTAGAACTTTTAAAATCATTTTCTACTTGAAGGTGAAAAAAGTGTGTTAATTTGAAGTCCTAGTAAAATGTAATGAAGGCCTTACTGACTAAATGTTTTTGCTAAACACTGAAAAGCCAAGAGATGTTCAGACTTTTTAACTTATAATGCATTTTAGTTTTGGATTTCTTTACTGATCGCTCAAAAAATAACATCTACATTAAAAAAAAAATTGAAGTAGATCAAAAGTGAGTAAGAGTAAATTAATATATTCATTGATGGTGACAATTTATTTCAAATATGAGTCAATAAAATTAACATAACCAGTAATTGTACATGAATATCTATCCACTCATCATCCTCTGGCTGTCTGGGTCAGAGAAGCTACAGCTTTTTTTTATCATTTTGGGCTGTGCCAGATCTACAACATCTTCAATGTGGAGGATCTAACTCATTATGTACTCTAGTGTTTGGTCTCATTATATCATCAGATCTCCTCATCTTGATGTGAGTCTTGTTCTTTGGTTTTAGCGGCAGAAGTCTCAGAGTTATCGCCGGCAGTCGGCCCCATCTCTGGTCATCACCAAGGCTCTCACCAGGTCCAAGACCATCTCCAGGTACTCTACATTCACAGTGAAGTTCAATCAATGAATGTAAAGGAACATAGAATAGAATACAATACAATAGAATAGAAAAATCTTTATTGTCATTACAAAATACCATGTGTACAGTGCAATGAAATGTGGTTTTATGTTCTGTATGGTGCTCAAGTAAAATACACACATCAATTATCAGACAGTTCAATAATAAAAAAAAAAAAGAAAATCTAAGTATAAAACAGTTAAGGAAAAAAGACAGGTAGGGTCAGCGTTCAGTGGTACAGTCAGGGTCCATTTGTTTTTGTGTTGACTATCCTGAATTTGAATGTGCATTCGTGACATATTTCTCATCTGGAAGTCAAATGATTCTGTTAAGATTAAGAAAGTGGGTGATTAGCTGGAGGATCTGAAGCATTTCCTCCTGAGGTTTGAGCTAACCTAGATAGGAACCTCCCAAAAACGATCAGCATGAGTCACAAAAGCCGTATGTGGCAGCATTTGGTTCTGCCGCGATAAAACTAATGTATGGATTCAAAGAAAGATGGTTTGTTGAGTCAGTGTCAGTGGTTTGGCAGAGGTGAAGACACACACCTGGCTCATATGATACATGGTGACACGCCCTGCTTAGTCATCACTGGCTTCAGGTGACCTTTGTGTTATTTGACCACAGTAATGTTAATGCACAGTTCATTTTGTGCATCAGAAAAACATACATATGTCTGAATTTGAAAATAATCATATTGTATCTTTCAGTAAAGAATGGTTTGGTGAATGTGCATATGAAACTGATGGGGTTCAGTACTTCCAACAAGGGTAAGAACCACTGAAATAGAGGAAAGAGGAAGCCCCCCAGAATCCCAGAGCACCCCCCCTGCCTGCTGAAGGAGGGCTGAACTGCCACTGTATTGCAGTGGCAGTGATTTCCACCCAACAGAGTGAGGTGGTCAAAGTACTCACATTCTGTACTTCAATAGAAGTACAGCTACTTGTGTGAAAATATACTCTGTTAGAAGTAGAAGTACTGATTCAACTGCTTTACTTAAGTAAAAGTTAAAAAAAAAAAAAAAAAAAGTACATATTCCCTACTGTAATAAAGTAAAAAGTAAAACTGCATTTTTTTTTGCTGTGGGTGAAATAATATTTATTTAACTAGGAAAAAACTGAAAAATGTAAAAGAAAAAAATATATATCAAAAAAGAAAGCCTTTAAAAGTGAGTTAGTGTGTAGATAATGTATTTTATCGGGTCATGGTACTCAGTTTAGTGGGTATGGACATGAGTCATGTCACATGACATTTAATTTAAAAGTCATAAATAAGAGATTTTTAAAAAAAGCATAATTGTGACTTTTAAAAAATCTGAATCGTGACATAAAAACTCAAAATTATGAGGAAAAAAATAATCCGAATTATGAGAAAAAAAGTCCAAAAAATTATGAGATAAAAAGTCAAAATTATGATATACTGAATCACAATTTCTGATTCATTGATTTCCGACTTATTTTTCATACTGTCATATTTGTCTAGTTTGAAAAAGTAATGAGTCTATTCTGAGAATGTAAAGAGTATGAAGTACAGATATTTATAGAAAAATATAGAGAGTAAAAGTAAAAAGTTGGCAGAAACACCTAAATACCTAAAAAAAAAATATATACTTAAATACAGTAAAAGAAGTACTTCTACTTAGTTACTTCCACCTCTGCAGACAACCACCCCCCACCCTCCGCCGATGAAACACTGAAGAAGAAAACAATAAGGAGTGAAAAAAAAATACCAGAAGCAGTGGTTGAAAGACAATCTTCTGAACACCCAGCTCTGATACAGTCTCCAAACATAGACTGTAGACCCATTATTTTACCAAAGCAGCAGCTCTGGCACTTTAGTGTGAAACTGGGGAGAACATGGTTAGTGACAGGCCTGATGTAAAGACACAAAGTGTGTGTCAGGTGTATGTTTTGAACACAGAGCAGGGGTCACACCACAGCCTTTTCACACAGATGCTACCTGCCAGAGTAGGTCACTTCTAACATCCTCAAAGAAGAGCAGTAGTAACGCCTTACTCAGAGGTTACCTTCAGGTCGCTATGACAAACCCGCTGAAGCCACGCTCTCACACACGTGCACACACACACACACACACACACACACACACACGCTCACACGCTCACATGCTTCAGGTAACCCTGACTGAGGCCTTTGGTTGGATAGATAATCCTCCTGTTGCTCAACTTATCAGAGGATCAGGCATCTATTAATAACAGCCTTGAACCATATGGCCTGGGAAAGTGCGTGGGAAATTACCTTATTCAGACACTCTTGCAGAGATAGTACAGTATCAATGCTCTCTTTATAGTCCATTAATAGGTACATTCATTTAGAACTAATGCCTGTTTCTCTGTATTTTCTCTGATCTCATATTAGAACTCAATGCTCACTTATAACTGTCACTGACACGGTTTACATAAGCAGTGTGAAGAGCAGCTGCTCTTTGATGCTTCATGTATAACCATATTAAATGTACGTCATGCTGCTTAAGCTAGGTGAAAAAGTTTAAACTAGCGGTTCCAGGCACAACAAACCCCCCACCCCTCACAGATAGCTTATTATGGCATCCACCCAGCTAATGCCATCATGTCTATGTATGTGCTGATGTTAGCATGTCAACTGTCTCTGCAGATGAGTCAAGTTTGAAATAAGATGAAACAAAATTCACGTTTTTTTAGACATGCGGAATATCCATTCTGTCGTCTGTAGCGTACCACAAAGCAACAACGGGTTACCATGGTGATAGAATACTGAGAGGGAGGAGATAGTGTGTAAACAATGTGTTGCTCCCAGTAAACAGAAGGGATTAACGGAAGGAGGCTACAAACATGGTAGCGAGGAAGAATGATGAAGTCACATTCCCAAACCCTATTTTGCAAAAGTATTGCATGATTTCGATAAACTTGATCCACTTTTTTCCCCCCACTTTTTTTCAATGCCCCCCTAATGGACTCTGTAAAAAGAAGACATTATAGTATAGTGTTCAGGGAGGGCAGCACGGTGGTGCAGTGGTTAGCATTTGTGCCTCACAGCAAGAAGGACCCTGGTTTGATTCTCACACCAGACCTTTCTGTGTGGAGTTTGTGGTTTTCTCTGGGTACTCCTGTTTCCTCCCACCATCCAAACACATGCACTGATAGGTTAATTGGTTAATCTAAATTGTCCATAGGTGTGAATGTGAAAGTGATTGTTTGTCTATATATGTTCAGCCCTGAGATGAACTGGAGACTCATACAGGGCATGGACGTAAAATTGTGTATGGACGCTATGGACGTGTCCATACCAATATTTGGATGTTTCTAAAATGTCTGTATCTATTTTTGAATTGGAAATTACATGACATTTAGGAAACAAAGGGTTACTGTATTTTCCAGACTATAAGGTGCATTTAAAAGACTTTAATTTTCTCTAAAAACCACAATGCGCCTTATGTATGGATTAATTCTGGTTGTGCTTAGTGACTCATAATTTTGAATTTTTATCTCAATATTTTGACTTTTTATCTCATAATTTTGACTTTTTATCTAATGATTTTGACTTTTTATCTGATTTTGACTTCACTTACTACACTTCATAATCCAGTGACCCTTATATATGAAGACTGTAAAAAATAAACCATTCATTGACAGTGACTAAATATTGTCATCAACAAACCTTTTGTCACGTGATAAAAATGAGACGTAAATGTCGGTCTTGTGACGATAGGTATAATTAAATATATAATGCAGTTATAGATGACCAATAAAAACCAGACAAAATGTGGTTTAAGAAATAAAAAACATTCCGAAAATGTCTCTTATTTTTTTGTTGACCAAAACAAAATGAGATGTTATTTTAATAATTTTAGCTGTGTTCTTATTTATTTATTTATTTATTTATTGTTGCTGTCTCTCGCGAGGAAGTCATCAAATTATGCCCCCACCAATGTCAACATCATGATTACTCCCTTGATACAAACTGTACCCCACCTTCACTCATTGTAGCTGGATATGGCCCCCACAGACCCCTACGACCCAAGTGAGGATAAAAGCGGGTTCAGATGATGAGACGATATAGTGTTCAGGTCAGGGAAAACATTAGTGTTTTTTAAGTAGTTCTCGTCAAAGCAGAGGATTCTTTTCCTGTCACATTCAATTTTATTCATAAAGCCCCAAATCACAACAAAGTCGTCTCACTGGACTTTACACAAAACACAATCAACTACAGAAATAGATTTAAAAAAAAAAAAAAAAAAGTCCCATGCATCCTCTGTCCTCCTTCTCGGTAAGAAAAAGAACTACAAAACCCAGTGGGAAAAAGAAGAAATCTTGAGGTAACAAAATGACGTCATGTGCGCTGTCCGAAATCACTCCCTAACCCGTATATAAGGGAACGCGTCACGCACGACGCCCCATAATGCTTTGCACGAATCCTTAAAATGGCCGACGGACCGAAGGACGCGGAAAGAAACGCGTACAGATTGAAACTAGCCGCAGTACCAGCAGAGTTAACGGAGCTGTTAAGTAACCGTTAAGTCTGTCTGTTGGATGACAGGCGTCAGACAGCAGTTGTTTAACTGTTAATAATGGTAAAACGGTCGCGAGCCAAGTTTATTAATGTTTTTATTGCACAGGGTAAGAAAACCTTTTAATTTTGTGAGACGACATTGGTAAGTTTTTATTGTTCGACGGTTATGAACGATTAAACTATGCTATAGTAATGTCTGAAAAGTGTTCAGTTGACTATGTATCCCACTACATGTATTTTCTTATGTAGGGAATGAGTGGGTTATTTCCGACACTGCTTTACGGTCGGAAACGTTGACGTTAATTGGAAAAACTCTTTACTTCATCGTTGGAAACAATACTTTCAACAAGGTCATATAATGAAATGTGAATGTTTTAAAACTCACTGTTTGTGGTTAGTGCCAGGCTGGGTAACACATCTACTGTGCCTATGTAGTTGTGTTATCAATCTAAACAAAGTTAATTACATTAATTGATCACTCTAGGGTTGCCATTTTCCTCACAATGTTTCTATTTTTCCTTGCATAAGTTGAGAACGATAAAGCTGGGTTTTCGGTGATGTTTGGGCATGTGTTGGTCATTGTTGTCTCAATCTATGTTGATGTGTTTCATTAACTGCAGGTGTGACATGGACATACTAAAAGTGGAAAATTCCACTTTGAATAAAATAAAAACTGCCATGTATTTGTTCAAACCACTCACCCGGTCCATTTTAATTAGCGCACCTGCTCACTCAGGTAAATGGGTAATTAGTAGAATCAGCTGTGTTCGGTGAACAGCTGAAACCAATAAGGAACTTGGACTCTGTGGAGCTGGGTTCACCCTCCTATGGACACTACTATAGTGTACATAATCTGGTACTATATCCTAGAAGAGCAGCATAGGTTATGCTTCTCTACAAGTTTTCACACTAATCTTTTAAGTTAACGAACTTCATCTTCATCCACTGTTCTGTTTTAATTTGACGAAACAGTTTTATTTTGTTGAACTTCTGTTTTGTTTGAAATTTGCAGTGTTTCTCTTGCAGTTTTGGTATCTGCAGCATTTGTTTGGGGGGTTATGTGTTTTCTGTTGCAGTATTTTTCTCATGCAGTGTATTTCTGTTGCATTTATCTTTTGGTTGTGCAGTTTCTTGTTTGCAGCATTGTTAGCCACCATACTATGCTGTCACCATCACCTGCTGTGAAGCCTAACTGACACTTTATTTTTTCGTTGAGTAAAAACATACTTTGTTTTCTTGTGGCTGGAGCAGCACATCTGTGATCTCTACGTACTATGAAGCTGAAACCTGACAGCGTTTGCTGTACACTAACTGTTCCTATATGAGCCTGTGTTTTTACTGCCATCTCTCCAGGGGGGAGGCTTGAGGACGGGCAAGAGCTGTCCTCGGGGCTAACAAAACGTTCAACAATAATGGGGAATTTATGACATAACACTGCAGTAGCAAACTCCTCTGTGTGGATCTTTGCCCCCTCTATTTTTCGCCTGCATCTGTACAGCACAAAAGGTTTTAACTGTTCTATTTACTCATATGTATATTTGAAGTTGTACTAACTTGCAGTCCACTTTTGGTGTGAAGGAAAGTTAATAATTTGGCTTATTTGCAACTGAGGATGATCTTGGCCTTTCAGGTTCATCTATTGGACTTCACTTTCAGAACTTGAACCATCTATTCTGTATTAATCTTAAATGTCCTGGAAATTGTGCAAAAAATGTGTTGTGGTGTGAGGGCTCCAGGGAGTTCTTGCTTGGAAAAGCAAGAAATCTGAAAACTGTTCAAAAATCAGAACCAAAGTGACTCATTCCGTTCTTCTGCTCCTCACCTGTGGAACAAACTAACTGAATACCTTAGGTCTGCTCAAACTGCTAATTGAAATGGTCTGAAAACATAACTGTTCACTGGAGCTTTTACTTAAGCTCTTGTCCATTGAATGTTTTTGTCATTTTAATTGTCTTGTAATGCATGTTAAATTTTCTCATGTTTTATAAAGCACCTTGACATGAAATGTTATACAAATGCATTTGCCTTGGACATTTAACGGTTATGCAGTTCTCAATCAAGACAACTTCATGTAAAAGGTAAAATTTTGACTTTCCTGGGTGTAGGGAGGATGTAAAAAATTTCTACGTTCCTAGAAATGCATGTTAACAAGCATGCATCCTTTGTCTAACTCCTGCCTTTCCCTAATTCTGTAATATCTTGAATATTGTAATTTTTAAGTCTGTGTGCAAATTGCATACATGCTAATTTTCAGTGTGTAGTGTTCATCTGTTAAACCAACCTTTTTTTTTTCCAAATTGATGAATTGAATTGTTCTTACTGAGAGTGTATTGGATACTACAAACATGGGCTCAACGGCTTACAATACATTTGCCTGTAACTGTTAATTTGTTAATCGTCAGGAGGATGGAATAGAGGTGAACCATGGTAGTGTTTGTCATCAGTGCACAGTGTGACACTGGAATCTGTGTCAAAGCTGTGGGAGTCCCCAGTGGGTTGCCATCAGTTGCACGTGGTAGTACCATGTTTAGCCTCATCTTTGCGCTAAATCTGAGCCATGCACGTGAGTACTTGAGTGCATTGCAGAAAATATTCATGGTGATGGAACAAAGGAAAACGACTTGAGTCAAGCTCGAGAAATAACAAATGGGCATTTTTGCAGGTTTTTCTTTTCCTTGATAAATGTGAATAACACTTGCTTCAGTGCAAAAGTTTCCTTTGTACTGGTCACTGTCAACAGAATTCTGTGGCTTAAATACTGCATCATCAGAGAATGAGATTGTTGTTGAAGGGAACATATCATGCAAAATGCACTTGATGTTTTTACAAAACAAATGTGTCTGTGTGTGTGAGGAGACCCTTAAATTATAGGGAAAACCCCCCCCAAAACTGTCCATTCCTTTTCTCCTGATGAATTTTTGTTGGAGGGGGGTGAAAATGCTCTTGATTTTCTATGCATCATACGTCACATGCACAGATCAATTTGAATACTCCACCCCACTACTGGTCAGATACCTCTGCTTGGACTTGGAGATCCACAATTCTCCATCGGTAACCCTGGGGTTGTGATGGCATTTAATGACTCAATTAATCTATCATTTATCATTTGCAGTTTTGGCATCTAATTATGTGGAGTATTGTGCTGGCTCAAATGACTGAGCATTCAGTAGTTTTCTCTTTTTCTTTCAATTACATGTCCATAAACCTTGTCTGAGTTAACATGATACCCTCTTGTGATTTGTTTTGAAAAGGCCTGTTGGTCCAGGTTGAAGCTGCTGTATCCCTTAATCAATGTTTTGTCCAAAGCATGTGACTGGTCAGACACCAGGGAACTGTATTCACTGTTAAATGTGCACATGTCCATATTCAATGTTCAATAACCCAAACAAATGTCTCTTTCCTTCTAAACGGAGTTTTGGTTTACAGCTTGGTTTCTTATTTACAAATGTGTAGTGGTTAGCAATCAAATAACCATGTTATCTCAGCTTTAAGGGAGACTGTACATGCTCGCAAGAGAACATGTGCAAAAATACTTCACTCTTCCAGTTAATTATTGTACATTTTAAGACGGTGATATCTGAGATTTTAAATGTCAATGTGTCACATTTGGACCATTTTCCTCATGCTTTGTCATTTCCTGATGCAACTGTTTTTTTTTTTTGTTTTTTTTTAACATTCGCCATGTTTTCTTTAGTATAAAGGTGGCACATGTTTTGTCATAAGACTGCTCTCTTGAACAAAGTCATTGACTAATGAACTGTAATGACTTGCAGTTGTGGCATTTTGCTTGAGACTCAAATTATAGAACTGTAAGTGACATTACCTCTTAGACTTGATGCCTTATTGCATGTCACACCATCATCAATTTGAAAGAAACTATTTTGATGTAGTAATGTTAAGTTAAACTGAGAAGTTGGAATAAGCTAAAAACAAAACTAATTGCATTAACATTTTTATTTAAAGTGACTGTTCAATTTCAGAATACATTTCCTCTGAGAAATTCATTTTTATTTTGTTTCACAGATGCTGGCTTGAAGATTTAAGTAGATAACCTAAATTCTCGGATTCACAAAACCACCACTATAAACCAAGTCAATGCTTCTGCACATACTGTAAAAAATAAAGCTGATGTAACTGCAAGTTATAGTATAGTCTTAGACATACATGGACACGTGACATCCATGTACCAGTGAGTGAACATCCATATTGTGAGGTTGGTTGGGAACCAGAGATACCTCAGTGGTTTGGTTAAATGAGGCTCATGTGCTTTTGTTCCAGAGAGAGCTTCTTGGTTCCTGTGTGCCCAGAGACCTGCCTGTTGATCCAGTCCTTCCTGACTGGTGCTGAGAGGTCATTCCTTCTACACGGACATGCTCAGTTGAAGACGGGACTGCAAACTCAAGACAGACACCTCTTTTTGTTCACAGACATCCTGGTGATCGCCAAAGCAAAGTAGGTGCCGTTACGTGTGTGTTTCAGTCATAACTAAAAGTATGACTTTAACCCTGAAAAAGTGATAGTAATTATCAGATGGGTACAAGTTTCTCTTGACTGTTTAATTTTTTTTTCTTAGATGCACCCTGGATATCGACAGTCAATGTAAATTAAAGAATTTGACAGTTGTCCTAGAAACCGATGACAGAATAGCGCCACTCCTGTTTAGTGGTAAATGACTACATTGCAGTACTTGAACCTAATTTATCATGACCATGAAGGCATTAATAGCATTATGACCACTGGCACTAAGGTTAAGAACAGTTTCCATTTCACAAAATTGAATGTTTTTCAATTGGTCACTTACCTTTTTTCCCTCAAAAATTTTCATTTATAAACCATCTAGAAGTCTTATGTTCTTCAGACTTGCAATGACCAGACAGCGTTGAGGTTACACCTGTCACCACTCTGCATGTCTAATGCTCGACAGGGACAAGTTCAATCTGTTCTGTGATACTGACATTTTTGTGAAGCGAGTGGCTTGGGTAAGAGGTCTCCTCTCATGTCATTTGTTGGACAATATTGCAGCTGGTGATGACTTTATGGGTGAGAAGGATCTTAAATGTATTTTAGTGTTTGACGGAGAGCCGCTGTAGGTGTTGAGGACAGGAGTGATGGTATGAACAGGTGTGGGTGACGAGATGAGCTGCAGAGTTCTGAATAAACCGGAGTTTCAGGGTAAACCACAGGGAAGGATTATGTCATAGTAAAGTCTGGAGGTGCTGAAAGCATGAATGAATGTTTAAGTGCTGGGAACGGGGAGAATGAACAAATTATAACCTATTGTTTTTGAGGTCGGCATTACTGCGTAAACTTGTATTCTACTAATGTTGAGTAAATTGTAATCAAGAGACTCCCCATTAAATTTCAGTTATACTTTCATGACTTTTTCCTCACATCATTTGGTTCACTGGTTCACTCGTTCCTCTAATCCTCCAGCCCTGAATATAATAAATACTTATCTGATGTTAAAATGACATTTCTTGGACTAATGTGCATGTGTGCAGGTCAGCCAACAACTTCAAACAGAAGGCCCAGGTGTGTGTGTGCGAGATGTGGACAGCAGGATGTTTGGACGAGGTGTGTGAGGGAAGTACGAACCCAGAGAGAAGCTTCGTCATGGGCTGGCCCACGTACAACTGCGTTGCAATGTTTAGGTAAAACGCAAACACTCGCACAATGTTAACACTGAACCTTTCAACAGTACAGAAGTTTGTTTTCTCAGTTTAATTGGAAGATTTGGTGATTTTATGACCTTAAAATGATCCATTTTAATTGTCATGTTTCTATACACTATGGAAAATATGACTGAATATGACACCTCATGTCTGCATTTACATTCTCTAATCCTCCTATTTCTAGTAAATTCAGTGTGAATATATTTCTGGGGTTTATCAAATCTGAAACAAATTTATTGATGTAGATTTCTGGAGTTTTCCCTTGTGGGACAAAGTGAGCCTGTATTTACCTCCAGTTCCGCTTTGTCCTTATTTTATTTAGTTTTTCTGCTTGCTAGTTACATATTTAGGATTAATTTCCATCAATAACTCGGTCATCTACTGTAAACTTAAGGGCTTTGACTTGAATTGAATCTGCTGAGAAAACCCCGTGTTTGGAGTCGACCCTAAACACATGGTGTTTGTGTCAACGTTGGCTTCGAACTTGTCCTCACACAGGAGGACATTGTTTGTTTCACTAGTAAATATGTTGGTGATGCTGTTGGCCTGTAAACATGGGGGTTTCCTTTCATTTGGTCTGCTTTATGAACTGTTCTACTGAACTGGTTAATGATTTAAATAATTTAAAATGTATTAAACTTTAATTTGTGTACTTTTTCTTGGCATTTATGTGTTGCAAGAATGAATAGAAAGATTTTCTCTGATTTTAATCAATAGTGCAACACATTTTAATATTCATATTAAGAATCTACCTCATCTTTCTTTGCAAAATGTATACATTTCATTATGTTAAAGTAACTCCTGATCTTTGTCCAGCTCTGCCGAACAGAAGGAGAAATGGCTCACACTCCTCAAAAGGTAAATTCCTGTATTGTTGCAAAACCCTGCCATATTGGTGATGGGCAATATAAAAGCATATTGATAGAAATGTCTTACATGTTGAATCTGTTTGTTTTTAGTCAGATAAAAGATGAGAAAGAGAGAGAAGAACCTAAAACGATTCCTTTGAGGGTGTACGGGAAAGGGATTAACACATTTGCTCTGGTAAAAAAGCCTTTTTATGGCATGTTTTATGTATACTTTTCTGAAATTTTAATGTATGAATGGACATTAATAAAGACGATGTTAACGAATATCCATCTACTTCTACACTGATTAGACAAAGACTCTTCCTGTCAGTAACTCTGATTCAACCAATGAGGTGGTTCGATTGGCTCTGCAGCAGTTTGGCATCATCGTAAGTAGAAATCCAGCTGTAACAGACCAGAGTGGCCTGGGTAGATGTTTACTTGATATTGGCTAACCATAGTTGTATCAGTCATATGATCAAATTGATAGTTTTACGTACATAGTAGTAGATTGTTGAAGCCTATTTCTACAATGGTGTAGTCTAGTGTGGGTTTATGGATTTCTAGTGTCTTTGTCTTTTTCATTCAGGGAAATGTGAAAGACTACCAGCTGTGGGTGGTCTCAAAGAGGGACAATGCTCCATATCCTCTGATTGGTTAGTGAAACACATTCATATTGGTATTTCTTTGTTTACAGAAGTAGAAACGAGATCACGCTGATGGAAAAATACTGTCATTGACAGATTTATTTTATTTTTTTAAAAGATGAAGGAAGTTTTGGCAGATGAAAATACTGAAGGTAATCTACCAAAGGTTTCACACAATGTGAACACAACCTGCACCAGGATCAGTGCTCTGTCTCTGAAAGAATCAGTCTATATCACCCTACCTGTATAGAGCCTAAAGCACCACCATTCATCACTATGGTCAATTAAACACGCCAGAGTTCTGTACTCAATTGCATATCTGACGGGTAAATCACAAACATGCAGGGCCGGGTCAAAAAAAAATTCAGGAACTACAGTTACTGCATCAGATGTCTTTGAACATTGAATGCTACGAAATAAGTCTTTAAAAATAGAACTTGAAAAGACGGATAATGTGTTATGAAAATGACAGTAAAAATGTCTTGTGCAACCTTTGAGTAGAAGTATAAATGTTGGCATCAGGAACAGAAGTCCACCTGCTGGCTTTGATAAAGTATGGCACTATTTCAACCTGAAATAGAAAATGCACCAATCAACTTGCAACAAATGGCTGATGGTAACGTCACCACAATGTCAGGGTTTGTATGGGTGGGTAAATCCTTAAACTACTAGAATTGCAAAAATACTTCAAATTATAGCTGATGGATTTCTTTATTTTTAGTAACTACCAGATAATGTGGAAAATAGTGATGCAAAATAAAAACTCAAGAAGAAAGGATAGATATTTGAGTTATGTGGCTGGAAGGAAATTGTTGCAAAAGAATAATTAAATAAAACTTAATTTATGTACTTCATTAACTCCCTACAGGTTACTGCAGACCTGAAATTCTATTGAGGAAAAATGTAAACACAGAGCACTGAATAGACCAAACCAATCTCCAAAATTAAAAAAAAATGACCAAAAACATCCCACCCATTCGCAAACATGTTAGGTTTGACCTTTCCTGAAAGGTTGCTGAAGGTCACAATATAATTTTGGAGCCAACAAGTGCTTTCTGTATATCTAATGGAAAAGGGATGAGCAGGATGAGGACCAAATATGTCTAGTCTGTTTAAATCAGTCGTTAGTATATTGTGTAGCTGGGTGACTGCTCCTGTCTGTATAAATGCTGCTTCTGTAAAAGTCCTGCGTCGACACTGGGGTGAGATGTTTCTGTCAACACACTGCTTCTATTCACTGGACCCCCCCCCCCCCTGCTCAACCAGCTTCTGTGGGGGAAGCGGCGACGGTTCAGGGTTTGCTGACTAAAACCATGATGTTATGATGGGTTTTTTTTTCTGCTCATCATCCCTCCAGGCAGTGACAAACGTTGGTCTGTGTTTGTGTCAGGTCATGAGTTTCCCTTCAGTATCCAGATGAGTCATGTGAGGGCGATGCAGGGTGGCAGGGAGGCTGCAGCATCCCAGGACAGAACCAGGGCTGTGCAGGTGGAGCAGCTACAGGTGTCAAAGCAGTGCCAGTTCATCCTGAAGCGAAGGCCCGGCCAAACGGTGCAGGAGCCGCTGACCACAGGGGAGACCACAGGTAAGGATAAAACTTTATAAATCTATTAACCTGAGTGGATGAAAAAGGTGCATTTAAAAAAAAACAACTCGATACAAACATTTGTGTAGAATTAAAACTTGGAACGAATTACACAACTAAAGCCAAAGTGCGAACAGGAACTGTTTAATTGAGCTGATCTGACTACAAGACTGCACTGTGTGAAGTTACCTATATTTTTCTGGCTCTTATCTGTTGTACACTACTATACATGATCCATTACTTTCCAGATGAGCAAAAAGCTCTGTTACCCAATTAAACCAAACATAATATTCATGATTCCTGTCTGCTCTAAATGGCTAAAATCAGTAATTGCAGATTTTATAGATTAAATATAAAACCATGTAAAATCACCCAATGATTATCCTTTTACAAAAATTATAAGTATCAAGAAATCTGAAATGTCTTATGAGAAGTAAATACAATTATACTAATATTCTGCTCGTTTATAAAGTTGTAATTCATTTGTGCAAATAAGAAAATGATAAGCTGAGACAAAATATTAAAATTACATAAGTTTTTCTTAAGACATTTAAGGTTGTTCAGATTTTTAAACGTCACTGATGTAAACATTCTAATGTAATTCACAGTTTTTACTGGTTCCACCCACTTGACATAATTTTGGGCTGAATGTGGCTCTGTTTTCCACACCCCTCTTTTAAAAGCATCAAATTAATGGGATGTCGTGTTTTCCCACAGAACTGTCGCAGAAACCTTTTAAAAGGAGGCGTTCGCTGATAACCTGGGCCTTCTGGAGAGGGTCTTCTTCACAGCTCAATGAGTTGTCCCTTGCCAGTCCTCGAGGATGTCTGTTCAATCATCCCCTCAGCAGGGTGTGTGTGGACGACACTCTGCCTAAACCAGTGATGGTGAGGATGCACCCTAACCAACGGAACTTATTTTTTATTCTGCCTTTTCTCTTTGAGTTATTTTTATCCTTAACTTTTAATTGGCTGAATCTGTCACACAACTGCCCTTTGGGATCAGTAAAGTATTTATCGATCATTGATCCACTAAAAACATGGATTTGTATAAATGCTGTCTGTGATAAATGAAAGGATGAAATGATTATTAAACTTATATATTATACAGTGATTAGCCACATTTTGTAATGTCAAAATTGTAATTTTAAAGTGCCCAAACACATTATGTAATAAATTTTTTCCACATTACATAAGTTATTACATTTTGAGAATATAAAAAAAGGTAGATTTTTGTGTTTTGACCATAAGTCGAAAAAATTCATAAAGATGCTGAATTCTTTAAATGATGAATAAAACTAAAAATGCAATGAAATTGGTCATTTGTTTTGCCCTCTGGTGGGTGATATAGGAAAGGACAGTCTAAACAAGATATGATCTATGAAATTTGTGTGAAAGCTGATTTCTAAGTAAATTTTTATCTACATGCAGGTTGGATGTAGATTATATGATTATTTAACCAAAAACACAAGATCTGGGACTTGTTCATGTTTGTGTGATAAACGGTTACTTTAAACTGTAGGAAAATAGTCTAATGAAAAGGGTTGTGGTCCAGGCTTTCCCAGCCTGAGTGTTTGGTCACATTTCCTCATGTTCTCCAGGACATGTTGTCGTTTCTGTACCACGAGGGTTCATGGACCAGGGGGATCTTCCGTCGACCTGCGGGGGCCCGAGCCGTCAGGGAACTTCGGGATTCGCTGGACGCCGGAGACTTTGAGCTTCCTCTGACACGAGACCATGTGTTCGTCATCGCTGGTGTCTTTAAGGTAGAACTGGGTTTTCTGTTTGGCTCAAATAGGACCATGGACCTTCCTAAACCTGGACTCACTTTAACTGTGGGTTTGTGGAAATGAGCTCTTTGAACATGTCCATCTGTGTAGGAGTTTAATTTCAACACGCAAGTTGGATGAACCAGTCATTGGTAAGTATTTTTGACAGGTCATTTTGACTTTTCAAACTGCGACATTAATAGTGGCTTTAATTCCAGATCAGATTAAAAAAAAAAAAAATTTCTCCTTCAGTTACTTATGGGTGGGGGGGTGTTTAAGTAACTTATGAGAGGAGTTAATAAATAATAGTAATAATGGTAGTAATAATGCCTCAAACTTATATAGTGCTTTTTTGGACACTCACAGATGCTTTACATAACAAGCAAGCAATGCAATAAAAAATAAATAAAACAAACTAAGTGAAAGCCAGTTTGAAAAGATGGGTTTTAATGATTTGAATGTGGACAGGGAGTCAGAGTTCCTGATGGGTAGTGGGATAGAGTTCCAGAGTTGGCGGGTGGTGGCTGTGAAGGCTCAGTCCCCCAGACAGTGGGCATGAGGTTTAGAGTGAAGATGATGGGTGGGGCTGTTGGAGGTCAGAAAGGGAAGGAGGGGCCAGGTTATGAAGAAGAGTTTAAAGTGTGTACAGTAATTAACAAGGAGCCAGTGAAGCTGTTTGAGGATGGGGCTGATGTGTTCTCTAGAGTGGGCGTGAGTCAGAAGGCGGACAGCAGAGTTCTGAAAGTATTGTAATTTTTGTAGCTGTGTGGAAGGACTGAAGAGGCTGTTCCAGAAGTCAAGTCTAGAGGTGATGAGTGTTTCTACTGTGGGGAGGGAGAGTGAAGGGCAGAGGTGGAAAAGTCTTGGTGAATGTGAGCTTTAAAGGAGAGGGTGGGGTCTATGTTGCCTAAATTACGAGCAGAGGGGGAAGGAGTGATAAGATGACCGTCAAGGAGGAGCAAAATGTTCTGGACATGTGGGGGCGGATTTGGGAGTTGAGTTATATTTGTATTGGGTTTTAGAAAGTTATTGTTCATACAGGATTGCATGTGAGAACTGTATATTAATCAGTCCAAACACTAAAATGGTTTACAAGTTTTATCATAAATGATTATAATTTATCAAATGCATGTGTGAAGCTGCCTGCGGTGTTTGTGTGTACTTGTGTATTCCTGTGCACACATAGGTGTTAATTACCTGACTGACCCACATCTGTAAGCACAAATGTAATCTGCAGCTCTCCCACTCAGCCTCTCTATGACACCCTGTTTAGCTTCGCTAGCAGGACAAGCTGTTCAAAACGGAGGCCTACACTGACTTGTGAAAATAATCTGGATTATCATGGTGTTATCCGGATGGATCATGGAGAGCTCCTGGTCATTTAAACTGAACACATATTAGTTTGACAGTGCAGGTGCCTGAAAATAAAACCGTAACCTCCATAGTCTTGTAGTCTGAGAGTCCAACTTTTTACGTTTACAGTAAATCTTTTTCATTAATAATTGTGTAATTTAAAATTTTTAAATTAAAAAACTTTGAGAAAAATGAATTTTATTAAAAAGGAAAACTTTCAGCACTGTCATTTATCATGGAAAATAGTCTGATTGTAAGGTTGTTTTAAAAGATAAAAGTTTTTAAATTCTGTCTTGCGTGTGTAGATTTTGACCTATTCACCCAGGAGGTCAGGGCTCACTGGGTCAGTACTAAAGTCTCCATCTCAAATAGTTTTTTTTGGTCCATGTTAGTTTTATAGGTATTGACACAGTAACCCCTGACCTCTAGTAAAGGTTGATACAGTCTTCCAAAGATATCTGTAAAGTAAGGTTCTCTTTAACGGACAGGTGCGGTGTTTGTTTACTTGCTTGATTAGTTTCGGCTACTTCCTGTAGCCTTAATCAGAAGTGTTGCATGATGTTGTTGTGAGCCGTCTTATAGGTTGTTTCAGGAGGATTGGCCAGACAGTAGGGGGTCATTGCACCCCTTACTGTCTATTTTCTCCAGAATTTCATCTCGGGTGTGTGATCAGGTGTCTGTGCAGTCATCCCTGTTAATGGACTTCGTTTCAAGTTTTTGTATCTCAATGTCGTCTTTGTCATCCAGCGGTGACCTCTGACCTTTCTCCAGTCCATGGTGTGGTTTTTCTCTTGCAATGGTCTGAAATGATTTGAGCTTTTCCTGGTGTGCTTGTTTTGATGCTTTTAATTGTGTGGTTTGCTTGTCACATTCAGTCTGCTTTTCTTTTATACAGGTTCCAAATGCTCTCCCTGCTTCTCCCACATATGTTTTATTGCATGATAAACATGGCATTTCATGTATGATACTGTATATTTTTTGTTCGTGTATCACCCCTTTGGGTCAGTGTGTGGGTTGACTGGTGGCAGAAAACGCTGCACAACCAGAAGTGACCAGAGCCGGAGGAAGACTGAAGAGAAGGACCGATTCAGACCTTGGGGGAGCTGTGGAAGCAGTGGACTGAGTCTGGAGTAGAAACACCCAGAGCCACTGTGTGCAGGAAATAGGAGACAGGTGCCGCATTTCCCAGGTCAAGCCACTTTTGAACCAGAAAGGGCAGTAGAAGCATCTGACTTGGTCTAGAGAAGCAGCACGACATGGATGGATGAAAGCACATTTTGCATGTCATTTGGAAATCTAGGTGGCAGAGTTTGGAGGAAGACTGGGGAGAAGGCCATGCCTGAAGTCCAGTGTGAAGTACCCAGTCAGTGATGGTCTGGGGTTCTATGTCAGCTGCTGGTGTTGATCCACTGTTTTTTATCAGGGACCAGGTCAATGCAGCCAGCTGTCAGATTTTGGAGCACTTCATGCTTCCATCTGCTGAAAAGCTTTAGGGAGATTTAATTTTTCAGCATGACCTGGCACCTGCTCGCTGCCAAAACCACTGGTAAATGGTTTACTGATCATGCCAATTCTCCTGACCTGAACCCCATGGGGTATCGGAGATATTGTGAAGAGGAAGTTGAGACACCAGACCAACACAGTGGAAGAGCTGAAGGCTCCTATTGAAGCATCCTGGGCCTCCATAACACCTCAGCAGTGCCACAGGCTGATTGCCTCCATGCCACGCCACATTAAAGCAGTTATTTCTGCAAAAGGATCCCCAACCAAGTATTGAGTGCATAACTGTAATTATTTAAAGGGTGACTTTTTCTTTTGAACACTTTTTTTTTATTGGTCTAATGAAATATGCTAACTTTTTGAGAAGGGAATTTTTGACTTTCTTTGGCCAAAATCCACAGCATAAAAACAAGTGTCTTGAACTACTTCAGTTGTGTGTAATGATAGTCTGCATCAGTACATTACAGAAAAAGAACTTTATCACAATATGCTACTTTTTTAGAATGACCTGTATATGGCAGTGACTATGGCAGGTGGTTTTGTGTTGTCATCTTCTTCTTTACAGTTTTTTGTGTTGTGCCTGACAATTCCTTTGTTTCCCACTGTGGGTACTGACATTGTGAGTGCATGGTGTGTGTATGTGTCTGCATGCTTTTCCTGATGGACCATATTGTACAGTGTTTTTGCAATTGAAAGTTTGTACTGTGGAATGTTCTGATGTCCAAAGAAGGTATTAGTCTGTTAATTTGCAGTGCATTTTGAAATATGCTGCCATCCTCTTCATGTGAGGTTTAAGTCTAAAAATTCCATGTTGTCCCTCTTCCTTGTGCTTAAATTGAACATTTCCTCTGCTATCCATGGTGTTGAGATGGTCTGTTTGGTGTGTCCTATTTTTACATTATCCAAAATGTGATCTATGCATCTTTTCCATAGAGATCTGACAGTCCTTTGGTGCTGTGGTTATTGCTTGTTGCTCAAAGTCCAAAATGAAAAATCCACTCATGATGGTGGATAATTGGTATCCCTTGTCTGTATATTGTTTCTCGATACTGGACATGTATTGATGCGGCCACACATCTTAACGGTTGAGTGATGTCTTCTATCGTCAGGTTGGTTCTTTTGTGTAATGTTGTCGGTTTCCTACAGTTTGTCACTTGAACTGGGGTTTTTGTGAACAGTGAATTTACATTGTGTGGTATGAGTATTTCCTCTGGTTGTATGTTATGTTTGAGATCCTGTAAAACTGTGCAGTGTTTCCTAAAAGTGATTTTGCCAGGTTGTATATTGAGCCTATACAGTCTACAATGGGGCAGATCTTCTTGTGGATCTTGGGTGTGCCATATATTTGGGGTGTGATATTGGCTGTGGGTATGAAATGTTTGTATGCTCCCAGAGTTATTTTGTTGTTCAGTAGTAGTTTCAGAATTCCGTCGAGTGTTAATGTGTTCTGTTGAGTCTTGTTTTAATATTTCATGTTTAAATCTTTAATTTTTCTGCTGTAACTGTCTCAATCCATGGCTACTTTGGTACTTTGTCTGCCGGTAAGATGTCTTCTTCTTTGGCTAATCTGTGTATGGCCTTCCTCTATTCCTTTGTGATGTTGATGGGTGGTAGCTTTGTCGTCTAGTATTCCTGCTACATCCTTATGGAGCTGTGCTTTCTTTCCCTGATCCTGTATGTGTTGAATTCTGTTGATGTATTAAGGTATTTTGTCTGTTGTGAAATTCAGTCCTCTCCCTACTATGTTTTGTGTGTGTGAGTGGGTGTTGTGAAAAGTTGTGTTCCCAGTTTTCTGGGGATGTCAGATTACGGTGCATAATTGCTGTAGTTTCCTGATGTCTGTCCTTGGTTTTGTTAAATTTTCTCGTATTGAGTATTTCAGGAGGGTTGGCCAGGCAGCAGGGGGTCGTTGTGCCCCTTGCTGTTTCATATTTTCTCCAGAACTGCATCACAGGTGTGATAAGGTGTATGCACGGTCATCCCAGTTCATGGTCTTTGGTTCAAGTTGTCATAAAACTGTGCTGCTGTCTGGCCAATCCTCCTGAAACGGCCTGTAAGACGGCTCACATAGTCATGTGACACTTCTGTTGAAGCCTACAGGAAGTAGCTGAAACTAGTCAAGTAGGTAAATGAACACTGCACTGGTCTGTTAGAAAGAACCCAACTTTATTTATCTTTGGAAGACAGTTTAAACCTTTATTCGAGGTCAGGGGTTACTGGGTCAATGCCTATAAAACCAAAATGAACTGGAACAAAAAACTATTTGAAATGGAGACGTGAGTTACTGTAATTGACAGGTTTACACTTCAGGACAACTTCTCCACTTGCTATTCAGTCCCACTGTAGCACCTTCTTGGCTGCAGTTCCACCAGAATTCCACTGGGTGCAATCAACAGCGTGCAAAATGAATAGTTGTAGATGGCGAACACGGTTTAGGTTTGAGAATTCAATATGGGTTAAGTTAAAAAAATAAAAAAAATAAAAAAATTACAGAATGTGACCTAAAGGTTGAGCTTTTGTTTCCCACAAAACACTAGCTTTCTGCTAATGATCACTGGTCGGGCAGCGAGAAGACAGATGATGACCAGAGGTACTGCTTGATGGTTGGCCCCATACCAAGCCGCAGCCCCTTTAGAACAGGTAGATGCTAGATGGTAACGGATGGAGGGTTGGGACTAAAGTCTGCAGTTGCTATGATTTAAAGTATGACACTCGGATGCAGCGCAGTCAAAAAGGTGAAATGGGTGCATTTCATTGGACATATTTCTCAGTGGCGTGCATTTATTTTTATTGTTTTAGCAAATCTATGCTTTATTTAAAATCCATGATCACTGTAAGGGGGTGTTTTTTAGTTCATACGTACAGTTGTGATGAGCTATTGCCATCACGCTTCATCCGTCGTCGTCCACAATTCACTAACATCGCTTCTCCTCACTTAACAGCTTTCAATTGATTGATTCGATGGATCTAAGCGTTGGGCACAACTTATCACATTGTTTGTCGAAGTTTTAAATTGTAAGTTTGTCGACAAATTGGTATATTTTTCCAATCTGGTACTGAAATCACTTCTCCTCCATCAATTCTCAATGGATTTAAATTCAGATGTTATGATCTATTGAATGACTCCCTTTTGTTGATGGCAAGACATTACAGCTGTGAGGTCCAGATGAGCACAGGGCAATTGGTACAATCTTTCTTTTTTTTAAGAATTCACCTGTTTAGATACAAGTTAACTTTAAAAATTATACTTTAAAATAATTAGGGGTGTGTCCTTTTGACTGACGGGTGTGAGATTTCCATCCAGTGCTAGCGCTGGTGGCTAACTCAGTAAAGACCTCAACTTCACGTTAAACCACTGTTTGGTTTCACTGAACTTGGACCTGTTGGGTGTTTGTGGTGACTGTAGTGAGTGTAAATGACACCTGTTGGTGTTTTTGTCAGGATTTCTTGCGCAACATCCCAGGCAGTTTGTTGTGTTCAGAACTTCATGAAGAGTGGATGGATGTGCTGGAGGAAGATGAGGAAGAGGAAGAGCAGGTGCAGGATGTGAAGAGGTATGTGGACTTGGTCTGCATTTATGAAGAAATGTTTGGAGTTTTTGCAAAGAAGTGAGGGGACATTTTAGGAAAAATTCCTCTCCATCAGACCTAAAAAAACAGGGTGTCTGAAATATTTGAAAATGACTGTTCCTGTAGATGTTCTACTGCAGCTGTGCTGTGAAAATGACCCTTAAAAGTGCTCCTGAAAAATGTGTGAACCCTGAAAACAATTGACAGTAAATGATGAAATAATGAAAGATTTAAAGTCTTGTGCTTGTATCCAGAGTTCCCACAGGGTCTTATATTTACAAATCTACACTTAAGACTGTAAAAAAAAAAAGTCTAACATGTTACACAGGTTACAGTAGGTCTGAACTCATGTTGCCATACACTTCTTGGTTATATTGTTTAAATGTCTAGACTGCAAAGACCCAAACACTATTAAATCTCAATTCTAATCAGAGCATTTATATTGAAATTAGGGAACACTTATCATTAACTATGCAGCCCTCTGCCAAATGACTGATGTAAATACACTTTCCTAAATTCTAGAAACATAATTCTAAATTATTTTTGGCCAGTATGGCCATGAAATTATGAAATGAGCATTATAATCTGTTCTCAGTACACTTGTAAAGATCTTAAGTTTAACCCTGTGTACTGTACGGCCCCCCAGGTGAACTGGGTTGGGTACAGGCTTACTCAGCGTCCATGGGATCAAAACAGAGTGACATGTTGAAGCAGCTTGTAGTTTGTGTACTCCAATGAAAACCTGAGGTCACAGGCTTAAGAATGCATTAGATGTGTTGTCCCCCCCCTCAGACTGTTTACATATTCTATTTACCTTTAAACTTTTTTCATTTTAACTCTTTATGAACTATTTGATTTTGGTTTTTCTCTGGTGCTTTTTGTCTGTAGTTTGGACAAATTTAGTTGGATTGTGCTCATTACCCTTTGTTTCTATAAAGTGGGATCATAGTTTTTATAGTCATCATGGAGACACATGGTTCTTTACATGTTTCATAGAACGTCATCACCTTTTTCCTTGTTCATCAGAGGGGTTAACTTGGCTAATGTAATCAGTAGTTTTATAGAGAATGTTACATATTTGATCATCTCATTAGTTCACACAGTACATTCTGTCCCCACTGTGGATTTAATTCTGCCTTCTCTTAAAGGATGATCTGGAGACTTCCCAAAGAGAACGTTCTCCTGCTGCGCCACCTGCTGGCCATGCTGCACGGTATCCAAGGAAACGCCCAGGAAAACCAGATGACCAGCTTTAACCTTTCAGTGTGCATCGCTCCCAGCATGCTTTGGCCACCTGGAGCACCAAGCAGCCCCGAGGTGGAAGGAGAAGGAACCAGGAAGGTGAGGTTTGTAATATGGTGATGAAATAAATAACCGCACTATCAAAAAAATCTGACTACAGATGACTTTCTGACTTCCCTTATTAAATGCAAAGGGTAGAAGTCAAAGTACAGAGTTGTGAATCTGTATTGTGCTGTAAATGTTCAGATTTAATGCATTTTTGTCAAGTGCAGAATGGGATAATTAATCTATAAATGACAACTTGTGGGTTTTCTAGGTTTTTATGGAAGTGACATTGATCTATGGCAATATTGTCTAATATTGTACTGAACTGAAACTAATAAAAATCAACTAAAGCTAAACATAAACTATGACCATGGTTTCTACACAGATTTACACACACATCTTGTCTCGTGCAGGTCTGTGAGTTGGTCAAGTTCATGATTGAACACTGCCAGCAGATTTTTGGAGAAGAGCCCTCATCACTGTATGGGGGACCGCCACAAAGACTGAACACTGAAGAGATAGGATCAGGTACCCACCTATGTTAGTGCAGTTTTTACTCACTATATGTGGTTAAGTCTTAACACTTTGGTTCCGGCTTCATTCATCATTTGTAATTTGTGCAAGAGGATAAAACCATTTAAATGAGAAAATGTTGAAGTTGATGCAGCAGATGGACACACTCGTGACTGACCCTGTCTCAACAAAAACTATGGTTCGAGGCCAAATTCTTCATTCTAACCCTAATATGTATCTATAAGGCTGTCATCAACAAACTCCATTGAGAGGTAAAGTTCCAACTTGTTCCCAGAATGTTAAATGTTTTGGGACAGGTAAATAGGAAAAAATACTGTGTATTGTTTTGACACCGCTGCTCATTTGTTCTTCTCACTATCCAGAATTAAGTGGATATTTTTGCACCAATTTTAATGCAGTAATTAAGTTTTCCATTCCTTTTTTTCTAGTCGAGGGTCAGTTGACAATTATACTAAAATGATTCTTTTCATTTTATGCCACTCCTTTTTATGCTGCATTCAATATTTTTGTGTATATATATATATATATATATATATATATTAATTTCTTCACATATTGAATCCCAAAAACACTCATACAGGGAAGAATAGATGTTTACAATTATGCTCAAATGACAAGAAAATGAGGATTACAAGTGGTATAACAGTAATGACATTTCTTATTGTTTAAGACGACAGTTACCATGACGATGTTCAGCAGTAGTAATAATGTCCCATGTTTATCTAACCTCTTTAACCTTCTGTTCAGACTCGTGGCAGTATCCTCTGACAGATTCATCATATGACAGTCTGGAGAACGAATTGGACAACAGCAGTGGAGGCTCGCCAACCTTCTGCAGCAGACGGACACACCTTTGTCACAAACCACTTCAAGGCAGCCTGGACTCCATCCTCACCTTCAGTGACTATGACCCGGACACTGACGCAGACACACGCCAAAACCTGCACCAGCTGAAGCTGGGAAGAACCAGAGGCAGGAGGCCGGACCTAGACGTGGGTCTGTGCTGCACCGGCCAGGAGGTACCATCTGTGGACAAGTCGTCCACCCTGGACTCTCTGTCCCTGGATGGACTGAACAGCCTGCGGCGCCGCTCAGAACCAGCCGTCGCATACATGGGTCACCTCCAGCCTCACATTTCCCGCAGCGCTGACGGTCTGACATGTGGTGATAACGATGCTGAGAAAGAAATTTCCAAGACCCTCGGCACCCACACGACCTCTGGCCTTCAGAGCTGGAGCAGTGGAGGGGCGAGGTCTCCAGCTCTGGAGGCCAGCTCCTCCAGCCTCTCCTCCACCCCCATCTCCCCTGCACCTACTCGCTCCTCTATGGACTCGCTGGACTCCCTCACCTCTGACCACACCTGGGCGACCAGACGGGGGCTTCCCCTGAACAGGAGCCCCATCCCCTCCTCCATCTCAATAGCCGTCCCTTCCTCGACCAGCGCCACAACCCTCAACGTCAGCCCTACTTGGAACTCCGGGGAGTATCCAGACCAGATGGTCGTCCTGAAAGACTCTCCACCTAAAGAGCAGCTCAGCTGGGGGACGTTAAAAGGTCTTCACCCAAACTCTTGGCTGAAGAAAGATCGGCGGCTGTCACTTACTCAACAAGAGAATTGGGAGGATGAAGATGACAAGACTGGGGTGAGTGACAATTTTACAATAACCTGGAAAAACCCCAGCTGTTTTATTTCAGATTTTTGAGGATGCCTGAATTAAACATTAAAGGTGTGACATGTGGTGTGAATTGTGAAGAGCAGTGTGAGGGTCCCTGCTGCTTGTCCATGGGACTGCATGGGCTGAAGGGACGTAAGCTCTTATGCTTCCACAAAGGTGATCATTCTGATCTGAACAGTTTTTCAGTTTTTAAGACCTCTGACAAACTTACACTCATCCACATGCACACTACTGATATTACTGACATCCACACCTTTATTTTTATTTTGTACTTTATACTTTTAAATATTGTGAGCACTGCATTTTCCATAACTTCTTGTCACGATCTAGAACCAGGTTGTGACTGTGTCTAAATTTTTTTCCACCACTGTATTTCAGTAATAAAGTTAGATAATTAATGAATTCCTTTTTTTAAACTGACAGGGTGGGACTGAGAAGCTGCTCGCTTTGGGAAAAGTCACACCAGCCAAACCACGTGAAAAGGCAGGAGGGAAACGAATCTCCAGCTGCCAGACCAAAGGCCGGCGTTCGTCCAAGGATGGGAACGTGGAGCTGAAGCCGACATCTCCAGGTTTCTTTTATAAGCCAAAGGGGCCCAGCCTGTCCCTCTTCAAACGACATAAGTCTCAGGAGGAGGAGTGCATGGTCAGGCTGCATCAGCGGCGGGGTTCAGAGCCGAGCCAGCGGCTGGTGGAACGGGCCTCGGGTCTCTGCAGGGCCAGACTCCCCAGTGACCCAGGTCTGAAGGTTTCTGAAGTGGATCCTCAGGGTGGGACTCCAGAGGGCCAGTTCTGCCTGTCCCCCTATGCCACCAAGGCAGTGAAGGACTACTTCTCCTCTCACTCGCACAGTAACCCTCAGAGCAGCCAGCAGGTGGCGCTGGCGCTGGTGGAGGGTCACAGGGAGTGGCTGATGAGGTGCAGCGAAGCCACGGGTGAACCAGACTTTGAGCAACTGCTGTTAGCTGAAGAGTCTTATGTGTAAAACTGACACCAACTGCAAACTACAATAAAGGAGATTTGTGTGTTTGAAAAATGATGTGGTCATGTTAAATTCAGGTCTTTTTTTTTTCTAACAGGGGTCTGGAACACAAAACAAGTGTCGTAGTTTTATACTGGAATAAATACTAGTGGTTAGATTGGTTTAAAGAGTTTTGTTTTGATAATGCCTCAAAAGATTTTAACTTAACATTCATGTTTTAAAGTCAATTACTCTTTTTAAATGTTCTACCTCTAAATCTACTTCACATCTCACTGAGGAAGAAAAACTTTGTAGAATATTTAATTTTTTTTTCTCTGCTCCTCACTCAGCTGTTGAAATCTGTCCCAATATTTGTCCACATAGATAATAAACTTACATTTGTTTTAAGTATAATGGTAGATGTTTCTTGGTGAGAAGTAAAGAAAGTGGATGGTTGTAGAAAATAGTCAATGCATGAAAGATTGTAGAAATTTAACCGTAAACTTTTATTTTAATTTGAGAAAAATAAAAACTGAGGTATTATGTAAATGAACAATTTAAACCAAACTAACTTATGCAACGTTAATCACAAAGTAAAACTACTCTAACGGACTTTTTTTTGTTTTTTTAAGCTCTCATCCCTGTTTTGAAAAGGAACACCTGAATTCAACATGTACTGAAGTGATTTAACAGAAGCAGCCTGGTCAGCAATTTAAATTTTTAAATTGAAGATCACTGGAACCTCAAAGTTAATGTCCTTTTAGTTCTCTGGTCAAACATTAATCTGTACCCAAAATACATGTGAAATGTAAGAATTGGATTAACATTCTCTGAGAAATTGGACAGAATTACTTTTACAATGTGTTGCACCCAACGCTAATTTAAACATCTTAAAACTTGGGTGGAATATTTGTTTTTGACTGAACTATCAAAGGACACTAACTTTAAGTTAAAGGTGTTTATGTTTGAAATTCTCAATCTGAAAGGAAAGGTATGGTATCAATGAGCAGGAGTATTTAGAAAGATTTAAGTAAGTTTCCACTCATTTACTATTTAACTGCCAACATTACTTTTTACAACTCGCCTGTGAAACTGGATTCAAGGCATAAAGAAAAAAAACATGAATCCATTTGCTACGGTACTTTTAAAAAATACATTTGACTCCAGATTCTCCTAGAGCTTATTGCCATAAAATATGTGACCGTATCCTGGAGGCTGGACTTACTGCTACTTTTAAACCTTTAATTTTATTCACCTGATATTTAAGTCATTGATAAGTTGTATATAGTCGGTCTGTTTTAAGCTACAATAGGCCAAAGTTAGTCTACCTGCTGTTGCCTTGTTTCACTATCAGAGCCAATATTATCGACGTCTGTGATATGGGACCTTTATAGTTGGTGGTAATGAAACAAATGTCACTGGTGAACAATTTAACACACACAACTTGAACCCACATGTACCAAATATTCTACCAACCTGAGCCAATGATGCTGGTGGATGAGTGTTTCCGGAACATTTAACATCTACATTTGGGTGGTGAATATGAAAATACTGTGACATACAAGACCCAAACCCAGGTCTGAGCCAAGTAGACCCTTGTTGGGTCTATGTACCTGCTGTTGATGGGAACAGAAACGGTCCCAGTATCACTGACACACATGAACAATCCACCGCTGAGCCCTTCGACGACCGTGAAAGTTTCCTGTGGACTATTTGGGTGGTGGACTTAAACATTTTATGACACACATGGGACTTGAACCCACATTTATCTCATACCTACCTAGCATTCTACCAGCCTGAGCCAATGAGACTGGTGGACTACATTGTAATTTTGAGTTTCATAAGTGGGTGTACGGCAGGGGTGGTCCTCAGGGTCCACTATCCTGCATGTTTTAGATCACTCTTCCAACACACCTGATTCACATGATCAGCCTGTCATCGAACTGCAGAAGCCTGATAACAAACACCAGGTGTGTGGGAGGGAACTATGCAGGGTCATAGCTGTCCAGAACCAGTATTGAACACCCCTGGTGGATATATAATAAGCAGACTACACCACCATCCTCTCTCTTCTGTGATCAGCACTAATTCCCCCCCAACATAAATTGTCCAAAGAGTTCAGGTGACAGAAATGTGTCACAGAAGTAGGACGTGAACTACCAACCTTTCAGTCTCTAAACAACCCACTGTACCACCTGAGCCACAGCGACCCAGGAGTTAACTCTGCACACCACAGAGGGATGACTGAATTAAACAAGTGTCTTTATTTGGAGTTCATTTGGAATTATCATTTTCAACTGGAATTAGGTGTTTGCATCGTCATCTTAAAATTTAATTAATTTTAATTGGAATTAAACTGGAATAAACCTGTCACAATACCCTGCCCTCCCCCTTCTATGATCAGCACTGATCTGCCATTTCAAAGCTTTAGTCCATGCTTCTATCTGAACAGTCAAATGAAATCCTTCAAAACAACACATTTCTTCACCAGTGTCATTAGCTCAGGCTGGTAGAACGCTTGGTAGATACCAGACAGATGTGTTTAATTCTATTAAAATTTAACCCAAATATGTTAAAGTGGAATTAAATAGACTGCAGTTATAAAATTTTTTTTCCACCTTTACCATGCCACACACACCTGATAAGCACTGACACACCACCACCCCCCTTCTACGATCAGCACTGACACCCCCCCCTTATATGATCAGCACTGACACCCCCCCCTTATATGATCAGCACTGACACCCCCCCCTTATATGATCAGCACTGACACACCCTTTCAGTTGATGGGAAAGAAGTTCACATGAATTATTCAGACACAGCACAGAACACAGAACAGAGCACAGTATACAGCACAGCACAGCCGGGCCGTGAACCACCAACCCTTCAAACACTAAGCAACACACTCTACCACCAGAGCCACAGACACAGATGTGAAAGTCAGATCACAGGTGTATGTGGGTTGAAGTCCTGCACGAGTCAGAGCCTTTTACAGGCTACCATCTAAACAGTAGATACAATCTTCAAAAATCAACTGTTCACTCACCAGTCACTGTGGCTCAGGCTGGTAGTACGCTTGGTGGAAAACAAAAGAATGTGGGTTCAAATCCTGCATGAGTCACAGTTTTTTAAGAGCCAACATCCAACCAGTAGATATAAAAGGCCACCCAAAACCTCCTCTGTCACCGATGGGCTCTGCTGGCTCAGTGGACGAAAATGCGTGCTTAAGACGCAGATCTGGTTCAAATCACCGGTTCGAAACCCACCACCAGCAGTTGAGTTTCAAAGGGTGCCCCAGGTAAATTGCAGGGGTCGGAGGGGCGGGCTCTCTGCCCCTCCGAAAATTGTAGAAGTAAAAACTGGTGGTTATGAGAACGAAAACAAGAACCGACTGAAATTTTACAATACAGTGTATTAATGTAGTAGTAGAGTATGATATATATATTACATAATTAATGTAGTAATATATTACATAATTAATGTAGTAATATATTACATAATTAATGTAATATATTACATAATTAATGTAATATAATATATTACATAATTAATGTAGTAATATATTACATAATTAATGTAGTAATATATTACATAATTAATGTGATATATTACATAATTAATGTGATATATTACATAATTAATGTGATATATTACATAATTAATGTAATATATTACATAATTAATGTAATATATTACATAATTAATGTAGTAATATATTACATAATTAATGTAGTATAATTTATGAAATAACAGTCTTATATAAGTCTTATGATATTAAGTAGGTATATTGTCATATTATTCAGTATATATATATTTGAACAATAATTTAGATTTCAAATAATAAAATCACATTAAATTTCAATGATGTAAAATTTCAGTCGGGTCTCATTTTCTTTTCCATAACCCCCAGCCTTCACTTCTCAAATTTTCGGAGGGGCAGACCGCCGGCCCCTCCGACCCCCTCCACGGGGGAACTACTTACTTTCTACCTCCTGAACCTTGCAGGTCTTGAACCCACATTCTTCCGTTACCTACAGAGCGCTCTACCAGCCTGCACCACCGAGGCTGGTGACTGACCTGTGTATTTACAAGACTTTAACTCTACTGTTTGGATGGTGGCCTTCAAAAAACTGGAACTAACCAGGGACTTCAACCCACAGTCTCTTGTTACATCTGTGGCTCTAGCAGGATTTGAACCCACTTTCGTCTGTTATCCACCAAGCGTTCTACCAGCCTGAGCCACAGAGACTGGTGAGTGAACTGTTTATTTAGAAGACTTTGTATCTACTGTTTGGATGGTGGCCTTCAAAAAACTTTAACTCTTTCCTTCCCTACTGAGCTCTGGGTCATCTGTGACTCATGCAGGATTTGAACCCACTTTCTTTTAGTTCCTCTCCAAGTGTTTTACCAGCCTGAGCCACAGAGACTGGTGCCCAAACAGTTGATTTTGAAGACTTTCAATCTACTGTTTGGAAGGTGGCCCTCAAAAAACTGTGACTCATACGGGTCTTGAACCCACATTCTTCTATTATCTAACAAGTCTTCTTCCAGCCTGAGCCACAGAAAGTGGTGAGGAAGCTGTTTATTTTGAAGGTTTTAAATCTAGTATTTGGGTGGTGGTCTGTAAAAAGCAGTGATTACGCCAGGACTTGAACCCATTCACAACCAGTTACTAACCAAGCGTTCTACCAGCCTGAGCTAATGAGGCCAGACAACAACTCTGGTATCTTTGGAGGTTTTAAATCTAGTATTTGGGTGGTGGCCTGTAAAAGGCAGTGACACAGGACTGGAACTCATTTTAACACATTTTAATTTCACTTCAAGATGACCATGCTAACACCTAAATCGTGCTAAAAAATGATCATTCCTAATTAACCTTGATTCCAAATAAATCACTGGTTTAGTCTGATCTTAATTCCAAATTCGGTAATTCCTCTGTCATGTATAGAGTGACTTATCGTGTATCTGTGGTTCAGTTGGTAGAGTGTGTTGCTTTGTGATTGAAGGGTTAGCGGTTCGCGGCCCATCTGTGCTATGCTGTATCTGTGCTGTGCTATGCTATATATCTGTGCTATGCTATATATCTGTGCTATGCTGTGTCAGGATAAATGATGTGAATTAATTCCCAATAACAGAAATGGTTAATCAGTGCTGATCATAAAAAGGGGCGGGGCATTGGTGTGTGACTGCATCAGCTGTTTGTGTGTCCTCATGTCACACTAACAGTTTAATTTTGAAGGTTTTAAATGTACTATGTGGGTGGCCTTTAAAATACTGACACATAAACTCACATCTATCTGATATCTACCAAGTACCAGCCTGAACTAATGACACTGGTGTAGAAACGCTACTGTTCAGATGGAAGCATGGATTAAAGCTTTGTCAACTGAACAGTCTGGATCATTTATGTCAATTTATTCATCCACCACCTGAATCACTGCTGATACGCAGGATTATTATATACCCACATTGTTCAGTATTTATACAAAAAAAAAAAAATTAGGGTTAACTGCAAAAACATGGGGTACAAACACAGGTAAAGGTCAAAGTGCAGGGACAGGAAGTGCAAAAATAAAAGCAGACCCATGGATGAGCCACAGACGATTTTGTTTTACTTTGAAGGAGCTTTCTATCCAGCCACAGATGTCACAGTAGCATTAAGTGTGTATTTTAGCCATAAGTAACACCCCTAAAAGTGAGTTAATAAGTAGATAACGTGTTTAATCATGGATCTGGTAGCGGATTTAATGTACGCAGGACCAACACTGGTACTTGTGTCACATGACCCTCTATCAGTTCACCTGTAGGAGAGTCTGCATATGAATCAGTCAACTCGTTTTTCATTGTTTGGTTGAAATTAGATGGTACTTTGTTAGCACTAAATGTCAAAAGTGTGTTCAGTTCTATTCAAAAGCCTAATAAATGAGATAGCACTGATAAATACAGTAAAAAAAAAATAAAAAAGGTGTGGTGGAGGATGATGATTAGCCAACAGGAAGTACAATTACTGAGGTTTTTCAACATTAAATACTGTACTATTAAATATGACTTGTTAAAAATATATGAAATGACAGATAAATGTGACAGAAATTTTACAATCCTGTTTGCCGTCTCCGACACACACACACACACACTTGCTCTGATAGATGCAAATAATGTTTCAGCCTTTTCCTTTTGACTGTTTGGTTATAAACAGCAACATTAATTTGAAGTCTCCTTTAGATTATAAAAAGGGCAGACATTTCAAACATCACCATCACTTACATTTCAGTCACATAATTTGTTGCCAACAATGGTTTTCACAAAAGCCTGTATTGGTTAAGTTTCATTTCAACTGTTTATTATGACATTATGTAAATAAGATGAATACATTATTGCATCATGTTTTTCTTGCTTTATATTTTATGCAGTTAAATGCTTAGTTTTGGACACGTCTGTACTTGTTTTCTGCTTGTATTCATGTCAAGTTGTGCAAATAAAACTATAAAGATGAGTACAAATGTGACGGCTGCTTTTGATTTACAAATAAACAGTTACACATACCATTATAAAAGTGATTTTTTTTTTTGCAATGCATCAACTGCACACTATACACACCAGTATATAAGTATTCTATGTACAATCACAGGATTAAATTATAGGTTACATGAAAGATTTGATTAAACCAACAGGACATGGTGCATACTTTAGGTTATAAAAAATATACTACAGAATGTGTTCTTTAACACGATCTCTAAGGTACCAACAACTGTAAGGTTCATTTTGAAACCAATATTTTAGGGTGTGACTGCACTCAGCTGTTCCCGACCTTCACCAGCTCAGTGGAAAAAGGCCCAATTTATTCAGGAAAAAAAATAACACATTTGACTAAATGGAAAGACCACACCCACACACAAAAAAAACAAAAAAAAAAAAACATTTATGCATGGGAAACATTTTTGTCCATAGAAATAATTATATTTTGTGTTCCAGTGTAAATTTATTGCATCTTTAACCAGACAAACTGCACCACGGCTGTGATGACCAAAGTGTCCATGTGTAGATTTGTCCATTTTTACGTGAAGGTGAAAACAGCTGAGTGGCAGCGGCAGTGACGGGTGGAAACCGTGGCACTCTTAGCTCTGTGCAGGCACTACAGCGGCGTCTGCAGCCTGTGGTTAAGAGGATCCGTCCTTGCTCTGTCGGATGTCCGCTACGCTCTCGGGAACCCGGGCCACCATGCCTTCCAGAGACTTTGTCAGACAGATCTGGCAACCCAGACGAGATCTAAGAGAGAGAAGAGCACATGAGACCAAAGGTTTAATAATGACGGTGCATTCAGCAGGACTTCACAGTGCGTTAAAGCCTTCATCCAAAATACACAGATGCACATTTGTGGTAAAAAAAAAAAACCCATAACTTTCCTTGGGGTTTACAGAGACATTTTGCATCTGTAAAGACTTATGAAGAAAGCAGATCAGTGGTTCTCAACCTTTTTTGACACACCCACTTAATTTACATATATTTTTCAAACAGAATAGACAGAAATACATCAATAAATATGGAAATGCATCCATACATAAATCAAAAAATGCAATAATATATGGATAAATAAGTAAATAAATACATTTTAAAAAGCATGCATAAATGAGAAAATAAATAAAATATAGAAATAAACCCATAAAACAAAAGGCAGTTATTTATAATTGTCATTTTTTTTACCCTCATAGAACAGACTATTTTTCATTCCATAGATACGACGACATTACACCGTGCCATCCATACAAAACAATTACACAGGTTGGCTGAAAAATACTGAACTATCCCTTTAACGTTCTAAGCATTAACCATTTCTGTTGGGAACCAAACAGGCTGTGTGGTAATCAGCAGCATATGGTGGGCACTGATGGAGGAGGAGGAGTGGGCTGAGGCGGGTCAGGCAACAGTGGAATCAAACTACCCCAAAACAAAAGGACCCCTTCCTCTTCATTTCCCGGCTGTGTTGCCTTCATGGACGCCTGTGAGGGTCTGCAGGTTCTGACTGTGCACATGAAGTCGACTTGTTGGAATTAGACAAACTGGTTAGTCCAGGAAAAGCTCCATCAGACAGAACTGCACATGTTTCCTGTCACACTGACATTATTGAAACATTTGCATTGTATAAAATGTTGTAGATACAAGTAAACAACTGTATAATTGACAGCTGTGACATTAAGACCTGTATTAAAATTGATCCTGATAAAGTGTTTGCATCAGTTTTAGTTTGTTTTCTTTTGCCAAATTGATAAAAAACTACACGAGAATATCCTACTGTAAAACATCATCTGCATGGATCCAAGTGCTGATGGTTCACATGTTAATAAAATGGACAATCTGTTTCTCAGAACCTGCTTTGATAAGATTATTCATGTTCTTTACGGTGGCAACATCGACCAAACGCTGCAAACGCAAGAAAAATGCACAACCAAAAAACACAAAACAAATGCCACACACGTGTCCTGCAAGAGAAAAATGCTGCAATAACAGAAACGAAGCAGAAGCAAAAAAAACATACAAACTGAAATGCTGCAAATTCCCTCCACAACAATATGGAAGTTCACCAAAATAAAAAGGAACGAAGCAGAAGTTCATTAATTTAAGAGATTAACGTCTTTTTTTAAACCCTTGACCATAATCTGTTACAATATATTAGAACAGCAGCAGAGGTCTGGAGCTAATTTTAGTGCCGCACCTCTGCTGCTCTTCTATTATATATTATATTATGCACAGGAAATACAAGGAATTAAAAGTAGAAATTAAAATATCACAAGGAGCCGATGACAAAACCTGAATGAGTCTGTGATGGCGTATCAATGGAAAATGTTTCTAGACATATTCATGAATTCTGAGAGAAATCAAATCGTCAAACCGAATTTGACTACATTTAAACATACATGACATACACTGACTAAAACCCCAAGAGAATCCTTCAGTATCTACTTACACCATGAATGTGAACTCCTAAATTGAAGAAAAAAAAAAAAAAAAGAGTGAGCGACTAACAAATATACTACAAATTTGGAAAGCAAAAAAAAAATCATGACTGAAATTCTTAACCCTTTCTCAAAAAAATCATATAAAACATGTTAGTTATACATAGTCCTCCTTGGATAATAGAAGACCAGAAAGAAATAATGGTTTATATCTTTATGGAATAGGAAAAAATAAAAGATGAAAAAACAAAAGGTTATTTTTAGAGGACAGGACTTGACAAATTTAGAAAACCAAAAACAACCTCTTCTTGCATCACAGGTTCAAAGACTACTGATAGAAGACGACACCAGATGCTGTCCCTCTAACATACATTAACTCCTTTGGTCCTGAAGACCTGCTGCTGCTGCTGCATGTGAACCTCTGTGGAAAAAATATGAACACACTCTATAAAGTTTATGCTTCCACTCTGCCAGAGCAGATGGTAATAAGAAACCCTGCAACATAAATTAAAATATCTGCTGAAACAAATATGTAAAATACCAAGGCAACTGCGTTTACTTCCCAACCTGGGTCAAAGAGGGGAAAATATTTGTCAAAGACCTCTCTCTTTGACCTTGGGTGAGTTCATATCCCTAGACCACTATCCTCAGCTTAACCTAAACACAACAACAAATGGTATTATTGAATATATACATAGAAAAAAAAAACACATTGACGACTAGACTAATGATTAACATCGATGGTAACAGTGTTTTAAAAGCCTATGAGTTTAACACGTGATGCCAAACCAACACTGTCCTAGAGACAAATGCAGCTACAGTTTAGTGAAATGTTGTCAGTGGATGGTTAGGGTTAGAAACATGTCAGGTTTGGTGTTGGATCACATCTTACGTGTCAGTCAAGCCGTACGCCAAGTCTAGCATGTCCATTTCCTCGTCTGTAACTGGGCCCAAATTCTTGTAGACGTCCTCATCGAAGATCAGATGACATGTAGAGCACGCCAGTGTCCCTTCACACGCCCCTATGGACACACAAACAGTCTTATCACAAAAAGAACAACTTATCTCATATTAGTCATAACGGCACATATCAAAATATAGCAAACTTTCAATACATTTATTGACAGTGAGATCGTACCGAAACCATCAAAGTCAAGGTCTTCATTGATGACAATATCGAGCAGTGAATCTCCAGGCGAACCCTTCACTGTGATCTTCTCTCCATCTCTGTTTATGAAGTGAACTGTCACCTTGTTGTCGGACCTGAAACACAGAGCTACAGAATATCACTGGAAAATAATAAGATGACACATTTATCGTCGTCACTTTTCAACCCTGGACACAAACTACTTCCATCTTTCACCATCTCAGACACATTCAATATAATAAAAACGACCAAGTAAATGTTAATGGGACACTGCATAAGTCCACTGACCGTGTCCAGAATGAAGGAAAAGGATCAAAAAGATTCTTCATCTGCTTAACCTTCTGGGTCAAGAGACTATTTGACTGCAGTGACTGTTGAACAAACACATTAATGAGCTGAATATGCTGGGCTTTAATCTGGAGTTTAACATTTTCCCTGAGATGGGTCATAAATCGAGGTCTCAGAACTGTCATTAAATCTGAGCGTAAATAATAGAGGGTCTCAGTCACAGTAAAAACAGACATTAAATTACCTTCTTCATCACATGACTGAAGTGGTGACAATAAATATGTTAGGTATAATTTTTAACCACAAACATAATTAATATAGTTTTATTTCTGTAAATGATGCACCCCCTGATAGATGAAAAGTATGGAAATTTTAAATTCCTCCCATAATTGGAAGTGATCAGCGATTGGCAGATCAAGTTTTTTGGGGATCAGGCCAAAAAATCCTGATCAGTACGTTACTATTTATTTCAAATCTGCAACAAAACCAAAGTAACCCGACTTAGTTCTCATGAATAAAACAAGAAAACACAAAAAAAATAAATGCAAATATTTAAATGTCGACGTGAATAGAACTCAACACTATTAAAAATGCTTCCCACATCCTGATGAATGGGTCTTTGTCAGCATAAATACTTCTTAAAATCTCGTTGAATTTAAATCCCTTCAGTCTTTGCACACAGTGACTCGACAAAACACATTAATACTTGTTACAGTGGATCAACACATTATACTCTACATCCCTAGTAACACTCAATTTCAGAAAAGATACTCGTTTGTGATGAAGCATGATTAAACTGAATTTTTCAAAGCAAACAAACTGATGTGTTCTTGCTTATTATTTATCAAGGTGAGTCTATGAAGTTGCAAAGTTCATCATACAACGCTGGAGAACTGCCATAGTTAAATCTTGGCAACAAAAGTATGTTGTTCATGTAAATTATCAACTATGAAATAATCAAGTACAGTTTATTTTGAAGCACTAGTTGCCATTTTAATGCACTATCTAATGCCCTGTAATCATAAACCACTGTGTAAAGTTAACTGAAAATATACAGTAAGATTCCTGTGTTAATCTAAAGGCCCCTGTAAACACCATCCTATATAATCTGCTTATGGAAATCACTTATCAAAACCCCTCCTGCCTTCATGTGAACTGCATAACCTTTCCTAACAAAAACATGCAGTTGCCTTCACTATTATTGAATGACAGCTTTGACAGGGTAAAGGCTAACGTGTCCAAGCTGATGTCACAATGTCGATCAATTTAAGGCCAATCATTCCCACCAAACCTAGAACCTGAGCGTCAACTACACTGTTACACAATCCAACAAGCTGTTCGGCCATGGGAAGCCTGGCCTTGATCAAATCTTTGCACCCTCACAGCAAGATGGATCACTAACCTTGTGAACATGTGAAGGCTTACATTTTTGCAACATGCTCCATGAAGATTGAAGAGAGGGGAAAAAAAAAAACACACACACATCTGAGTCTAATACAAGTTTCACGAGTCACAACTTGTCCCAACAAAACTGAATAATTGGTAACTGTAGGATATGTTTAGAGTTGCAACAATGACATGAGTTATTAACTGCCAAGTATTTTGAAAATCTCAAATAAATTGAACGTGTCTCCTAATTCCAGGTGGTTCTATCTTTGTTCTTCTAAATGAAGAACCTGAGTCACATTAGGTTGAAAAGCAAAAAAAAAAAAAAGAAATTTGCAATCAAGAGTGACAGTGCAGAATATATCATAAATACTCTTGAGAAAAATGTGGCCCTTTATTTCATTCATTACTAATGTTAACATTATTTTAACCATGCAAATATGTGTTAAATAAAGCAACAATTACTCAACTGTCAATGTCATCTTATAGTACAAGACAAGATACAGTTCTTTTTGTATCAATAGGATTTAACATGTGAATTTAAGTGTATTCTGGCCCAATCACTTGTTTTCTGCAGTATGTCTTAACCAAAAGTTCTTGTTTTTTTTGTAAATTTTCCTTTTCTGTGAGGTATTCAAAGATTTGAACTGGCCATTGGACATTAGACAGAGACAATATGACAGATAAGTGTGACTAAATGACCCATATTTTAAGTTTTAAAGTAATTTTTTGCTTTACTTGGAGCTTTGGTGATTATTCAAAACAAAACAAAAAAACACTTAAATAAATGTCGGTATGGTAATTAATTAAAGCTGTCTCTGACGGGACATTAACTACTGTGTTTGACTCATATACAGTGCAATTAAGTCCCTTTCGTAAGCAATTAAAGAGTTAATAATTAGTCCATTTCATCTAGTGTTCACATTTTAAGTGTCTTAAGGTTAATTTATTCTAAAAGTGAACTTATTCTGCCTATAATTACTCGTATATTGTCAATAGTGTACTGCCAGTGCACTCACTCACCCCAGAGGCTGTGTGCTCCTGCTAAAACTCTTCAGACTTGTAAACCGGCCACCAAAGCTTACTGCAGCCGCCCTCCGTGTGTACTCACATACCCGGACATGAGCCAGTCTTCTTAATGCTGTTACCAAAGCCATTTGTGGTAGAGATCAGACACTGGAAGGTTTGCTGATAATAACTGAACTGAGACACAACTGGGGTGGTGTTCGCTTCTCAGCGTGTGCTAAGTGTTTGGCTAGGCTAACCGAGCTAGCAAGCTAGCTGGTGTGTTTTTTAGCTGAGGAAAGTCACTCCGTCTCTGTCACGTTCATTGCGTAACGTACGACTGGTGCCAACTTGTACCACAACAAAAAAAACAATCACTTTACTCACTCGGCGAAACGACAACAAAATAAATATGCGGGTGTTATCAACTCCGCCGTGCCTATACTTGAGAAGTTCAGGAGTCAAACGACGAAAACTAGCACTGTGACCAACATGGATGTGTTTATAAGGATTCAGTAAGGTGTCTTCCGGAAGACCTTTCAAATTAAAAGTCCAACAAATGCAACTGAGTCGTAGCCATTATTAGGTTCTTATTTAGACTTTATACATTGGAAAAAAATACTCTGATAAAAGTAGAAGTACTGACTCAACTCCTTTACTTAAGTAAAAGTAAAAAAGTACAACTTCTCAATTGTAACAAAGAAACTATTTTTTGACCATGAATGCAATAATAATCATTTAACCATGAAAAATCTTAAAGTTTTCAAAAGTATCCAAAATAATGTGTATATAATGTGTTTGATCAGGTCACAGTTCCTCAGTTTTGTTGATAAGAGGAGGAAATTTAGGAGATTTTTTAAAAAAAAGTTATGAATATCAGATTAAAAATGCATACATTTAAGAGAAAAAGTCAAAATTGTGAGATAATAGTTATATGCCTAACTATTATATATAGTCACAGCTCTTCTCCAAAGATTTTTCCCTCTGAAGTGACTTATTTTTCGTCCTGTCACATCTGTTTAGTTTGGAAAAAAATAAAAAATCTAATCTGAAAATGTAAAGAGTATAACGTACATATTTATATAAATGTAAATAGTATAAAGTACAGATATATCGCAAAAATATAGGGAGAAAAGTAAAACGTTACTCAAGTAAAGTACAGATACTTAAAAAAAAGTAACGAAGTAGTTTTACTTCCATTCCTCCTCTGGTTCTTATCTTTCAGGAAACACTTTGAGGTGGACGTGATTTAATTTTGAAGGCCTAACCTTTCTACTTCCTGCAGTTTGTTGAAAACTTCCGCCAACTTGACGTAAAAAGAACACATTACGTTACGTACTTAAGCACGTGTAGACAGAGGTTGCCCAATGGGACGAGAAGATGAGTGAACGTAAGAGTTGCTTAATAAAGGTCATTCAGGGCCGTTTTACACTCATTCTACTCCAAGTTTCACTGCTGACAAGAATTTGGAAGGATAATAAAAATATACGTCAGACACAGATCATGTTTGTACGGATGGGATGTATAATAATAGAGTCAAACCATGTGTATGTGTGTAAAGCATAGACATATCACGTGATAACTTAATCAATACTGGATATATTATAATATTACACACACTGACGCACATATACATGTAACGAAATTATCAATATTGCAAAAGGTCAAAGGTCAAGGTCACATTTAGCAGAAAGGTCAAAATCACATTATTAGCTCTAATTCAAGAACAGGTTGTCATAGAAACTTCAGATTTGCACAAAATAGGGGCAAGGTTAGACATTTCCTAAATACTTGTTTCATCTTGAACTGCATTGATGGAGGTTTCTTCAGTCATCTGTTGTGTTTACAGTGTAAACACCAGGTGGAGCCAGAGCCATAAGGTGCTGCTTTACTTGTGATACAACCCATCAGAATGAATTGTGCTTAAATTGGCGCCCTTTACTCTATATTACCACAGTATAGTTGAGCCTGGTTGTGACCACCTCTGCATGTAAAGTGTCATGAGATAACTTTAGTTTTGTTTTAGTGCAATATAAATACAATTTAATTGATTGATTAAGTATTAAGAGGTACAAAAGTTACACATAAATAATCTCTAGTGATATTTCATTCATTCAATATATCATGATCTTTACTCTCTGCCTGCATTCACAAATATTGATAGAGCTGCTCTCAATTACACCAAGTGACCTAAACTTATGTAACTCGGCAAACAGGATGTGTAATAACACACAGGTGAGCAAGTTAAGTTACTACAAACTGCTATTTATTTGCACTTTTTCAAACTGGTTGTTATAACACTGTGTTCTGACCTTTATCAGGACGCTAACATGAGGGCAAAGTGCATAAAATTTAAGCAATAACCATCAGAAGAACAGAAGATTAATCGGAAATCTCTTTGAAAATTGATAGCGTTATAATTTATGACCTGACAGTGGCGTATTTATCAGTGGAATTTCTATTGGAGGTGTTCAGTGCACATCATTGCCGTCTCAGGTGAGCAACATATTATTTCCACACTGTATCACAGCACTGTATGTATGCCACAGAAGAAACGAGCAGCAAATATCAGCTGTTTTGTGTCAGTGTATGTTTATTTTGGTGATTACAGGATGATGAAGCTGCTGTTGCTGCTCCTGACACTGTCAGGTAAGAAGATTCCAATGGATTCTTGATTCTTTTAGCACAGAAAAATGTTCAGACACTTCAGTAATTGATTTAATAAATCAAAAAATAATCATTTCATTCATGTAACAGGTTACATACCACATATTTTGGTGGAGCTGCAAGACAACTGATGTGACAAAATAATCTATTAATTGAGATCACAAATATTTTTTTTACTCTCAATTTATTATCGTAATGCAGAAGGTTAATTTTAATAATACTGTACAATTACAATAAAAAGCTTGTATAAATTAAATTTATAGTCATTACTGTCACCTGAATGTTCTGCACTGGACTCACTTTTATGTGTGTGTAATTTTTTAATTTTAATGACTCCACCCAGTAATTCGGGGTGTTATGTTTTCACCGGCGTTTAAGGTCATAGTTAGCAACATTACTAAAAAAGTTATGGACAGATTTGTCTGAAAATTTCATGAAATGGCAATATAGGAACAAGGAACAACTGATAACATTTTTGTGGTGATTTGTGGAGGTATGTGGGGGGGGGCATGTGTAAATTGTAACACAATAACTCAAAAAGTTTTGGATGTATTTGGCTGAAATTTTCAGGTAATATTGATACTGGCACAAGGAACAAATGATAAACATTTGTAGGTGACTATTTGGGGGGGTGGGGGTCACATGTCTAATCTGTCTGCGGTCTGTGTATTTTACTTGAGCACCTGACAGAACCTAAACCCACATTTCTTTCCACTGTACAATGGTATTATGCAATAACAATAAAGCTTATTCAACTCTCCTCACATTTGGGACTGTTCTGAAGATAAATCTATATAGGCAGCATAATTAGAGCCAATTTATTTATCATCAGAGGCTACAAATAAGGTTTTATAACGAACATTTATTTAAAACATACATACACATCATACAGTTTATACTTTTTCTCGTCATAAATCATCGTAACATTGTGGTTCGTTATCTTGGCCCCAAAGGTTTTGACCATTCTGACCTCTGCACTGGATGATAGAAAACACAGACTTTGACTCCTTGTTCATTACAGTGTGAGCAAAAGGCCTACACATATATTTGTGTCACTTGTTAATAATTAATATCTGTTTTAAATGCATCTGTCTATGTTTTGAATGTATGTGTCCAGTTTGATAGAAATATACGATACCCTTCACAGGCCTACAGGCTCTTCCGATCGCAGCTCCCGGTAGACTGGTTCAGGATGGTGCTGAACACTCACTGCCAATCCCTGACAACTTCAGACAAGGTACGGAACCGTCCAGAAGGTTCATAGTGGACCTGAACAGCGGCCTGGCCCAGGAACACATCAGCGAGATGCAGAGGAGAGTAGGTGAGTCCACACACAGACAGACCTCTGAATATGGACTAAACACAAACACTGTTTATTGTCTTACTCTGTTAGAATTTAATCACTTATTTAGATTAAATGGCGGATAGATTAATAAAGGTTCTAAATCCTGTTACATGAAGAGAACACTTTAATATCATGGACTACACAGACAATTGAGTTAAGATAAATTGACTTAATTAGGTAGAAATTAAGCCATTTTTCTCAGAAAAATTACAGATAATGATGTAAAAACTGAAGTTATTATCAAGAAAACATGGAAAATGGATAAATATCAGTGCTGAAATTAAACTCTTATGAGTTATTTTATTATATTTTTCCAAGCAAACGTACTCATAGTTGTACTAGGCATTAAAATGAAAAAAAAAGTGAAGAAAACAGGAGGATATGTATCTGGAGTATTTCTGAATATTGGGAAGGATTTATATTTAAAACAAATCTTTAGAAATAATTAAATGCGTTGGATAATCATTGTATTTTACGTTAGTATATTTACATGCTGTTCAAACTGCCTGTCATCACCAGGTTTAATGTCTCCTCCTCTGGGAAATGGACATGGGGAGATGGAGAGAAGACAGTGGCTGACCAATGACAGTAAGGACGTCAAATGACTCATTTAGTCTGAAAATAATCCCATTATTAGGATGAAATCAAATATTTGACCAAGGATTTAAGCCTGAGCTACTGTTTTCCAGTTCCTGTTGATGTTCCAGCCCAGAGGAGTGGAAACGGCTGGGTTCGGGTAGAGGAACACGATTCTGACCTTCCAAATGGTTTCAGTCAGGGAACCGAACCCATGAGGTCTATTCCAGATGGTTTCAGACAGGGAACCGAACCCATGAGGTCTATTCCAGACGGTTTCAGACAGGGAACCGAACCCATGAGGTCTATTCCAGACGGTTTCAGACAGGGAACCGAACCCATGAGGTCTATTCCAGACGGTTTCAGACAGGGAACCGAACCCATGAGGCCTATTCCAGATGGTTTCAGACAGGGAACCCAACCCATGAGGTCTATTCCAGATGGTTTCAGACAGGGAACCGAACCCATGAGGTCTATTCCAGATGGTTTCAGACAGGGAACCGAACCCATGAGGTCTATTCCAGATGGTTTCAGACAGGGAACCGAACCCATGAGGTCTATTCCAGATGGTTTCAGACAGGGAACCGAACCCATGAGGTCTATTCCAGATGGTTTCAGACAGGGAACCGAACCCATGAGGTCTATTTCAGATGGATTCAGACAGGGAACCGAACCCATGAGGTCTATTCCAGATGGATTCAGACAGGGAACCGAACCCATGATGTCTATTCCAGATGATTTCAGTCAGGGAACTGAGCCAATGAGGTCCTTCCTAGACAGATTCAGTCATGGAACCGAACCCCTCAGGTCTATCCCAGATGGTTTTAGGCAGGGAACCGAACCCATTGGGTCCATCCCAGATAGTTTTAGGCAGGGAACTGAACCCATCAGATCAATCCCAGATGGTTTGACACAGGGAACTGAACCCTCTACATCCAGGCAGCAAACACAGACCATTTCATGCAAAGGGGAGGTCATCGATGGACGCTGCTATGAATTCAACCCCACACCAATGTCCTTCCAAGACGCACAGGTTCAACAAACATCTGAGTGTTTTTCTATCGTATCAACTCTTCCAAAATCTTTCAGGCATGTGAACATATGTCCTTCCTTTCTGTGTCTAGATCTCTTGCAGAAGTCTGGTCCCAAATGCTGAGCTTTCATCTGTAATCAGTGATAACCTGCATGCCCGTCTGGTTTCCTTGGTAACCGATGGTGGGGATAGAACCCCAGTGTTAACCTGGCTGGGCGGCAGAGTCAAGGCAAGTCCATGTGGGAAACAAACATAACTGAGTCAAAATGGAAAAGAAATAAGCAGCGTTTTACATATAGTTTTTAGCGACATGTTTGGTTAGGTTTGGCTCCTGTCAGTTTTTAAAAACAGAATTTGTCAGTAGTTGCATATTCTGACTAAACTAGAAGTAAAAAAAATAAAGAATGAAAGTAAACTTATGAAGGATATCTCAACTGGTTGTTTATGTGCAAACTGAATTAAACTTCCATTATTTTGCTGTAATATGAAGACCGTTAACTCACTTATTGTTTCAGATTTTTTTGTTTGAAATGTTACAAAAAAAATCTAAATTTTCATTATCAAAAGAAAATGTGGCCGACAGAATCTTGTGATTTACCAAAATGTATTTAAGAAAATTCTGACAGCGCTGTCATATTTCAAGGCAATGATATTGGATATTTTCATAAGTTCATGTGGTTAATGCAGCTGTGGATTGAGGTGTCTGGGTAAATGATCATTTACAGTCAGTGTATGAACTTAGAAGTAGAACATTTGAAGTCAGTCATGAACAAAAATAGAAAAAAAATAAAATCAATAATGATGAAATAAAAAATATCCCTGAATCACTTTGGAAGCAAAGATAATAATTTAAACCTTTAACCCCTGATGCATCAGCGCTGGCACATACTGAGTGGACAATTTAAATATTCAGGAAAATTAAACTTTGTTTTTCTTTTACTGTCTTTACTGACTTTTGTTCATCAAACTGATGTATGAGATGAACAGGTGTTAAAAAGAAACTGATTATGATGAAGAAAAAACTAAAACTACTGGAATCACGTTACAATTCTACTTATTTCTTAAACTGATTTAGTTAATTAAAAAAAAAATCCCTTTTTTTTGTTCATTTTTGTTGCTTATTTTTCTACATGTTATTTTTTCTTCACTTTTGTTCTGCTAACGTCTTATTTTATTCATCTTATGTCATTAGTTTATTGTTCATTTTTCTCCATTTTATTTTCATTTTCAATTATATTCTTGCTAAAGTGTCAGGAGTTAAAGAATTATACAAAACTAACTGATGCAATACAATGATATTTATCCCAATATAAAACTATATTATATGTCCTTCTTGTTTTCTATCCCAGACCCCTGTTAAAAAACATACACCTGAATTCAACATGTCCCAGTATGTTTGTTCATATAGTGTGATTTATTTATTTTCTTGGAGTAATTTCTTGGCGCAAAGTGGCGCCCTTGAGCTCTGCTGCTCTTCTGTATATCCAGAAAACATGTCCTAGAACTACAAAAAAAAACAAAAAACAAAACAACCTCTCCTTATGTTTTTGGAAACTCATCATTTCTAATCATGTTCTTACTGAGGTGACGTCAACAGTCTGGTTTCTACACTGTGGCACTGAACGAAGGCCAAGGATACTGTCATCAGATACGTTATCAACAAGACTGATAGTGTTATTCTTGCACTGGTGAAACATTGACCTTGGAACTTTTGTTCAAAAATGGGTTCTGTTCCAGCCACTAAGTCCGGAGGATGAATTTTCCTTTTTTTTTTTTTTTTTTTTTTTTACCCTTTAAACTTCCACTCAATTTCACTTACATTTCTTAATAAAGTAAATTGAATGCCATTCTTGAACCATTTTGATAAGATGCAATTGGTGTTTGCTTATATTGTAAATAGAAATATTCAGATGAAAACTGGGATATTGGAGGCGGGTCCTGTTAAATGATGCAATAGTGATGCCATTTGTGGATATTTATTGACGTTTTAATGTGTTTTGGACTAGATTTGGACCACACTTGGATACGTTTTTTGGTTTGTTTTAGATGTTTTTGTTTGACTATAACTGTGTTTATTGGAATATGGTTCCTCTGTGGATGATTATGAGACATAAAAGTTCAGATCAGCTGTTTGCCTGCTGTGGATATTTTATCAGAAAGTGTCTTCATACCTTGCGATGTGTGAGAATCTCCATTGTAAAACTACATTAGGTCATGTGACATTTGGGACAGGTTTGAGTAGTTTGCTAAATATTTTTGAGCGACTACTTCCAGCCTATAAGTTTAAAGGGTTAATATTTTCACAATCTCACGACCATGTTGAACTGTGACTAAATGTGTGTCCTTGTTTAACGCACCTCAGAACCAGCAGGGATCATGGGTAGACGGGTCAGAGTGGAGTTACAGCGACTGGATGCCAGGTCACCCCAACATTCACACCGATAAACCTGTCTGTGTGGAGATGTTCAAGATGGGTAAGACTCACACAGGAGAACAGCAGACGGTTCATGTCCAAGGCCAGCGTTTCAGAGAATTTGCGTCAACAGCCAATTAAAATGTGTCAAAAAATAACAGAACATCACACATTTAACCTCCTGAGATTCAGAAGAAATTTTAATGATATATATTTTTTAAGTATTATGGGTGAAAGGATCACGTTCCAGCATTTTTTTTTTTTTTATCAAATATCCCTTGTAATGGATATTGGGACTTGTTTGATACTGAATTAATTTTCAAATTAATACAGTATCAAATTGTTAATCTGTAATGAATATAAACATTTTATTAATAAAGGCAAATATTCAGACTTTTCAGCTCCAAAACTATATATACAAACACCCGATTACCTTATTATGTAGGACCAAAAAATGCTACTAATATTAGAGACAATGGACATGGAAACTGAATTATTCTTCGTTCAATTACTTATTTTTGAGAATTTGACCCCAAAAACTATCCACACATATTATAAATGATCCTCAGGGTTTTAATGCTGTATGTTCAGTTTACAGCATACAATTTTCAGCCCCATTCTCTAAAAAATAAGCAACAGGTAAATGTTTTTTAGTTCAACATTTTGGATCTAATGACATTTTTATTAGAGAATCCATGATATGAGCTGAAAAAAAGCTGTATTAAATAGACCAAGGGGCACTAGTTTCATTAAATATTTAGAGAAAACAGACATTTTGATAAGATAAAAGAAGCTGGCTTCATATCATGGTTTGATAACCTAATCAAAGCTCCCTTTAAAGTCATCTTTGCCCTGGTGTACAGACAGACAAATTCTTCATCACATCTTATCTTTGCCCTAATTGACTTGGCACAGGCATTGTTAAATCACCTAAACATCATAAATAAATGTAGATAAAAAGCAAACTTTGCCACATTGTTTATTAACTGCTCTAGATAATGGATAAATAACATGACATTTAGTGAATTTTTTTCATAAATCTGTCCCTACCCTCCTGTCTTTCTCTAGAACAAGGCTGGTGGACGGCTGCAGACTGCGAACTGAAGAGGGCGTCCATCTGCTCATACCCAGTCTCTGCATGAAAACCAAAGACACAGAATGAGACAGTAAAATCTGATTTATCTGCTTCCTCTTGAGTGTCCTAAAATGACTGCGCTCTCTGAATAAATCTTGGCATCTGAAACCTGTGGTTGTGCTTTTGTTTTTGTGGAATCTGTAACAAATGTTCTTACCTCAGCTGCAGCAATCACTCTTCCTTCTTCCTTTTGCAGTAAAAAAAATTAAAATAAAACAAAAAACACTGACACATGCATAAATTTAGACAAGACTTTAATGATCATATTCTACTTGTGTATACAAAGCAGTTTGTACAGATTAGGGAGCCAAGTTAAAACAATTTGTTACAATTTAGTACCTGGAAAGTGCAAAAGTACATTTCAAATACGCCAAAATAAAAATCATGCTGTACATTAAATTTAAATTTATTTTATTTTTTAAATTTTATTTTATCTCGGTCAAAATACAAAACAAAACAAAACAAAACAAAAACAAGCACAAGGCAGGTAGACACATTTTCACACATAATGAATGTACTGCTTGACCGAAAAGGTTTAGGGCTGAAGCCGAAGCTTATTTAGCCCACCATTACCAATATCTTACTGCAATATGTTCTGCAGGAAAAAAAACAAACAAACAAAACAACAACAACAAACATACGCACATATAGAAAAGATAAACAGAAATAGATTACAGAACAAACAAAAATAGTAAATTGATTAGTCAATCATTCAGTTAGGTAGTAGTAGGAGTAGTAGTGATAATAATAATAATAATAATAATAATAATAATAATAATAATAATAATAATAATAAGACAGTTTAGTTGTGAGTTTGTGTAATATGTGTTGTAAGGTTTATTTGCTACTACAAAGCAGTGTATTTATCAATGACTCTTGTTTTGTATAATTTTTTGAATATGTGTATAGAGTTAGCTGTTTTTAGTTCATTGTCCAGAGTGTTCCACAGATTTACCCCTTTGACTGTAGTGCATTTTCCTTTAGTATTTGTTCTCACTTTTATTTTATTAAATATTGCAGTGCCCCTCAGATTATATTTGGTCTCTCTTTGGATGAACAGTTCCTGCATGCAGTCTGGGAGAATATTATGGTATGCTTTATACATGATAACAGCTGTGTTTAGGTTTGTTAAGTCTTCCAGTTTTAGAAGTCTGCTTTTGATGAAGAGTGAATTTGTTGGTATAAGATAGTCACAATGATTGATAATCCTTATTGCTTTTTTTTGCAGTATAAAAACTGAATGGATTATTGATTTAAACGTGTGCCCCCACACCTCCACACAGTAAGTTAAATATGGCAGTAATAGAGAGCAGTATAATGTGTGGAGTGATTTTTTGTTTACAGAGTATTTGACTTTGTGTAAAATAGCAATTGTTTTAGATATTTTTCTTTTTAAGTTGTCAATATGGGCCTTCCAATTTAATTTATCATCAATTATTACACCTAGAAATTTTGTTTGGTTTACTTGTTCAATAGCTCTGTCATCAATGGATAGTTTTATTGGAATTTTGATCTTTTTATTTCCAAATAAAATGAAATTTGTTTTATTTATATTTAATGATAATTGATTTATGTCAAACCATTTTTTAAGAATTTTTAGATCATTTTCAACTGCATTCAAGAGCTGTTCAAGCTCTGGACCAGAGGCATACAGGCTTGTATCATCCGCAAATAAAACACAATTAACATTTTGCAAAACATCACAGATATCATTTATGAACAAAATAAAAAGCTTGGGGCCGAGAACAGAGCCTTGTGGAACTCCATATGATACCATTTGGATATCTGAATTTGCTCCATTTAAATGTACATATTGTTTCCTGTTAGTAAGGTAGCTTTTTAGCCATGTGTAAGCAGTGCCTCTTATTCCATATCTGTACAGTTTTTTGAGTAATGTTGCATGATGTATTGTATCAAATGCCTTACTTAAATCTATAAACACTCCTACGGTGAATTCTGAGCTGTCTGTAGCATTTGAAATACTGTCAATAAGTTCAATTACAGCCATTGAGGTAGATCTTTTTGGTCTAAAACTATATTGATGTTTATTTAGCAGATGGTGCTTATTAATAAAACTGTCCAACCTATCCATAAAAAGTTTTTCAAGGATTTTGGAAAATTGAGGGAGTAGTGAAATTGGTCTGTAATTGTTAAGTAGTTGTTTGTCTCCGTTTTTATATATAGGGATAACTTTTGCAATTTTCATTTCATCTGGGAAAATACCTGCTTGGAGTGATAAGTTACAAATGTATGTGAAAGGTTTTAAAATAGTTTCAATTATACTTTTAATTAAGATTATATCTATATTGGTGTGGTCAGTTGATTTCTTATTTTTAAAGTTATTAACAATTGTTAGTATTTCATGCTCATCTACACTGTTAATGAAAATGGAATGTGGATTCATATTAATCACTTTTTCATCTAAACCGTGCTTATCATTAGGCTCTACTATTTTCTTTGCGAGATTCGGTCCTACATTCACAAAAAAATCATTGAACGCATCTGCAATCTCTTTTGGTCTGTCTATTATTGTGTTGTTTTTATTAATGTGATTTGGGAGGTTTATATTACTGGTGCCCTTCTTAATTATGCTGTTAAGTATTTTCCAAGTACCTTGAATATTACTTTTGTGTTGGTCCAGTATTTTATAATAATAGTCCTTTTTACTTTTCCTAATAATATTAGTTAGCTTGTTTTTATACTTTTTGTATCTCGTTTCTGACTCCTCATTTCTGTCTATCAAGAAGGTTTTATAAAGTAGATTTTTCTTACTGCAAGCATTTTTTATTCCCTTAGTCATCCAAGGCTTGACATGCATTTGTTGATTTTTACATGAAATCTTTTTGAAGGGACAATGTCTGTCATAAAGCACCGTTAAAACAGATAAAAAGGCATTATAAGCCACGTTTGGGTCAGCTGCCGAATAGACTTCATTCCAGGTCTGTTTTTGGAGGTCGTCTCTGAGTGCATTGATTGCATCAGGAGTTCTTAAGCGTGTTAGTGTATATGTGTTGCTTGTAGGAGTTCTTTCATTGTTACACTTATGATGGAATATTGCAAATATGGGAAGATGGTCAGTTATGTCGTTGATAAGTAGACCAGCTGTTGTTTGTTTTTCTATAGCGTTTGTGTATATATTATCAATTAATGTGGCTGTCTCTAATGTAATTCTGCTGGGTTTTGTTATTGTAGGGAACTGATTATTAGAAAACATAGTGCTGATAAAATTGCTAGTTTTAGTGTTTTCATGGGACTTAAGAATGTCGATGTTAAAATCGCCAATAGTTAAGTGCATCTTATTGTTTGTGTTGACAAACATATTGTCAAGAATTGAGGTGAAAGTGTCCGCACAGGATCCAGGTGTTCTGTATATACATGTTAACACTATGTTCTTTGCTCTTTTAAATATTATTTCTACCGTTATGGACTCAAGAATATTATCAACGTTGTTAGTATTTACCAATTTACACTGCAATAATTTATCAATATATAATGCAACTCCTCCACCTGTTCTATTAGTCCTGTGTGATGTAAATAATTCATACCCATCCATTTCAATACCAAGTGTTTTGTCATGATCTAACCAAGTCTCAGACACAGCAACCACACTAAAGGGTTTGAACTGGCTCAGATAATCCCTAATGTGTGTAAAGTTTTTGTTTAGACTCCTGCTGTTAAAGTGAATCACAGAGAAATTCCCTTCCATCTTGAGAGTCTTGAACTGATCATCAGTATAATACTCACAGTTGTTATTTAAATTATTATAGAAGTTGTTTTCAGGATCAAGATACATTTTTATTTCATATGTTTTATGTTCAGTGGTATCAAATGTATTAAAATTATTTTTTTCATATTTACTATAAAGATTATCTTCCCTATTTCTAGAACTGGGTATATCATCAGCAATGTTGATCATCTCAAGCTCTTGAAATGGAAGTAGCACCTTTTCAAAATCTGTCATAATTCAAAAGATACAGTTCATATTTTGACATAACACAGCCATTTCCATAGCAAGTGCATGTAAAACCCTGCACGCACAATATGTCACCAATGACAAATATTTGAACAAATAAATAAATAAACAAATCCCATCCAGAAGACAAAGAGCCAGAGAAAGAGAAACAAATGAGCGGGCAAAGAAATAAATGAATGAGTACTATAACCAAAGTAAGAAATGAAATAAAAGGAAAGAGATGGAGAGAAGAAAAAATAATAATAATCTTTTCCATATCACACTGCTTTGTACATCCAACACGCACCCACGCATACTTTAGTCCAATATAAAAGTAAAATACAGTCCACTTGGGTGGTCGTCGTCCTGCACAAATGCATCCCAATAGCAACAACAAAATAATCCATGTCTTCCAATAGTTCCAAACATGCAAAGGAAAAATAATCGCATAGATCAAGCATATGTCATACATAGAGTATGTCCCGGGTAGAAAAAAAAATCTTCTTAAAGTAAACACGGACCTCCCGACATCCTGAGTTTTTACTAGTGTTGGCAGAAAGAAATGAAAAATAAGCATGCCATCAACCTGGTCCCAACAAAAAAATGTCTGTCCAAAACAGGTGCTTAATTGAAAAATGCACAATATCAAAAATATATTAAAACAGAACAGTCTTTGTACACCCATTGGTGTCATTATAGTCCACTTCAGATCCATACTAGTCAGTTAGCTTACTAGGCTATAGGTTCTTAACGGTATTTGTCAAGTTCTTTCAATTCTCTTACCCTGATGGCTTTCGTTTCAGGAGAACCGTTTGGCTTGATCCATACTCTGCAGTTTCTTGTCCAGGTGGATTGTATTTTGGTTTGTTTCTTCAGTATTCGTGCGTGTCTTGCGATGTCGGCATTCCTTTTGGTCAAATGTTCGTTCAAAAAAACATCCGATCCCTTCAACTTATTAGCTTGTGATAATAGCTCCACTTTAGTTTTGCGATTTACAAAACGCATTACAATTAATGGTTTGGCAGTCTTGTCTTTTAATGGGAGTGAGTGGCAGGCAGAGATCGTGTTGGCTTCTATTTTTATATTATGGTGCTGAAAAAATGTCAGTACCTGTTCCTCCAGGGAAGCTTGCTCGGTAGGTGTAGCATCATCTGTATTAGCCACCGCACGGGAATAACTTTGCGGTTTGGTTTTCAGTCCACTTATCAGCAGATCATCCATACGTGAGTATTGCTCTAAATCATCCACACGCTGCTCCAATGCTGATATTATTTTATCTTTCTCCTTTAAGGCCGTCTTTAATTCACGTATCTCCTTCAGTAGGTCGGACAATTCACTTTGCTGTTTCAGCACAGTGTCAACCTTGTCTGACAAAAAGTTGAGAGAAATCTTTATCTCCTCCATGTCTTCCGATCTTTTTGGTGGCATTTTCGGTCTTTCAGTAATAATAAAAATAGATAAATAGATATCCAAGTAACAGAAGACCAGAACTCCCAGACACACTGACTCACCCTCAACAGGTAGGGGACGTTGGGACGTCGTATATACTGTATTCATAAATAATCACAGATATACACACATCCATTTGGTGACAATCACAGAGAATGTTGCTAAGACACAAAGTAGTACTTATTGATTTCGATTTATAGTCATATATTCTTGGTTCCCGTTGAAACTGTGAAGGTTCTACATCTGGAATGCCGTTTTCTTTTTTATTCACTGTAAGGTCAGGGACGATAAGCTTGGATAATACCAATCTAGTTTATTATTAACACCACGCTGAGATAAAAAGGCACTCTGTTGCAGTTGTGGAAGTCAGTCTAACAACTTAAATGTAACAGTGGTCTTTAGGAATAACATGGATGAATGGGGGGAAAAAAAACTGCACTGGGAATTTATGCACCTTTCACAGAAATCTCTCAAACAAGGACACAGATTGGTCTTTACACTCCACATCTCAGTGATGCTTAAATAAAAACTAAATACAATCACATGAATAAACAAAGAACCATTAGAGCAACCTTGTGTCCAATACTGAATCCATGACAAGAGCCAAAATAAGGTTCACAGAATCAGAGACACCATCTCAACATATATGATAAAAATCAAGAATTTGGCTATTAAAAAAAAAAAAAAAAATTTAAAAATAACATGCTTCATCGACATGTACATACATAATGCAAAGAACTCACACACACACACACACACACAGATCCGGTGCAAAAACATGAATCACACATCCACAGCTTTGAACTGTGTTGCTTTTGTGATTTGGATATTACAGAGTACAGAAATCACATTCACGCACCAAAATACATGTCGACATGACCAAAACATGCAGATGAAGCCCCCCCCCCGAAGCAAAAACAGAAACAAAAATCACAAAATTCCACTCAAATCAGTCAGATTGTAATGAGCAGTACGCAGAACGAGATGCAAATATATTACAAGAGTACTGAAGGCATTTCAACAGGGAGGGGGTGGGGGGTCCAATGACAGGTTTGGGTGCATTTACTGTCCCATTTCAGCGAGAGGAAGACTGGTGAAAAGGGGACTAGTTACGCAACCAATGTGGGGAAAAAAGCAGCGACTGGAGCGATATTGCTGTTAACACTGACATCTGAAAAAGCCCTTAAGGAAATGTTCTTCCTCCTTCTTTTACAGGTATGCCCAACAGTCAGAAAGAGGTTCAAATATGCCCTCCAGGTGTCTGTATCCAAAGTGGGATTAAAAGAATACAAAAAAAAAAAAAATCTGCTACTTTCACTTATAAATAAACATGGATTCAAGTAACTTAAAACATTTGATGAAGTGGGGGAGGGAGGGGGGCAAGAGTTATTTGACAGAGACGCTGATAAATACATCTTCATGTGAGGAGTTGTGTTTGAGAATGTAGTGTTTCACTTAGAGGGACAATTATCCAAAAAAAAAAAAAAAAAAAAAAAGTTTCTCAAATAAAATAAGACTAATCTAGGGCTGGTTTTGAGCTTAGATACTTTTTGGCACCGACTGAATCACTTTAACGGTAGTGACAATGAAGGAGCATCAGTGCATGTAGAATGAACTGACTTCATTAATCTTTGTAAACAGGTTTATTGTTTTACTGTGAAACTGCCAGAAAATATAACTTAAGTGAAATTTATGTTACAAAACTAAGATTTGTAACTTAAGGTTTTTGTGTCAAAATGCAAAAAGTAGCGTACACTGAAAAACAACCAAAGCCAAAGATCAGTATCAATCAAGATGGTGAACAATATCCAGCCCTAGCAAAACCTAAAAGTATAAATTCACAAAAAACAAACAAAACAATAAAGCATTACTTTTTCCGCCCTTGTGTTTTGCTACTTAATCTTAAAACAGACCGACAACCCTATGCATATGAACCGAAATTGCCGGACACACGCATAAAATTTGTCAAAACCGAACACAAAACGATAAACTTATAGTAAAAACAACAAAGCAGACATTCACAATTACAAAAAAAAAACCCACTTGAAAATTCACACACACACACACACATTTATAAAAATGTATAGAAAAGGCCTAGAGTTTGGTCTTGTGGGTGATGGAGCCGTCTTACTGCATAAGGCTGCTGTGTGGCAGCTTTGAGGCAACCATGAAAAGCTTCGGCCTACAGAGCACAGGCCCGCCTGTCTGCACCAGGACAAACGAAGGGGGGGCAAAAAAGGCCACTTGAAACGATATTTGAGAAGATAAAGCATCTGCAATACACTGCACATGCATACACACACACACACACACACACGCACGCTCACAGAATACACACAAACATCCATGCTAGCAGTTCAGCAATCGAGAGCTCCTGAGCTAGGAGAGCGTTTCGCTGGCTGATTTAGTCAAACCTGAGCCGAGCAGGTCGACGGGTACACACTGCCTCTGTGTGTGTGAACAGGCTCCTGGTTTAATGTCAAAATAATGATGATGATGATGACGATGAGCTAAAAGATGGAGAGAAGTTACAGTGGTGTGTTTAGGAGTGGTGGGGAGTGGTGTGAGGGTGCTGAGGCTGGCGCTACATTTGGATTTAAAGCACAGCGCCAGCACCGAACAGTCAAATCCAAAGTAGCTTTACACACAGACACAAACCTGAACACACACATAAATGGACATGCAGGCTTAGTACGTCCAGCACATGGAAACTACTGCCCACCACTCATGAAACCATGGAGGAGCAGTTATTATAGAAGGAGAAGGACACCTGTTCTGATGACTGACAGGGATGTAGGTGGACTGGGTGACTGGAATGTGGTGGGAGGGAGGTTTTAGGGCTCAGGGACGGGGGTGGGTCAGGTCTGGTCGTGCTGGGTGTTGTACACCGTCTCCCCCGAGGAGATCTGGGTCAGCTTCTTGCTCGAGCCCCACAGCTTCCGCGTGATCTGGCCTGAACGCATCTGAGAAGAGCGGAGGAGGAGGAGGAGGAAGAGGAAGAGGAGGTGGAGGAGGGGAAAGTGGGGAAGAAAGTGTGAATTCAAAGAAAACAAAAGGAGAGGGGGGGGAGGAGGAGGGATATGATTCATGAGTGATTGATTAGTTCATTGGAGCTTGATTACTCGTGAAGCGACAGAAGAGGATTGCATTGACTGAAGAGAAAAGATTAGACTTAAAAAAACTTAAGCCTATTTATCCATTACTATCCCATAACCTGGGATATACTGAACAAAAATGATGCATTTCACATAAAAAATATTCATGCACTGGAATCTAATTAAAGTGCTATTCATTATTTATTTGGAATAATTGTGTCACATGATAAATAGGCTCAAATTTTTTCTCGTAATTCTAGGATGTTTTTTTTCCACAGACTTAAAGAATTGTGGTCTTTCAATTCGGAGATAAGTTGTATAATATTTTTTCTTCAGTGAAGGCAATGTGCTTCTATATAAAGCTGACGATGAACTTGAACAAAAAAAGAAAAGAAAAACAAAAATCAAACTTGATTCACTCTGCTGTGAGTCAACTTATACGGAGAGGATGAGAAGCAGAAAGGTGCAATGATTTAGTTCAATTTCCAGAAGGGGGAGAGGGGGGGTCACCTGTACTACACATGTACTATTTACATTATTTAAACACTAAACTATCTGGCACATTTATTAGTTTGCATCAATTGATTGTAGCTACACTAGTGTTATGGCTCGAGTTTGCAGAAGCGTTACTTAGTGTTAGGTTTTGTTTCACAGCATATTTGTTAGAATTCCTAAGCATACAGATAAAACAATGACACTTCAGGTTAATATCATGGGATGGAGTCGTTCACGTCCCACGTCATTGGCAAATCAAGTCAAAATATGGCACAGATGCCAACATATATATATATAGGAAAAAAACCCAATGAGGTAAAAGCACAATAAGTGTTTTCTATATCACAGTTGTAGTTGTGTGTGTCTGCTGAAGGAATGTATGATATCTGAATGGCTCAGGTGTGGGGGGGGTTGTATTTGGTAAGTGATGAGTTAAGCCTAATGACTGACCGAGGGTGACAACCATCCCTGAGAAGGAGACGTGACTGAAGGTTTAGATCTTTAAGGACATGGAGGCCAAATAAATGGAAGTGTATTCATCCATCAGCAGGTTTGTGTATGCTCTGTGTGTAGCTCCAGCATTTACAGATTTACAGCAGTAGGAGGGAGAGGCAGGGACTAGGTCTAGAGCTGCTAGGGTCTGTGGGAACTGCAGGTGGGGCTAAACACCAGCTGGTCTCGCTGGTGCAGCAGGCGAGTGGGTGAGCGAGCTCGAAGCGGGGCCAGCAGGGGGGAGGCCATGAGCGGCGATCCCTCCAGACTCTGAGCGATGTAGTTCCTCAGCGAGTTTTTTACCTCCGCCGGCTTGCCCACGCCCACGATGATCAGTTTCCCATCCTCCAGGCCCACCAGGACGTGGCTCTGCTCCTTCGTGACTGATACGCAACGCACTGGCACACGCATAGCCATGGGTTCAGTGCAGAGAGCCAGACTGCAGAGCAAAAGAGGTGAAGGTTAAATATGTACAAGCAGATAAGAGTTTCAGAGAGAGTGGATAGAAGCAAATTGAATTTACAAGATTAACAACAACATTATTGACATCTGAGAAAATGTAATTCAAAAATACATTAAAATGTTACTTTAGGTGCTTTTTAAAACAGTGTCTGCAGAATAAACATCAACAAAGGCCGATGTTTGGTGTTGATTGATTATATCGATATATATATCGATTATATATGTATTTGATTACGTAACTTAAACAGGAAAAGCAGATTCTTATTTACAATGACAGTTTGAGGGGAAATAGATCAAAAATTTTATAAAATGATAGTTTGCTAATTTCTTTAGTGTTTGGATTAGTAACACAAAAACTAAAACCACAAGTGAAAAAACGAGTGGTGGTAAAATATGTGCAATATTGCTTTACTAAGAAAAACTAGCACCAGGGTTCCTATTTAACACTTTAAAGCCTTTTTAACATTTCTTATAACAGAAGTTAATGCCTACACGACGGCCATACTGGCAACATTTTGTGACATGTACAATTTAGGAAAATATACTTCTTTACTCCAATGCCTTGATTCGTATCATCCCAAGTCAATTGTCACCTGAGTAAACATTAGCGATAACTGGCTCCTATAATTTCAACATAAATTGTGGGGCAAGAACAGGTGGAACTGAGTCAACTAATGTTACTTTCATTGTAGCTTGAAGATTTAACAGACAGTGAACTTCCAGCTTCATCTTATTACAGCACATGTATAGAAGTTTACCTGTAGAGGTCTCGGATCGACAGGTATCCCTGTTCACTGCCGATAACCACAAACTCTCCTGAAACACACATGTCTGTCACCTGCTCCTTTAGAGGTTTGCTGCATAGGTACTTCCCATTTACAGAGTACAGGTGGAGTGCATTTTTATCCTGGAAGAACAAAAATACCCCTTCAGTTACCAGAAAGCAGAAGTGAATCTCGACTGTTAATGCATCCTATAGGTATTAACAGTATCATCTTTATCTGGATTAGTGTTCAACTTTCTGCACCTTCAGTGTTGCTTTGCCTTCGATGCAGGTGTGGACCAGAAGATGACCCTCCCATGACACAGCGAGATGGAGGATGGACAGTGGCAGGGAACTGTCACAAGGTGGACGCAAGCAACGCATGTACTGACCCCGACGGACTGTGTGGATGATCACTGTCCCGTCCTGGATCGGAGGGAATGAGACCAGACATTTAGGGGACCCTTTTTTTAAAAAATTCATCTGTGTTTAAATGGTAGACAACTGAAGCAAAACATCACAGAAAACATTAATTTCTCAATTTTTTTTATGTTGATGAACAGATGGTCAAGTTTGGGAAAACTATTTTATTTTAACCACACTTTTTACAGGGTACTTATCCAAATAAAAATTCAAGACTTTTTCAAAACTGCATTTTGTTTTCCCTAAGACCTCGACTTTATGTACTTTTATTCTTGCTTAAATTGAAAATTGAGGAAAACCCATTTGGGAACTGCCATGATAGTAACACTGGGTTAATTCGGGTGATATTGGCCCAGTTGGTAGAGCGGGTCGCCCAATGACCAAAGGGTTGGCAGTTCACGTCCAGGCTCTGGCTGTCCACATGTTGAAGTGTCCTTGGGCAAAACACTGAACCCGGACTTAGGCTCCCAGTAGGACTGATAGAACCTTAAAAACCTACTGGTGTATGAATGGGTAAATGTGAGGCTAATGTAAAGCGCTTTAGTGTTATATAAGTGCGGTCTATTTAATGTGAGGATGAGATGTCATGGAGCAAGTTGAAGAAGAGGCTTGTGTGTGTGTGTGTGTGTGTGTGTGTGTGATGTCATCTTACCCGTGATCCAGACACCGCCATATCCAGCTCTGTGCTGATATTGACACTAACCACCTCATCCGTGTGGCCATACAACACCTGAACTGGTTTTGGACAGAGACCCACAGGAGCTCCACCCTGAAAAACAAAACAAGATAAACCAGACACATACTTGTACAAAGGTGACATAAGGAACACCAGTGTCTCTCTGGATTTTCGTGAATACTGGTGTTCTTTACCTGCTGCTGAACTTGCCACACCATGCAGGTTGTGTCTCTAGAACCCGAGATCAGATGGATGCCACAGTGATCCGTCGACAAGCAGGTAACGATGTCTGAAATAGAAACAAACGGTCACCGGTCAGACAAAGCAGGATAAATAATGAGGTGCCAGGCAGAAGAAGAATTGGTCTAATTGTTTACAGGTGTATGTGTACCGTGCCATTTACCCATATGTCTAATGTGCTGGCCCACTGTCTTGCCCTTAACCAATGACGTGACCCGGATGCTGTTGTCCCAGTGCCCACCGCTGAAGAGCAACTTGCCGTCATGTGAAACCACAAAAAGTCCTGCGGAGACCTCCACACCCGGTGCGAAGGGTCCCGCCAGGAAACGCTGTGTCCTGGACATGAGAAAAGGTAAAGGTGAGGTAATTTCGGGCTCAAGTATTAAACGTGTACATCTGCTGTTGGTGCAGTAATCTCACTTAATGTTTGACACTGTGGGATCTTTGATGAAGGTGAAGTAGTTGGAAATGTTTTTGTTGTAAGGGAGCCACCCATGGGTTCCAACCAGGAAGTTTTGACTCACAGTCACCTGAAAAGAACCACATTAGGCAATAACTAAAAAAAAAAAAAAATTATCGCCATCTTGATCCTCCCACCACTCCCGCTCTCTCTTCAGCATCCTGAATTCAGGAAAAAGGTAAGACAATCTCCAGGCCTGATCCACAACAAAGGCTTGTCCATTAGGCTCTCAGGATGCTGAACTCCGCCCATTCCCCATATTTAATGTACTGATCATGTAGATATTCATTAAAGCTCAGACTAAAGTTAACTGTCATATCAGAAACAGCAAGAAAAAGTTACTTTTTCCAACAGAATTTATCATTAAAGATGAGCCAAGGGCCTCCATCCACTACCATTGATCCAACTCCATGGTTTTTACTGATGAATCAAGAAGATAACAGTGTTCCCACATTCACTACGGAGCTTCTCAATGTCCCAATGGGTCATATCTGAAGACTGTGAAGAGATGATCAAGTGTATTTTAGAACAATTATTTACATGGATTGATATGATTAATGGATCAGAAGTTATTAGACATTTAATATTTGTCACCAGTCATAGTTTAGGTCTTTATGGATTAAATATTAGCGTGATCCATGGGGTGACGAGTCTTACCATCGTGTCTGGACTGCCCTGTGTGATGAATGAGTGGGACTGGTTCTTGGGTACCACGGCCTTCACCAGTGGAACATTGTCACTGATGCCCTAAAACATGACAAGACAAAAGTTGATGATAAGTGTGTTTGAGTTAACTGGAACCAACAAGCTAGGAAATAAAAACAGCTCAAACCTCGACAAAGAAAGACTTGAGATCACTGAGGTGTTCGAACATGCTGAGAGGACACGAGTCCAGGTGAGCTTTCCTCTTTTCCACTTCCTCCTGGGAAAGTCTCACTGGGTGAGGCTCCTACATGAACAGTTTAAAACAAACTATCAACACTATATTACTTTATAACCCTGCAGAGTTAGTGGAAACAAGTTCTTTCATACATATTTATTTTTTAAATTATCTTTTTCTTAGAATTTTCCATGGTTCATATGTCCATTCACCCATGCATCTTATAATTAAAACGGAATCACATCGTTACACCTGTTACTCCACAGACAATAATACGCATCATTGGTTGATTGGTCCTCCCTCAGTAACATATATTACGTAATTTATGCAAAATCAAGAACTAATCCCCCTAGCAGCAGAATACTGGGTGCATATTTGTGATATTAAAAAACTAAAAGAAAAAAAAATCTTTACAAAAGGGTTAAAAAGGAAAAATGGGGTGAAACGGACATAAGACATGGGTTCAGATAAACAGTGGTTGAACCAGTTTGACATTCTTTCATTAGTATCATGCATCACTTGTGCACCTTTAATAACTGGCAGGGAGTTTGTCCAAAGTTGCTGATCATCCCCTCCAAAGCCTTACGCTCCTTTTCATCAGTGATGGCGTCCAGATCCACAGCCCCTGTAACAGAAAAATATGTATACACTACTAATCAATTTGACAGGGTTGATTCCAATTACTTTGTCCAATAGTCTGGTATGTGACTTTATCACCCAGCAAGCAAGCATTCTGCATACACTGGAGTGAATTTTTCTGAAGAAACAGGACATTAAATGGTCTTATGGTGGCTGTTTGCAGGCTATACCTTCATAGGTACAGTAGTAGAAGACGTTAAGAGCATCCACCGCTGCAGGGCCCTTCTGCTTGTATCCAAAAATAAGGTCAATCCACTCATGTAGGTGGGCCGACACATATTCTGACTCCTGTAAATAAAGAGACATAGTAAAACTAAATCAGTTATCAGAATTGTATATAAACAACAAAGAAATAAAAACACAGAGGTCATATTTATAGTCTTATATGAATGATCCTGAAAGTGTATGTCATGCTACAGAAAACATAACTCTGCATCTCACCAGGGCTTTGCGATGCTTGTAGATGAAATCCTCAGGAGACTTGGCCCATTTGGGTAGCACAACATCATTTACCCTTTCTTTAGAGATCTGCAAGCGACCTAGATCAAAGCCTGGGGACAATGGCAGTAAAGGACATGGAAGCAGAGAACAACAAAGGACAGATAAGACAAAAGAACATAAGCATGTACAGAATGCATTGATTACATATAAAACAAATGACACTGATTTACTGAATAGTTTCTTCTGTTAAATCCTAGGAAGAAGAAAATCACATGTTTTGTCGGGATATGCTCATATTCTGATGAATTAATTATTTCTCCTGCTAAACCCATGTTCTATAAATGACTCACCATTCTGGTTTTCAAGGAACTCTGGGAAATAGAAGAATTCTGGGATGAGCTCCTTGACATCATTGGGGTTGTCCATGAGGGTCTGCCATGTCGCTGGGATGGAGTGAAACTGGCGATCTGCACAATCAAACCTGAAAGGAAGGATGAAAGTGATGGGGTGGCCATGGCTCAGTTGGTAGAGCAGGTTGTCCAATAACTGAAGGGTTGGTGGTTTGAATCCTGCTCTGGCCTGGTCAGTCCCGTTGTGTCCTTGGGCAAGACACTTCACCCGCCTTGTTTCCAGTGCCACTCACACTGGTGTATGAATGTTTAGTGGTGGTCAGAGGTAGGTGCAAATTGGCTGCCACGCTTCTGTCAGTCTGTGTCTACAAATGTACTAGATTACCACCACTAGAGGGAGAATATGAAAGTGGGTCACTAATATAAAGCGCTTTGAGTGGCCAAAAAAGTGCTATACAAATCCAATCCAATATTATTATTATTATGATGATGAGCTGAAAAGCTATCAACTTTAAACTGGCGATTACAACCAGCTGCTAAGAGCCCGAATGGCAAATTAACCCAATGAGTGGTGAAATTACATCTAATGGAGTTCCACTGGAGAGAGAGGAGCGTCAGGAGTCCAAGGACAAGACGCGAGAAAAATCTGTATAGTGTTACATGCGATTTGTTGACTCACCGTCCACTCTGCAGCTGGATGTGCAGCGAGGTAAAGGGCTCCACTCTGATAAGGTAGTGCATCACCCCAGCAGCGTTTGAGTAGTGAGTGCCGTAATGGAACCTATCGATGGTTCCTGTTGGATCCTCGAAACTTTCATACCTGTGAAACGCATTCAGAAGCGTTAACCCTCCTACTGTGCCTTCATCCATCACCAAACCCTATCCCTGCTGTATTAGTCACAGGATTACACATACTTTTCTCTCACAGCTTTAGCGTTCCGTTCATTAAGTACTGCGACTGGCTTGGAGAGATCCCTGAAAACTCGAGGATCAGACAGGTCCAGCTCCTCTGAAGTGTAGTCCGCTAGAATCCAAGGGAACTGGTGATCCAAACATAAGGACGAATGAGCTAAAAAAAACTAAAACACTACAACTTATTCTTTAACGGCTGCATTGTCCACTGACATAGTATAAAGCAAGGGTGAACTACTTATGGCTCCTGGGCCACATTTGGCTTCCAAGACATTTTCCTGTGGCTTTGTAAAAAAGAAAAAAAATACAAAAAATGAATAACACTTATGTTTCAAATATTGTGCTATTTTTGTTGTAACCACAAAACTTTTGGTTATACAGTTGGAGGCCTGTAGACTCCAATCCAAAATCCAGTCTCTTATTTATATTCTATTTTTTATTCCTTTATTTATAATGACACCAAGGGTATTCATCTGTTTACTCCACTGCAAAAATGCCATTCTTTTTTCTGTTGCACAATACATTAATAGAAACATTACAGCTTCTCACAGTGTCACCACTTTAAAGCAAAAAAAATATTCTGGATATTTTTTTGGCTAGAGATGGATTTAAAATAAATAAATACATGAAAATCTGTCCATAACTGGTTCTTTAAATTGCAAAACTTGCCAACCCATCCCCGAAAGCTTCAGATAATGAACTTACAACAGGGTACTGAGCCAGGTTATTGTAAGTCCTGCCTGCAATAGTATTGAGTTGCATCAAGTAATCAAAGTTGGAGATATCCCGGTTCACCCATTTCTGTAAATCACGAGACAGAAGCAGAGATCACTTGTAAATCATATGATATGTCATTATACAGATACATTTTACGTGTTATGTTGAATGCATTTTTATCTTGTAATGTGGATCTATCATCCATACCTGTGTGAGCCCGGAGGCTTTAAGGAGCTCCTGAGGTGATCGAGTTCCATAAAGACTGAGAGACCGCAGTAACAACATGCGACTGTAGACCTTATTTCTTGTCTGGAAATATAAAACACATTTCAAATGTTAGGAGACATGCTAAAAGTACTTTGAACTATATCTGTTTTGTCATTAGGGGAAAATACTTCTCCATTGATATAAATTTTTAATCAGTGAGAAGACTCGAAGCTCATCACCTCCTTCTTGAAGTTGAGGAAGTAGTTGGTTTGGTCGATGAGAAAGATCTCCAGAGCTGAGCGACGCAGATTATATCGCCGTAGGTGGACCTCTCTGATCTGAGACAGGGGCCATTTGAAGTCATGGCCCACTCCTTTAAAAACAAATGTTGACACAGTTAAATTAAGGTGAATAATAGCAAGTTGTTTTGGGGAAAAAACACATATTTCATGCATTAGAACTATAATCACATGCAGAAAAACTCAGAAAAGAACCCACAAGCAAAGCATATATTTTATAAATTGTATTTCAATGAAATTCATAAAGAGTCAAAAACCGTCACAAATTTGACGCCATTTCAGACGCTTTGACAGATTATTATCATTATTAGTCAAATTACAGGGTTTAGGGCTGATTAAATAGACATTTTCTGTTCGTATTGTAAACATTACAGATACAAACATGGTAATCAACAAATGGATACTAATACAGATAAATTAATGTTATGTGATGATGAAAACATGTTTAATCTACAGTTTCCTAGTTTATAATTAATAAAGTATACCCTTGATCAAAAACTGAGTAAGTAAGATATAGATCTGTCCAGAAAGTACATTACAGTCATAGTATGTGAGGATAAATTAAGCTGTGATATAAAGCTAAAGTGTATGAATCTATAAACACAGCCTTCCCACCTTCCTCTTTTTCCTGGCTGCTGTCATAGAAGTAAATATGTTGGGTGGTGAGTTCCAGTCGACCAGGGACCACATCTACAACAGTGACCAGCTCACAATCCTCCCACAGCACTAGCTTCTCTTTCTGCCCTGCTTCATCTGCCTCAACCCTGTAGAATGAAGACAAGAAAAGGGGGTTTAAAAAAAAAAGCCTTAATATGTTTTTTGACTTTGCTATGACTATTAAGACTTCAGTTTTGTGTTGTATTTGGTGACTGACTGGTTATTAGCACTGGTAGGGTCTTCCTCTGGCAGGTCTAGGATGTCATCTTCCAGGTCACTGACTTTGACTTGCTTCACCGCCTTCAGCAGCAGAGATTCTGGGTTTACACGCTGCTGATGGACACCTGGACAAAGCAGAAGAGACGGGAGAAGATTAAAAACCTACCGAAAGGCATGAACAGATGGTGCAGCGGCAAATATCCGATGACAGTGCTGTAAATTAGCTTCTCATCATGCTGGCAAATGCCTGACAATCTACATCAATTCACCTTCAAGGATCCTGATTAAGTTGAACAGTATCAACCTCACTCAATCACTCTGATGATGTGGATGAAATGTTTACTACAAGTTTTGCAATATTCGCATTGTAAAAAGAGAAATGTGCTTTGAGTGCAACAGGTAAATTCACCAAAACATTTTTAAAAAATGACTTATTTAAAATTGTCACTAAAATGTTTTTCCCCAAAAATGTGTTAACATTTATTCACAAATATGGATACAAAAATAATGTATTGTTGTTGCAGTGTTTCTTCTGATATTGCCAAAGTTACTTCCATGCATAGTGCTAATAAAAAGTTACTTAATATTGAGCATTATTAATCAGTTGTGTTTAGTGAATGTGAAACCTTGTTAATTTGACATACCACTGCAATACATAATTTTAATCAGGTTTAGCTTCCCTCTTTGCAGTTTATCTTTGTTTATATCATTATGATAATTTCTCACTCAGTTTAATCAGCTCAAGTCCAACTCGATAACACAGTGAGAGTAGAGCGATCCTCCCTCTCACAAGGCAAAACAAAAAGCTTAGGGAAGAAATCATAAATGCCACTTCCATCTTTTCATTACTATCCAATGAGAGCTGGAGAAAGACTCGTCAACATTCACAGAGAGAGAACCTTCATAGACCAACCATATCATCTTACCCAGATTGTCTCGCAGGGCGCTGGCCTCTCGGTGAAGATCAAAGTTGTAGTTACGGACCAACTTTAACCGCATACGGGAATAGTTCTCGGCGCTCGACACCCTCCAATGCATCTCATCCTGTTGCCTGAAAAGAAAGTCGAAGTTATAGTTAAAACCTGCTAATAGCATTAATGTATCCATGTTTATCTAATTTATTTTGATTTGTGACAATTAGCTAAATAGTCACTTGGTGTAATATAAACTGCATTCTATCAAATGTTCCTGCCAGTTTGTTATATAATCTTCTCTTAATAAGACAGTGGCTTCTATTGATTTTTCTATTTCTCACAGTACCTGTCGGCCCAGGGTCCTCTCTCACACACCAGACCTCTACGTGCTGCCTTCCACTGCCTCAGGGTGGCGCTGTTCTGGCCGTGCTGCAGCTTCAACATGCTGTTGTAGCGAAGGTTCTCCTGGCGCCCGCGGCGTGAGAAAGGCTCTACAAATTGCTCCTGATAAGAAAGGAAAGGGAATAATAACTTTGTGTGGAAACGCAAAGAACACAAGAAATTTGAGACGAAGAACAACTCTTCAGTGACGACGAGCTATTTAAAACTAAAGTAACTCACCTGGAAACGGATCTTACTCTCGCCCCTTTCTCTTTCTCTTTTATGCAGATTGACCATAAAGGCCTCATAGCACTCCTTCCAGTAGAGAGCCATGGTCTCATGACCTTGGCTGAATGTCTCAATTTCATACTGCTTCATGTAGGGGATAATCTGCACACAGGTAAAAGAAGGATTGTAGCAAACGTTCTGACAACATAGCCGTTTCCTGTTACATAGAGGGAAAAAACAGCTCATTCGGTGTCAGATTTAAGTTGAGTATCACTTAAAATGAAAGGGAAAAACACAAGACCATCTATAAGTGACATCTTCTAAATTAAAATTCATGGTGGAAAGATATTTTTTTTTTTTTCTTTTATTCTTTCAAACACTCTTGAAAATATAGCATCTTACATATTTATCGAGGTAGACGCGCCACTCTGGTGAGTTGCAGTATAGCTGGAAGTCCTCAAAGAACGATGGGCTGCCATTGGTATTTGGGAGCTGGGGCAGATGCAGCTCCATGTAGAGGAGGCGGTGCACTTTAGACAACAGTGTTCGCAGTAGAGGAACCAGGAAGGAGTAGGTTTCTTCAGTCTGCTCCTGGATAGAGCGTCGCAGGATGCCCTCTACTTTTCCTAACAGGTAGCAGGCTTCGTCCTGGCTGGAAACTTCTTTTGTCTGTAAGATGCCATTGAGCTTGGCTGTGGCCATGGCACATACCTGAGGACACAGTCATTTATCATTTATGTGCTTCAGCTAGTTTTGTTTATAAGATCTAGATATCTTCTTCCTCTACTGGTACAAGGAAATAAATGCGATAAAAATTAAATGAATACAATTGCAATTTAATACATACCAATATGCCATTTTTAAGTGTGGCCAATTCTTGTGTTTCTTTCTTTCTAAGCATAATACCGTCACATAATATATAGTTAAAGTGTATATTTCTGTCATAACACTGACTATGAAATAACTTATCTTTAATCTATACCAGTTTACAAGAAGTTTTCTCAGGCTCCCTCAAAATATCTTAAAAAAAAATCCTCCAGGCTCTTAGACAAATATTTTTGTACAAATAAATTCTTGTATTTATTATGTTACTGTGCTATAGCAGTGGCACATACGCAATTATTCATGGCTCAGCAGCCTGGCACCACTACTGCAGAGATGTGTAACATTTACTGCACTGGCCAAGTCAAGCTGAAAACCAGCCAATCAATTAGTGTGCCTTGGTTTGACTCATGTTCTTTACTGCTTTCAGCCTGTCTGCGTATTATTAATCCAGCTTTCAGGATATTCAGTGCTATTGTCCATATTCAAAATTAGTCAAATTAAATAAATCAGTAAGAAAAGTCATTTTTGATAAACTAGAAGACATTAATGAGTGAGAAACTTTTTCCACAAACTTTTCCACAAATTAAAAGCCATTAAGGTGTGACAAGTGAAATAAATAAAATAGATAATTAAGGCAAAAAGCTCACATCAGGGTCGTCCTGGGCCATGAAGCCCAGCAGCAGCCTAAGCCCAACTTGGGAGAGTTGGAACCACTGAGTCCCTGCAGAGTACCAGACCATGAGGCTGTCCATCAGTGTCACTGTCTCCTCCAGCACCTTCTCCGTCCACAGAGCTGGATTGACGAGGCCTTCTGCTTGAAGGAAGTCTTGAACCATGTGAAGAAGTCGCACCGCGTTTTCCGTGTGCTGTGGCAACGTGGCAGCGGACGCCTCACGGTTGTCACTCACTGCCCACTCCAGCATTCGTTCCATCAAACTGAAAAGAATGAGACACAGGAGGTAAAGGAGAAAATTAACATCTACTAGTTTGACCCCATTTTTCAGATCCTACATTCAGACAAATAAAGGGGGTACCTGAGTTTGATTTGGTCCACAGGCAGCAGCAGCTCATTAGCAGTACCGAGTTTGGTGAGAGCTGAGAAAACCTGGCCGCGCTCCAGCCACGCCGAGTCGTCTGAGCCTTCTACGCCACGCCACATCACACACAGTATTATCTCCAGCAGCATGCTGCACAGCTCCTCCTCAGCTCGCTAGAGGGCAACACCACCCCAAAGGAAAAACAAACAAGGACAAAGCCATCATTAAATCACAAGAAACCAAACAAGTGCAGCTATACTGTCTGTAACATTAGACTGCAAAACAAAAACTAAATCAACATTTACAATCGACATAAACTCTTCCACTGTGTGCAGTTATCATATGTACATTTCACATACATTCAGGCTAAGTCTTAAGACTCGAGTCTAAATGTAAGTATTACAATGTTTGGTGTATTTTTGTTAAAATACAAATCTTGGTGTTAAATGTGAACAAAAGTAATGATATGAAGCACACATTAAAAAAAAAAGAAGACAATTTTAGATCTAATAAAATTAACACTGTTGAAAATCAGAGTGGTGTATTTCATTACATGTATTTTGCTTTCCATTCTTCTAGAACAAAACAGTTTAAAATAAAATAACGGCTTTGAAATAAAACATGATGAACAGTTGTTGGTGTCACAACAATTATCTTTTGATGCCTTGTAAACCCATTAGGGTTGAGTATCTTGTGTGTAGGACAATTAATATACTCGATCATTTTGGCACTAGCTATATTCATATGGTTGATCCTGTCAAAGAGTGCAATTTAACATTGTGAATGAGGGAAAACATGGGAGGATACAGCTTATCTGTCCTTCACTTATGCTTTTCACCAACACAGAATGACAAAAAAAAACCCACATTAGATAAAAGTGAATTCTCGGCTCCCCAGGGAGACACTGACATATCTCCCATTGAGTCCAAAGCACCCTCTGTTCAGCAGCAATATCTTGTGAATTAAAAATAAATGTGGTCTTATCACCTGCTTACTTCCTGAGTCTATCTTTGGTTTTTAATATGTTTGCAGTTCATCTTTAACAGTAATCTATGGTGTGATCTACGGTTTATGAAAGCACCTTACGAGTACCTAAAGATGATGGGTACTGTAAACCTTTGGACTTCATGAGCAAGTAGTGAAACTGCATGACAACGTGAAAAAAAAAACAGTCCCAAGAGTGAGAATAAAATGAGGTAAAAAGCTTTTAAATAGACTGCCTCTTCATCCTAGCATTATTCGCAGGACCTGAAAATGTCTGAGCAGATTACTTTGGTGGAATTAAGATTTTACACCTCAGAGAAACAAGTAATTATTCTTGTGGTACATGGAGAAATAAGAGATTTTGATCATATTTAGTTCAGCGTATAATGAACAAAAGGCCTAAAAAATACATGCAAAATGTTTAATGTTGTTCAATATTGCAATGAGGACAAAAACCTATAATAGTAAACAAATACTAAAATGTGCATCATAACTGTACAGATCGAAAGTCGTTCTACTATAATGAATACATTAACATTAAATATGGACAATGAATTAAAAAAGAAAAAAAGGCCAAAATTGAATAGACTACAGCACAGAAATAATCTTTTTTTTTTCCATTCGCTGCAATCCATTTTTCCACATAATATTCAATTATATTTTCATTACCATCAATGAAAATATGATTAATCAGAAAAAAAAATATTACATTATTTATTACTATAAATAATAAAAAAAAAAAAAAAAAAAGAATAATGAATCTCCGTTCTTGTCTTGGTCAACATCAACAAGAAGAAAAGTCCTGAACCAGTCTTACCTCAGCATTGTTGAAGGACTCCCCCAGAGAAATGTTGTCACTGAAGAGGAAGCTGTCTTCAGTCAATGAGGAGCTTGCCTCCCGCTCACTGGAGTTCCCTGGGAAAGGCTTGGACATCTCCAGTGGGGATGGTGTGCTGGGCATGCTACCAGGAGTCTGGCTGCCACTCTCCCCTGGCTCATACGCCTGCAGGTGGGACAGATCCAGCGTCAGGCCTCCAGATTTCCCCACCACCCAGGGCTTGGTATGGAGTTGTGGCTCGGTGGAAGCAGATGAGGATGGCGTGTCCAGCAGTGAGATGAGGTCACCGTTGTCCAGACTGTCCACAGAACGAGTGTCACCGATGCTGAGGCGGTCGTCCTCCAGCCTGTCCAGCCGGCTTGCGCTGCCTGCTCGCGTCCTCCTCTCCAGCGGCAGCTCGAGGCGGTTTGTGCTGCTGCCACCAGACCGATTCAGGTCCAGGCTACAGGTGCTAACAGTGTCCAAGTTACGCAGCGGTAGGGACCCTTCACCTCGCAGGTAAAGGCGCATTAGAGTATCCTGCCAACACTGTTGCTTTGAAATCTGGAGAGCAGCATCCTGTTGAGATTGTAGCAGCTGGTAAACCTAAAGACAGAAGGGGACAATTTAAAAATTAATGATCCTTGCAGGCAAATGTTGTCATATAAAGATATGATCTTTTAGCTTTAATGCAAAGTATTTAATTAGTAACGTCTGCTAACAGCCTTCATCCTTACTAATTTGTAGCTTTCCTGCATTTTCTGTTTAGTACACACACATTTATTTATACAAATAATTTTGTGCAGACCATCATAGATTGAGTATTTCCATGCGGAAACAGTATAAAGCAATTTCAATCGGAAAGAATTAGGCAAGTGGACTGTATTAAACCGACAGATCCCAGACAAGTCATAAAAACAATAAATATTGAATGAGCATGTTTGAAAAAATGTGTGTGTGTGTGTGTGTATGAAAACAGGATATAAAAGGCAACATGAAAACATTCAATAACATGAACCTTGCGTTATTTCCTGTCTGCTGGGGTTCAATATGTATTAAGAGCAGCTTTCACTCTAGGTTTTCCCTCACCCTTTTGCAGACGATAAGGCGTACGCTGGGGCCAGCTCGATGTGTGAGCTGGACGAGAGCCATCAGGTCCTTGTAGTTCACCACCTGATCTGTAGATTGTGAACACACACACACACACACTTATACTTTGCAAAACTGCCTAACATATTGATTGGGACTTCCGTGTGGTAATGTGATGGGGTCTGGTGTTCTTGCTTTATGGCAGACTAGGGAGTCATTTTGCCTGCTGCCTTAGTGCCATCAATCAGTCAGAGGTATGCTTCACAGCTTCTCAGACTCTACAGAATACTTTCAGTCTCCAGTCTAACTATGTGTTTATCAGTGCAGCCGAGTGTTTTAATGATGCCTAATTATCCTTAATTTCTTTTAAGACAGTCTATTGGTTTGATTCTAATGATTAAAAAAAAGAAAACAATCACATGGTGGCATGAGAATGATTGGACTTTGAGGATATTGGACACTCACACTCCAGTTAGTGCCCAGTAAACTCCACAGACAACAATACAACAAATACGAGCTCAAAGACTTTGTTTGAAATTAATAAATGGGGCTGTCATACTTTAATTATTATCCACTTTTATTACTGATAAAAAGACCATGTATTAAAGTACTTATTCAACCAAAAAGGTATTAATTGAAGAAAAGCAGACCTGTGTGAAGCACTTGGTTGAGCAGACACCGAATCAAAGTTGGAGTGATATGAAGTTCAGAGAAGAGCAGCGACAAGCCTGAGTAACCCGCTTCCCTCAGCCGCAAACGCTGCTTATTCTTCTCATAGACGCGGTCACATCGTAACATACGCTCAAACAGCTGCGCAGAGGAGAGTTCTGTTACTTTCAGTGTGTCACATAGTCGTCGATGGACAAAGCGTAGCTGACAGACATCTGTTTAGGCATTGGGTTTGTGTAACTTGCCTTAAAGACGAGCTCTCTGAGTCGGTCTGAGTGTTTGTTGTTGAGGAGGAGAGCATAGCAGGAATCAGCAACAGTGGGTTCATAGAGGAGCAAGAAGAGCTGGTCCCTGGCCGGACTGCTCTGAAGGAGGCTGAGTAACAACTCCAGCAGCCCACACAGCTGAAAATATACACAGAAACACAGCTGAATTGGGGAAAATATTATAATAGTGACACTTCCAGAGTTATTATGCAATTACAAATACAGTTATTTCAGTGCACCTTGTGTCTTAAAATGAAAACCAGCACAGACACCTGTGATATTTTAGAATGGTTGTCAAATTATAATAACTTTTTTAAAGGCTGACATAATGGAAAAAACAGATTAATTAGATGTGAATTCGCTGTCAAAAATTCCTGCTGCTGTTCATCTCTCAACCAAAACAATAAATGGAATCGCAGACATTGTTACTTTCACTATCAAAGCCTAATTTTGGGTTATGTTTGCATTACATTTCGTGGTGAATTTTTATGTTAAGCCAATTTGTCCCAACTTAATAGTCAGAAGTAATACTGAATTTTACCATAGTAATACTGTAATACTGACAGGAAACCAAAAGGAAGCAGGCCAGAACATTTGATGTAATGCAATTACATATCTGAAAACCACTAGAATATAGTGCAGTCCTAGTGGTTTATATATTTTTTTATGCAGAAATGTTCCATCGTTCAGATTTTATTTCACAATATTTAATTTCCTAACTTTCAGAAAGATAAAAAAAAGTCTAGGTGGAACATCTGAAGATCCAGTCTAACTTGCTGAATAGATAAATAGTAGCAGAGATGGCAGATGCTTAACAGAGAAGACGGATCATGAGATTATATTGACCATATGTTCATAGAGGATGATGTCAGCTTCCACTTATAGTACTGCAGTGTAAGAGGATATGCAAAGTAACAGACAAATAGAAAAACAAGACAGGGCCACAGATGGAGGGCAGTGGAGGTGTGACCAGCAGAAGTAATAGACATCATCAAAGTGTAAGACATGACATCTCGAAGGTAGATTTGGTAGGTGTAGGATATTTACAGTTGAGAAAAGCAGCCAAGTTATTAAAAGGTTTGTTTCAGCTAAGGTCCAGTAAAAGATGTCGAAAAGGAAATCAGTCCGAAGACTGCAGCTTAAGGTGAGAAAATGTTATGAAAACAATACAAAGTAAAAAAAAAAAAAGGCTGCGAGGCATAACATTGGCAGATACTTTCTGTACAAACAATCATCAGGGCAGCAGAAAGTCCCATTTCAAAGGTCATGTTCTTTCACACACTGAAACCCTTAAATGGCAAGATTATGAATTATCCAACAACGTTTCACAATATAAGGGGCATCTGGCAAGAATGCACTATTAATAACTTGACCTAGTCCAAATTACCGCTATGTTTTTGTGTGTTTTTGTGACAGAGCTACATGCCGTTTTCCTGAAACTGCTGATTGGCTTCTCTCAAAATGCAAAAGAATTAACTTGTGTTTGTAGTAATTCTTTTCTTTCCCTGTAGAGATGTTTGGGTTGAAGGAATAATGCACTTTACACATCTGAGCTCATTTCCTCTAACCTGCTCTTCGTCTCCAATAGCAGCGATATATCCCAGGATGCTGTACATCTCCTCCTGTGACATGCCCTTGCTGATGTAGTATTTAATGAGGCCACAGAGAGAGGCACGGATCGTACGGATGTCATCTTCACTGAGATCACTTTCTTTATTACTGTTCTTCCTACAGGAAGAATCAAAAATAACACTATGACAAAAAGAAGTAAATGTATCTGAAAACACTGTGGGGGTATTAAAAAAAGACAGAGTCTTACCCATAATAAAGACGCACGGCGTCAAGCAGGAACTGAACTCCATATTTCTTCCTAAATTGCTTCCTGTTGTCTTTGATGACAGTGGACATGTACTGGATGTGACCTTCATTTGAAAGAAATACTGATAGAATCAAAACCTGCAATGGTGTCTTCAGGGACAAATCTGTGCTGCATATTAAATGCAGCAGCAACACAACAAACGCATATTAAACCCAGTGAAATCGACTTAAAAACAGATTATGCAAAAAAAGAATAACACATATGTGCATCTCACCTATGCGTAAAGGGAAGTCTCCTTTGTTCCAAATGTTGAAGTTGAATAACAGATGTGTATGAAGCTGTTGAAGCAGAGCCTGGTTCTTTTCATATGTCACCTGCTCAATCAGGAGCTGCATAGCAACAAGCACGCTGACATCCACATGACCCACGGGGAGCTAAAGCCATACAAACAACACACTGCAATTAAATTCTCATTAGTTCACCCATATCTGCAGAAATCTCATCAAAAAACAAATGGAAACCAAATTCTGATGCTAATAACCTCATCTAGAACAGATATACTAGAAAATATTCAGAAAAAAACAACACTGGACAGTTTGGACATGAACTGTTTTGAAAGGTGTGGTCGCCTTGCCTAAAGCCACTTTCGTTTTATCTAAGACATTTTCTTTTATCATGGTCTCAGTGGACACTTTTACTTTACCATGATCTAAAAACTGATCGAGAGATATTTCTAACACCCTGATAAATAAGCAAACATTTAACCACTTAGCCTAGACAACAAAGAAAAGGAAACAGAGCTGATAACTTAAAAAGAAACAGGAACATTCTAAAAAAAACAATCTAAAGTCAACTGGTATTTGTAACTTCATTGAAAAGCAGATCAAAACCGTGTAAACTAATCCAACCTGGGTTAAAAAAAAAAAGGTTGCAGCTTAAGCCTGTGTTGCATGAAATCTTGAATGGACTTTGTGCAGTTAATCCATTTTGTTAAATTGGCAGAAAAAGGACAAACATACTTTTAAAACCTTCCTGCACAGATCCTAGTCCTGCTTCATTTTTGCATAATCTACATGAAAATTGAACCGACATACCTCCTTAAAATTTAATGACCTCAAAAATTAAAGCTGAGCTGAAATTAATTAGCATGACTCATACGGGATTAGTATTATCAGGGCACCCAGGCTTTTACCGGAATTAATAAATATGCATTGTTTTAGGTCACAAATCATGGCGAAGCACTGAATAGATCATCCTGGTATAAAGTATTTGGTGGAAACTAGGTATAAACTAACATCAAACTAATTTAGCACTATAATGACCAAAATGCAGAAGTAATGTTGGCTAGAAGTGCATCAATAACCGATTTGATTGATGGAACAAGCAGAGAAAGTCTAGGATTATTCCAAAATGGATCAAGATCTCGTCACTCAGCAAGAACTCTTTGCTCCATCCTGACAATGTGTGATAGAAGAAAAGAAAAACGGTTTTAACTGAGACCTTCTGCAACAGGGCTCCCAGTGTAGCGACCCCATGTGAGTGGAGCAGATTCTCCTGGTTGATAAGGTGTCTCTGCAGAAAATGCTTCAGTACCAACAAAAAGGTGGCCACCAGGTTCTTCTCCAGCCGTGCCTCTGTGACAAAAAAAAGACAGAAATACAACTAATTCTCCCCATTTCAATTGAGAATATAAGTGAAACTAAATGTTAGCCTGCATCTATTGCTAGGCCTGTCATAGTTATGACATTATTGTATTAATCACCAAGAAAATCACATGCATTTTCTTGACTAAAATAGTCAGAAGAAACTAAATTCCCCTTTTTTTAAAAAAAAAAACCCAAAACCAAAACAAAACATTTCTTCAATTGTTTTTCATTATTTGTTTGGCTCTTTTAATTTATCACACTATTATTACCCATTATTATTATCATCATCATCATCTGGGAGGCCATGGCTCAACTGGTAGAGCAGGTGTCACTCACACTGGTGTATGAATGAATGTTTGGTGGTGATCAGAGGGGCTGTAGGAGCAAAATGGCAGCCACGCTTCTGTCAATCTGCCCCAGGGCAACTGGGGCTACAAATGTAGTTTACCACCAGCAGAGTGAGAATGTGAGAGCGAATGAATAATGGGTCACTAATGTGAAGTGCTTTGAGTGTCAAAAAAGATCTATGTAATTCCAATCCATTATAATCATCATCATTATTATTATTATATTATGAGTTGAATGGTGCATAAATGCCATTGCAGTTTATGGTTATTGTTGCAATCAAGGTCTCTTTTTCATCATACAATTGATGTGTATAGTTAAAGTATTATTAGACTTTTATTACAGTGATGGCATAAAGACAACCAGATCAACAAGTCCAATTTTCATATCATACATCCCTGACCGCTGTACTTTACAAATCAACTACTGCGGCTGGAATGTTGCAACAAGTAATCATGACAAGGGCGAAGAAATACCTCAGCATGGCTTAAGTTTACATAGAAAATGCTCGTTGTAATGACTTTAAGATGGCAATGAATATCAAGTGAGGAAGGAAACACTGGTAATATGCTGATTTTTTTTTTCCTATGCAATATGGGTTCAAGTTCTTTGGGTTGAAACAAGTGTCACAATGTATCAACGCTCCTGAGAAAACTGAAATAACAATGAATGCTGTACAAATATTATCTAATTTCATCCACTCCAGATGACACTGCTACCCCCAACTATCAGGTTACATCCAGTTTGACAAGTCCATGAACTCTAAACCAGCTAGACGATTCTCCTCCTCCCACAATAATTGATCAGGAGTGAGCTGAGTGTTAATAAATGTATTGTTATGGTAACACTTTACCAACTCCTAGAGCTAGATTGCAGCCTTCAGTAGCGCTCTGACCTGAAGCTCTGTTAGATGGCAGAATGACCCAGTCTCCATCAGCTGGCGTGGCAACATCAGGAGTTATGAAATCTGAACCAGCTGCAGGATCACTAGCCTGCTGGTCTGGAGTGACTAGGACCAACTGCTCCAGTATAGGAAACAGCACTGGCAGACCGCCCACGCAGTTGATCATATCCTGCCACAGATACAAAAACAAAACATGTTAAGACTGAACATCCAATACCTTTACGCAACAACGTAGTCCCTCTGAATAATCCTGACAGTGTAAATTGGGTGGTACTACCTTGATATCCCAATTAACAACTTTGTTCCCCGTCAGGCGACCGTGCAACATGTTGGGTGATAGATCCAGACAGATGGGATTTCTACAAGCCTGGTGACAATAACAGCAGGTTTGTTAAACACAGGAACCTTTTTATTTGATTTGATGTTATCTCAAAGTCAACAAAAATATTAATACGATGTCAAACATATCTGATTAAACAACAGATTAAAATGAGGTATATTGGCGTACAGTATTTGTATATATTTAAAAACTGCAGTGAAAAATGTCAGATAACCTATCTTGAACAAACAATATACCTCAAGAGAATTCCAGCCACACAAAGTAGCTATTGAAGGTGAAAGAAAAAAAAAAACTACAGAGGTTTAATTACCTTGGGTGAATAGTGAAGCAACAATTTTGTTGAAAGATCTCCAAGTTCCGATTCTTGGGCTTTAAATGGAGATATGCAGTTTGGACCTGTGTATAGGAACAAAAGAATGAGAGCATAATTAATTTCCCCTTCAGCTCAAAAGCATATATGTGAGAAGTAGTTTGACGAGACAGAATAATGTCTGTACAAAGGTTGTCATTTATGTGAAGTGACAGTTTTTCAATGATTATCAAAAAACTGAAGTTAAATATGTAACTTTTCCTGCTGAGATGCAGCAATGAGACACTGTTAATGCACAGATTTAAAGGGGACTTTTGGGGAAGAAGGAACCATCCATTGTCCAGCAAATAAACTTAAAGAACAAACATTTACATAATTAGAGATTCCAAATTCTAGAAAATTTTAACAAACAGTGTTCATAATCACTTTTCAAGGTCAAATTCAAGCACTTTTCAGCTGCTTTAAAGGATAATTTTAAAGGATCATTTTCAAACACAGCACAGCACCTTATTTTTTTCTACTTTTAATCACAATGTTGTCATTGTTGGACTTAAGACCTTCCTTTTCAGAAAAGCTTTTATGGTTTGATTTTAATGAAATTGAACTTATCTTGGTGATTCTTTTTCTGTGCACTTTGAAATTTGAATTCAAATGTAAAGTGCTTTACAAATAAAGTGTATTATTATGAGAAACATCTACAATTAAGTTTCATTCCAGCAAAAGTTTAGAAATTACATGAGAAAAAACAATATTAAGATGCAAGCATTTTCAAGGATTTCAAGCACCTATAGAGACCCTGAAAAAAGGTTTGAATGAAGTCAATGAATACATTGAACTCCTTTTCTTATGCAGTGAAGTAATGTATTATTATTATTATTAATAATGTTATGAATGTCCAACATTACATGACGAAAAAGGATCTCCAAATAACAAGTGTGCTTTAGGAAAGAAAGACTGGTACAAAAAGGGGGTTTGGTAACAGTAATAATGAAACCGAAACATTACTTTGCCTTGCATTTCACTTCTCGTATTTCTGGTCCCCGTCATGTCATCTTGCTTACCAGCACTACAGATGGCTTTCACGTGGTTCGGTTGAAGGGGTTCGTGGAAGACCATGACACTTCCCAGCTGGCCCTGCAGGGAGGTGGGGCTACCCCATTCGCTGTCCTGAGTCCCTGCTGAGATGAGCTTAGTCACAGACTCTGGCTTTCCCCCCAGCAGTCCTCCCCAGGTGTGTGGTGACAGGATGCCACCCAGTGAGGAGCGAGTTGTGGGTGTGGTGGCGGAGGAGAATGGAGGGTCTGGAATTTGGGAGGGTGGAGGCGTGGTGGTCCGATGGCCCGCTGAGCCGATGCAGCAGGAGGTGAATGGCTGTGGATGTGAAAAACATAAACTAAACCGAGCTGAAGTAGTAATTTCTCTTCTCCTACTCAATGACTACTGCATCAAACTGCAATGAAGCTGATCATTTTCAGTCCTAAAACATGGGACTTCAGGTCTCACCTCTGTCATGGTGGGATACTTGAGAGGAGCAGACAGTTTCTGTTGTCCATCCACATAAATATAGACAAGACTCTGTCCAAATGGCCTCTTTCCCGGCACATGCACCACACCGATGCTGTGCTGTAGACATAAATTCAGACAGTTTAATCCTATCAGTCCTAAGATGGTTGTTCTCTTTAATCAGCCTAAGTGTAAGGGTAAGTATAACGGAGGATCAATATTCATTTACATTAATGACAAAATATTTCAGCACAAACAGTATCGCACCTCCTTCAACTCATCTATTCCCAGCCTCCCCCTTTAATCAACAACAAAGTCTCATATTTTCTTACTACTGAATTTTAGACTTTATTTATTAAAAGTAGACACTTGGTCTTTGTTCATGACATGGCAGACTGTACTGGGGACATTCTCATTTATGCTGATTATTTTCTATTCTGTTGTGCCTTATTTCTACTTAATAACTGATGTCTATTATTATACAATCACTGGAAATGTCCCCTGGGAAAAATAAACTTCAGTTTCTGACCCATGCTAATATGTTATGATACTCAACCTTTAGGATTTTGAAAAATGTACAGACTGAAATGTTATTCCTAATATGATGAGAAAAGGTCACATTTAAAATTACTTTTAGTAACTCACCATTCATTTCCATACTATGCTGAATTCTGCATGTTAGTAATGCCCTTTACCAAACTAAATTTCAGTAAATGTCATCAAAACTGACTGACCCAGAGAGAGTCGCAGAAGCAGTACTCGGGCAGCATGACTGTGACATACTCCTTCTTCGTGCAAACAGCTATAACCAGGACACCAGCTGAACTGATGAAGGCTTCAAACCCAGTTCCCCCGGGAGTAAAAAAGCTAAATGGGATAAAATGAAGAAAAGAGGAAAGAGCAGGAGATAACACGTCCATCCATAATAACATAAAAACAGATTCAAAGATAATGGCTGAAGGTGTGGCCAACACTAATATAAAAAGGCCAATCCCAAAGTATTAGCCAGGGGAAAAACAGTTCCTGCGACCTGCCAAATACTGCCTTGTTTTTCTGGATTACTCATCTAAAGTGTTACTGTCTGATTTCAGTCTCTGTGGCCGTATGTGTATTAATGTCTCGGCCTAAGTCTAGTTTCATTCACCTCCAAGCACCAATATTCATATTTTCCAGTGTAAGTTGAGGAGTTTTCCACATGACTTCCAAGAAAATGTTTCACAAAAATTTTATATTTAAATAAATAGACTTTTTTCCACTGAAACTCTCCAGAGATTGAAATGGATTTAAAGAGTGCTTGTATTAACAACACACTGTAATAATTCGACCACAGCAAAACAAGGACCAAAACAGAGAGAGTTAAAAATAAGGACCAGTCTCTAAAACAAGCCTGTTTTAATTGAAGGCCTATTACCTTCGCCGGGGGACATAAATGAATGCCACCATTTACCTTCCATACATTGACTCATCCTGTTTTCTACAACTCTTTTTACTTTACCTGTAGAGCTGCTTCCGTTTATCCTTGCTGGGTGAGCCCAACTGGTCCTGATCCAGTGACAACCAGGCCAGGAAGCTGAAAGCAGAGCCTGGCCAGCGCTGCACTGTTGGAACTGCAATACCTGCCATGCTGGGTGACAGGTCAAAGTACTGCATGGCACTTTCCAGGCCTTGCTTGCGCACCATGGTCAGAAGGGCTCTGAGAGCAGGACCCACATAGGGGTGTCCTTGACTAGAATCTGGAGCTCTAAGAAGTCGCAGGAATCCGAGCAGCTCCCTGGTGCTCAATGACTGAGAGCCCAATGAGCCCACTAAACCAAACAGGCTCTCAGCGCAGGCACGGTGAAGTCGCTGTTGGTGCTCCAGGGCAGCCAGCGCCCGCATGACCATGGCAGCATTGACGCAGGTGGCACGAGTCTGGCGGTTGAGGCAGCTGAGGCGGCGAAGCCAGTCTGCAGTAAAAAGCTGCAGTTCTGAGGAGTCCAGCTCTGGGAGCCACTGGACCAGCAGTAGCAAGGGCTCCACATTACTAATGCCCAGGAGCCCCACTGAGGTGTGTTCACCCTCCACTGCCTGAAGATTTACAAACACACACAGTCAAAAAGGACAATTACCATAGAATTATACACATACTGTTTGTTCATTTTTCTCCTTTTTTGCACAATTACTTATTTACAGGTGTATCTAATCATATAATCACCAAACATAACTCATTTAAACTTAATATATTTTCTCTTACCATGTTCATTAGCTCGTTGAGGAGATGTCGTGATGGCTGTCCTAGTGAAACCAGCACTTCATACAAGTGATTGTAACCTATTCTCTCCTTGAACACCTCCTGCAACGATGATTAAAAGACTCTTATACTCTATTCATAAAAGTTTCATCCCTGACAGTCGTAGAAAGTTATTCCATATCAAACACCTTCTGAACAGCAACATTAAAACAGGCTTAATCCCAGTTCACATGGCATTTACAAAATATTTCTTGGATCACACCATATATAAGTTATGTAAATATTGTGTATTGCAAAATTTCCAGTGTAAATTACACAACTTATAGCCATAAACACAGCTGTCACGTGATGACAAGACACATGTGACCTTGGCATCTCATCTTAAATCCTATATTTTTCCAAATTGTTTTGTTTCTTTATTCTTCCCCTTTCCCAGTTAAGAATTATGGGGGCTGTGTTGGCAATTATACATGAAGATTTGGATAGCATTTTTGTGCTTGGCTTGTGTCACTACACAGCATGAAGCACAGAACGAGAACTGAAAGGAACAAAATATAAAATGGGATGAGCTAAATAACATGCATGCAATAATGAACAATATTTATCTGTCAATGGGAATACTATTAACTGGTAAAAAAAAAAATTCAATATTTGGGGGAAAAGGGGGGTAAACCTCAGTAAAATGGTGCCAATAGTGTTGATTTACTTCTTCAGACTGGTAATCTAAGAGTTACATCATTCAGATTGTAGATTACATAAGCCTACACAACCTCCCAAAAAGAAAATCAATCATCTCCAACATGAAAACACACACTTATTTTCCCTCTGCTTTTCTCCGACACAGAATGACCTTCAGGACTACCATGAGGCCATCAGTCCAGACTAATACCGTCATTTCAGTTTAGCTCAAGTGTCTTACAAGTGTAGGATTTATTTGTTGTTCTGTACAGCATTTACCTTTGCAGCAGGTGACTTATGCATCACCGTTGTCAGGGCTTTGATAGTTGCTACAGCCAGGGAGTCAAGTCGCCCTTGAAATACCTATCGAACAAAGAAAACATGTCAGTAACTATTCGCATTACTTTTAAGCCACAATGAAGTATGTGGAGATAATAAAGACGCATCTTCCGTTTCCACATGTTAAAGCATGTTTAAACAAGCAACAACCATGCTGCAATATCTACCAAAAAGGTTTTTAGTGCTAAACTGATTACAATCATCTTATTTAAGAGAATAAATATAGCATGCAGCATAATTGTAGTAACAAAATGGGGACTTCGGTGGATATCATTGATTAAATTCATGTTTGCAAAAAATGTCAGTAAAATCATTGACTCCGTTTACATGCAAAAAATATTCATTTTTTGGCCCTTATTCTGAAAAAGACAAGATTCCAATTAAAATGTCTACAGGACAATCTCTGTTTTCATGCAGATGTATATACTCTGAATCCAAATTTTGCCATTAGTTGGACAGTTCCACTGTGGAAACAGATCTTCTGTCTTTTCATCCTAAAAGCATCTTCTTGAAGGTCAGTACAATGTTTTCTCATATCCAAAAACCATACTGAGGCTGCAATAATGTTAAAAATTAATGTTGAAATGTGTCTCAATTCTAGCTGACTATAACTAATCCAATATGATCAATAACTTGCAAGCAAGTTCAAAGATTGTTCCTAAAATATCAGTATTATGTCAGCTTATGACACAATTTAGAATACTGTCATTTTCAGAATAATAGAAGAATATTAGTGTGCATGTAAATGTTTAATGTCTGTAATAGGGGCTGGCATCACAGCCTGAACTGCAGATATTTCAGTCACAATAAGTACTGTTGTCTTCCTGCTCCAGGTTAAAAACAGTCTCTTTAATAACATGAAGACCGAACTGGAGCAGGAAGCTTTTACAGCTTGGTCAAAAAACAAAAAAGTACAAACACCCACCTCCAAAAAAAAGACAGAAACAGCCGCAAGAAGCACTTCACTGTTCTTACTCAAATGCAAAGCATGCACCCCATAAAACACAAACCAAACAATGACAAGTAAACACATCTCAAAATGCATCTCCCTCCAGCTTTGACCAACATTTTCTGAGTTGACTGAGCCACTTTAGAAAAAAACAAAACAAAACAAAAAAACACGCAGCTGCAGAGAACCTTGGACCAGCTGGAGAGCGACTGTGGCAAAAATCAAACACTTAGATCATCATCAGAGAGTCCAGATTACTTCAAACCGCTGAACTCTGTGAGAACACACACACACACCAGGCCAATGAGATAGCATTCCAGTGGAGCCCATAATATACCGCAGAAAACCAGGCTGATGTGAAGGGGAGGGGGGAGGAAGGGTGAGGAAACTTAACTGTAAATAAAACAACATGAAGTAGCTGGGAAGGGAGCAACAATGTCAATCCATAGCAAGACTGCAACAGTGAGGTTTGGTTTCAGTGAGGTATTTATTATACACCTGTATTGTTTTTCCATCTCTAAATATTAAGGTCTTCAGCTGACGTTTTAAAAGAGCTCAAATGCAATTAAAGCTCAATGCCTAAAAACACGATGGGCAAAATTCATCGAGTGCCACTACATGAAATTACACCTGCACAGTAAAAAAAAAAAAAAGGCTGACAGGTGTGTGTGTCTTTGTACGGGTCTTTCCATCTGTATTCACATTATCCAGATCAATGGAGGGATTATACTTTTATAAAGGTGGCTCTGTGAGTGGAATAGGTACAAAACGGAGAATGAAAGCTTGTATACACCAAAGGGAACAAATGACCTTTTCAGTGCATGTGAGATGATAGCTGAGACTGATAGCTGACACTCCTTCATTCATTCAGACCTACTGGGCAGGACAGTGACAGTGGGAGCAGGCAATCTAGTCAAAAGATCAGATGATGAGTTTATGGAACCATAAACATTCTTAACTTTTGGACCATCCAGGACAAAGTATCCAAGGTTTCCTGAACTTTCTGTAAGACTTAGAAGACATAACTGCGTTTTTGTTGGTGCCATTTGGCAAATCTAAAATAATATTTTGGGATTACATGGGAATAATAGTGCAATAGAGACAAAAAGCCTTTCATGTTAGGGCTTTTCTTCACCTGGGGCACGATAAATAAATGACATGAAAGTGCAAAATACTTTTTAATATTTTGCATCAAAGCTATTCATAACAGTGGTGATGTGAGGTTGTAATATTTCAATAGTGACAGCAACACAGCTTGAATATGAGATTTAAATATATTCACAGCAGGTGGGTGAACACAAAAGTAATGAATTCAACACCACTTGGAGTCTCGTCTGTGGCTAGTTTGTCTGATTTGACGAGTCTAGAACAGAGTGTTAACTGCATTTGAATCATATGATGTTCACATTACAGAAATTCCACACCATCCGATAGTCGTAATTGTTTGTCAGTCCTGCTCCATATATCTTTATCATCTGTGTGCTTTATACACTGAGGATAGAAATCGACTGTGTTCTGGGGGGGGGTCCAATAATATTCCTGTTTTGTTGTGTATACTGAACTGAAATGTTAAAGTTCAAGAGAATCCCATGAACGCCAACACTAAAAAATAAGTTAATGAGTTATTAATTTTTTTTGCTTTTTCCTTAAAATCTCCACACTATTTGATACGAATACAAATAACTTCCTGGGTAATAGCAGTGCAGGTGTTTTGCTGTGGAGTGACCATGTGGCTCTGGTGACAGGAAGATGGAAGGGCTTGGCAGCAACAGGTGAGGGTGGGGGGTGGGGGCATGTAAGTGTCAAGGTTGGGGTGGGTTTGGGTGAGACAGGGCTTTCTCGGTGGTACCTGAGTGTCCCTCTCTCCTGTCAGTAACCTGTTGTTGGTTATATCTTTCTGGTCCTTGTCTGCCGCCGTGCACCTAGCATTAACCAGCTGACACACACAACAGGCAACATGTCAACATAGCATGTGGGGAGGCTGAGAGAAAAGAGAAGATGAAGACAGGGAGGAGCTGGGGCAACAATGCAGGGAAGGAAAGGTGGTGTAAGTCGAGAAGAGGGTGAGAGGTTAAAAGCCACGACCCTCAGCTGAGGTCGCTGCATTGAGGTGTGTTGGTGATCCAGCCTTGCTGTGGGAGGTTGACATGCAAAGTGAGCACAATGCTTTTCTCACACTGAAACCTAAACTAAACAGAGCGACAGAAGACTAGACTAAACTTGGATAGAAAATATGTGGATTATATGTCAAATGTCTGAACTATATCATACACTGACTTAGTAAATATAATAAACAGCAAGTGAGGGAAATTATAGTGTTAATATTTTAGCCTAAAATAAGAGCCAAACAATGTTTTTACAGAAGCTCCGAGGATCAAAACACAATCACACTGTGAAATGAGATTGTGTTTTTTGAAAGGTTGTTATTTTTCTGAAATGTTTATGTCATCTAAAATATGTTTTGTAAAATGTCCGTGTTTTTGGTGAAATGTTGTTGTAGCCTCTGAAAGGTTGGTGTGTTTTGACCCTCAGGGCGAGGTTAATATATTGTAATCCTTTGCCTTCTTTAAAATAACAATATAAAGCCAATTTATGACATCAAATTAACACCTAGTCAATCTGCACTTCAGGGGCCTCGTGTACAAACATGTACGTGGATTTAATACTGAATTGATCACATATGTTGGAGAACCACACTCCTCCCTCTCCACGCACACATTTAAATGTGCAAATTAGTACAAACAGGGCCTGCAGGTGGGATTCCCTTCTCTTCATAATCAGATGACGACATCAAAGCTGAATGTAAAGCTGTTGTCCACCGTCAAAGCGAATCCAAAACAGGCAGAGAAAGTCTTAGCAGGACATCCATCTATCTATCTATCTATATATATATCTATATATATATAGATATATATATATATATATATATCTATATCTATATATATATATATATATATCTATATATATATAGATATATATATCTATATCTATATCTATATCTATATCTATATATATATATATATATATATATATATATAAACTTTACTTGGCTTGAAGTCTAAAATCACTCATTACCAAATTATGCATGGACATCTGTAATCACCTTCTACAAATCAAACCCATGAGATCAGTGAAATGTACTCAGCTGATTGGCATTAATGGGGGGGTGTTATCATTCGGAGGAATTAACTTTTGACATTATCAAGTTTCCCAGTATCACCTCTAAGTGTCACCAATGGTTCCAAAGCACTAGAAACGTGTATACACCAGCTGTGGACTTTGTGTGCAGGACTGCACATTTCCATGGTAACTCCACTCTTTGTACGTTTGAACACGAGTGTGCAATAGGGAGTACACCACGTTTTGGGGCATACACACCATTTGTACATGAGGCCCCTCGACTTTAAGAAACTATGTGTGGTTATGACAAATGTATTTGACGATTTAAATAAACTAATAGATATTCATGAGATGTGCGATCTTGCGCAGCTCTGAGGAAGACACATTAGGTGAGAAATCACACATCAGATGCACACAATCCCACTCTGATATCTGAGCTGTTTCTTCAAGCGCAAGAGAGTGAAAGCTATGTCATTACCTTGCTGTTCTGCAGCAGTCGTGTCAGATGCTCAAAGCAGTTACTGTTGAGGAAGATGGCTTGTAGAACTGGCCTGTCTGAACATAGAAACATGTCCCTGATGGTATCTGAGAAACAGACAGAAAGAAGAATGAAGCATGAAGAGGCAAGGGAAAGAATCAAAAGACAAAGGACACCTTAAAAAATAAAAAAAAAGCCTGTTTTGCACCCTGTTTTACTCATTTATGCTCTTAGTATCGCACATTAGCCAGCTGTAAAGTTCATGAAGTGCTTTAGAAAAGGAGTTGGTTTGATATGGTGCAGAAAATTATTATTCGACCACATACAACCAAACATGCACATTTATTATCATTATTGTCAATGTGAAGCACTGACATTTTTATCAATAAAACACAAACAAATCAAACTCCCACCAACCGTACCTAGCATGTTCACTTGCAGCGACACAAATCGACTCTCCCAGTGTCTGCCCAGTGTTGGCACTCGGCCTTTGACTTGCTGCTGTTGTTGCTGTCGGGCAGCAACAACAGCAGCCGGGTCCGAGTTGAGCAGTTTGAAGTAGTTTTCAAGCACGGAGGCGATCTCCACCTGCCGTTGGTCAGAACTGGAGGCCAGGAGGCGCTGCACCACTTCCCGCAGGCAGCCCAAAGTCAGCAGTGCTTTACGGTCGGGGGCCTCACTATCCCAGTCTTCACCCTCATCTGAGGAGCAGCTCCCCATGGAGCAGTCAGCCAGCACCCGCATCAAAACCTCCATGGTGGCTGGAGAGATGGCAAGTAGAGCATTCCTCTGCCATAGAGAGAGGAACAGAGGAAGGGGAACAAAGGAAGTTTAGAGAGATGGAGTGAAAGCTTCAGCGGTTAAACAAAGCGCGTTAGTCAAAATAAATCTGTCAGATCAAGGAGGAAGAACAGGGGGCTCAAGAAATATGTGCAGCAGCTATGCATGGATGAAATAAATGTAATGCAAAGTACGAACACTCTCCTGGTGGCACCAAAATACTTATTTCAAGTAATAAACAAAGGAATGACATCAAGTTACAAGTATGTAGACAGTGCAATGATAACACCTACTAAAAAGCAAGCTAGAATATAAACCATTATACAAATAAATCAACATGTACAGTAACACTAGGCTGCAGATAATGACAAACAATGAAGTTCAACACTTTTACAGGGTTTCTGAAGGTATCAAGTTATTTAATGTCACTTTAAACAAATGCAATGCCCATAGCCAACTAGATACACGTGTGTGTGTATATATATATATATATATATATACATATACACACACACACACCAGTTTAGAGTTGACAGGCTTTAACCAGGTTCTGAATAGTTCCTCCTCCAATCACTTCTGCTGAAACTTGCATTTTCTCATTTTTCAGACAGTCACAGCACATTACATTCCAAGTATCCAGTGTTGTGACTTTATGCATTCGCCATAAAAAAGCCAATTAAATGGTTCCTGTCAGTCATCACACTATAATTGTGATGAAAATGATTACATTTTATATAATCAAAACAAAATAAACAAGGTTCTTTTTCAAACAAGTGTATGACATTTTTAATGGCTCCGGATGTCAACTTTAATGCTTTCTAATGCTATTTAAGGCCTTAATTTTCAGAAAATCTCTTTGATGACTTCATGCTTTTTAGTGACCCACATAAACCCTGTTTTATTACACAAACACATCTACTGCATTGATCCTTTATTGCTGCTTTTCGGTTGGTCAGTTTGTTCGCAGACGTCGGTCATAATAACAATCACATTATAAGGTCACCCTCTATTTCTGAAACCGTTAGAATTTTTCCACATAACCCCTGATAAAGGCTGTCTTTGAACCTTTCATACTTGGATGTAGGCTCAACATTTTGGACACACAATGTAAGATATTGGCACATTCTTCTCACATTGGTCATGTTGTGTTTGGGACTGTACAAAGTCCTGCCTTATGACACACCACATGGACGGTTATAGGCAATTACAACCTTAAATGCATTTAGATGATTACCTGATCACCAGCAACTATGGCTCCAAACAGGTGCAGGAGACAGCATTTCAAACTCTCCTTCAGGTGCTCACTCTCCTGGAAGCACTCTGTAGATCACACACACACACACACACACACACACACGCCAACACATACATAGATACATACAAACAAACACACAGATACAGGTGCATTTATTAGATCTGAGAGTGACATCTAGGTGTGGTTGCTATTCAAATAGACCACAACCACAAAATGAAACTAAAGCTGAAAACTGTTCAACTTACTTCCTCCCTTTATGTCCTTAAACAACACACAGATGAATGCACTCATAGATACACTGGTTGTTGTATTTATTTTTGTTACGGTGTCTCACATACATTAAACATATACAGATACTAATGCGTGAAAGCCCAGTGATATCTAAAACTAGATAAGACAGGACATTAGTTTGTACAGAGAAGGTATGTGGCAGTCCTGCCAGTAACCTCTGGGTCATGATAGTCTCAGTCATCCATTAACTCATCTGTCAACACATTCGCTTGGGCAGAGCCATATAAGACTGGGGCTCCATGATGTCTGCTCCTACCTTCATTCCATTCATGCCGAAAACATATCCGAGTCTATGTTATTTAGACTGTTTGTAATTAATATGTCATTAAAATTATCCAATTATCCAAAGATGGTTTTGCTTAGTTAAAACTAATGTATATATTTTTCTCTTATAAAAGCAAATAAAATCCTAATTTCTTTAGACATCAGCATCTCCAACATGCCCTCTTTACAGAGAACACAAATACGAAACCTTAAAGCCACGCTGAAGCACACGCAGTCTGTCAGGTTGAGTATTGAGTTTATCTGTGATGCCAAACCGCAGCAAACGCAAGACAGAAGGGAGTATTTGTTCAAAATGGCCGTCAGCAGCACTGCTGAAGTGGCTTCACAGACACCATTCACTATCAGCTCATCTCAATGCTGGCAAACAGAACATGGATACAAAGAACGGATTGAACTGGCTCCCTGGGAGGAAAGAGGAGGCGACGGGGAGGTGACTGACAGCATGGGAGCTCTTGAGAAAAAAAAGATGTGAAGTGAGAAGTTAAGTGTTTATGTTGTCTGATGATGTGAAGGACTGCTTCCTTGTAAACAGACAGGGCACTCGGAAGCAGGAAAAGCAAAGTATGAGCAAACCGCATGACTATTACATGGACAAATCAGATTCACTAACAAAAGTCAAAAAGAAAGGAGGAGTGATAATCGAATGCAAGTTGGGTCGGGTCCCAAATGTAGTACTTTAAAGGTTCCTGAGTGAGTTACATGGGTCAAACAAGACTTGAGAGTCTAAGACACAGTAACACAGTATATAGACAATCCAGACAAGTGTTCTCAAGGTGTTCTGTGCATTTTTAAGCACACCTCTGTAATTTCATAAAGCTTTAACATGCACCTCAAATTCATATCGAAAAATCTCAAAATCTACAGCTTTGTTTGAAACTGGAAAGTGTATTTTTCTCATTTCCTTTCAAGATTTAGGTGTTTGTGAGCTGCTTTTAAAATCTGCCTATGTAGAAGAGAATGGGATACTGCAATAACTTTTGCGGGGAATTGTTAAAAAGGCCGTAGTCAAACAACTAGAAAAGTATGAAAGATAAAGACGAATGAACCTGTTTTCATGAAACTCCATAATATTCTTGTACAACAAGACAGGTATATTTGTGGGGGGAAAAACAGTTTTACAGCATAATTTTATAACGATTAAATGCTAACAGTGTGCCAAGTTTGCACATACTTTGGCAACTAAAAATCCACAAATTTATTTTTCTGTAAAATCCACCAGTTGCTTTTGTTAGTGAGACAGAAAATTGATTTCAGAGATTGATGTAAGGGGTCTAAACTGTTTCTAACAAGTGGTTTCAGGCACAACAAACAAACACCGCCCCATCACAAACATTTTAACTCTTAATGGACATCTCCCTCTCAAAATATGAGACTATGGGTTTGACTTATCAAGGTTGCTCAAGGTCAAAGGTCACAATGGCATTTTGGAGTCTACATGTAGTTTCCTATCTGTCAACAACAGTAAGTGAAACAAGAAAACTTACGATAAAAGAAAGGAATAAATTCAACAGTGAGGGGAGCTGCCTTGTACTTCTGTCTGCTCCTCTCTACAGTACCTAGCTGTTCCCTGGGAATAAAACAAACAAAAGCAAAGTTAAGACTCAAATAAAGGGGAAAAAACTGAGAATTTCAAGCCTTAATCAGCTTTGCAACCATTGTATACTGAATATTGTTACCCGCATGCTCGATGTCTCCAATTGTGGTAAGGGTCATAGAGGCTCTCACAGAAAGCCAGTGCGTGACGGACAAACTCCTCGGCCTGACTCTGGTCTGCCATTTCCTTCTCTTTGGTCTTACTTTTCAGCTGTAACATCACACACAAAGGACATCTGCTACAAGCTCATCGAGACCATTTACAGATCATACAAATGTCAATTACAACTGAAGAAATATCAACATAGGTAACAGTGCACAATGGCAATGTCTTTAATCATCTACTTAATGAATAATGTCCATGTTCCTGATATAACTTCATAAAAAATTACACTGAAAACATCAGTAGGGATAAGTGCTTGGTATTAGGTACATTCATTAACTGCTGATCGGTCCATTAAATAGCTGTTGTTCTCTCCCCTCTGTTAACCAAACACAAAAAGCTAGAGAAACATTTGTTTTGGAGAACAATAGGCTAAATTCTGCCTAAAAACCTGCAAGATTTGTTGACATGTTTTAAAAATCCACCAAATCAAGCCATAAAATCACTGCTGTGGCAGCACTGACTTATTATTTCACAACATTGAATGAGAAAACAGGCAAAAGTTTATTGAAGAGTAGCCAGACCTGCTGAATATATAGTGTTGTCATAGTGATGATGTGATTAATGTAAGAACAAGTGCCAATCTCCTCCACATTGGACAGGTTCCTGTGGGAAACATCACAAACACACACTTAGCTCATCCACCATTTGCATTTATATGAGCAACCAAAAAAAGCAAATAAAAGAATATCAGATGTACTTTAAATGGTGGTTCTACTATATGTGTGCATTTTTCCCCCCTGACCTGCAAATGATGATGAGGAATTTGAGCAATAGCAGTGCCAGATTTTGCTGTTCAGGCTCCAAGCCGTCAGAGGCTTTTTGGACACACTGGAGCAGCTGGTGGCGCAAAACCTGCAGGATGTTGTCTGGGAGGAGAGTCAACACAGGGGGGACCTCCTCTGGCCTGGAGATAGGGAAGAATAACAAGAGAAAGTGGAACAACTGAATAAGAAGAAAAAAAGACCCAAAAAAAAACCCCAACCCTTGCACTTGCTAAAAGCATTTTAACTACACAATTCTGAATATTTCATTTTAAAAGTTTCTAGATTGAGAGAAATATCTAGTGGAGTCTTGCATAAGATTTGTACACCACTCTGCAGCACCTTTGGCCCATTCTTGCGGGAGAATTCATGTAATTCATACAGTTTTGTGGGTTCCTTTACACAAACGGGCTGTTTTGGTTGGTTCAGCACACAATTTTTTTTTCTGTTAGATGAAGATCAAAGCTTTGTGATGGTCTTACTTCACTGACTTGTGAAATCACACTTAAGGAAGTCTCTCTTTTTTTTATCTGAGGTCAGGCAACTTACTCTTGATGTGCTGATAAATATAAACCATAGAACAGTAGTACTGAGAACAGTCTCTAAATGGCATTCATTATATCTAGCTCCCCTTTAAGGACATTTAGCCTGTATCAGTGATATCATTTTAATATTTCACAATGTCAAATTACCTAAATTAAAACCAGGAATATCTATTCATCAGTTATTTTATTTGCCAACTCCTGGCACTAGTCAATTATACCAAATAAAATACCCAGTGAATTGATGTCGAAATTAAATGCCTGGAATTGTTTCAATGAACATACGCAGTGGACCCAATTATATTTTTGAAACATTTAAAGAGTCTGCTTCACATTACATTTTTATTTATTTATCTGCAGACAGTTAAAAGGTCATATCACACAGTAAAATATAGATTAAACATCACAAAAGCATTGTTGGAGCATCTTCAGTTCAAGGAGACCTAGTTATATACTGTATGTATATATATATATATATATATATATATATATATATATATATATATATATATATATATACACACACACACACACACACACACACACACACATACATACACACGTTTAGTCATAGCTTGCGTTCAGGTTTTCAATATGAGGAAAAAACAGCATGCATGCTGTCCTGCTCATCACATACAGCAGAGCTAAGCCCTCACAGGGAGTATTGACAAGACGGAAGGGCAGATGTGGCAGCTGCAGAGGAAAAGGACGAGAGAGAACGAGTACAGGAGGAAATGCAAAAATGGAGAGAAGACTGAGTAAGGACAATGAAGGAATAAGAGGTGAAAACAGGAGAGGATGGGGAAAATGAGTCAAGGGAGGCGGGGAAAGAGGAAACGGAAGACAATGACCGTGCAGGATAGATGAGGAGCTCCACAAATTATATTTAACATCCATACTTCATCCCTCCCTTTCACATGCCCCTCCCTCTGGTATGAAATGTAGCTGTCTGACATCTGATGTCCACGTGACCTCAACTGACAGGGCATGAAACTTTACTTAATTCTGCATAAAATGAAATGCAGAACTAAAACCCAGTCCATCAGTTGTGGTGTTTAACCTGTATCACAATGTCATTTTCGAGCCTTAACATAAAAAAAGAGCATCACCTGCATCAAAATGTGACTGCTCTAAACAAAAGCATCTGGTGCCAGCATGCTATTTTGGGTTTCTCTGTGGAAGGCTGCACAGTGTGTGGTCACACAGTGGATGCTGCTTTGCACACAGATATTGTTCTGACCCATCTTTGACAATACAAAGCACAAAATAATCTGCAGTGTTCCAAAACATACTGAGGATTTATGATACATTACGGACAGAGGAATTGCAACAAAAAAAAAAGAAGTAAAGCAGATTCCGTTCACTGTTACTTCCAGCTTTTATGTGGCATTAAACGCTCATAATTACCTAGAAGGTGGCTTTTCAAAGTCCACATTCAGGCATCGCTCATATGAGCTGATGAAAATCTCCAGCCATAGCTTCAAGTAGTCTGGGTCCCTCTGAGAAATGTAAAGAAGGAGAAAAAGAATAGATGGGAGGGAGCATATGGTTAGTGCACTTCACAGACAAAATCTGTCATGGTTAACATTTATAAATGTCTGTCCGCCGACAGACTATGTCTGCAATTCTAACTGCACTCATTGGGAGTGTACACCCAGACAACAATAGCTCTTTAGGCCATACAATTTTTATCTCATAGCAATAATGACAATGGAAAATCTAATGCAAAGCTTCCATTGTCTCAAGGACTTAAGTAAAAACCATTAAATTAGAATTTGATTATGACAATTACTGGAAGATGAACTTCTAACCATGTGAGAGTAGTTTTGTGTCAGATGGGAGTATGTCTTATCTTCTATGGGTGTGGAAACTAAAACAACCACCTGTCAGATAGGAAAACATGCCTGGCTGCATTCTGGGGGAGGGGGGGGGGGGTTCAGAGCTGGCTGATCGACATTTCCTAAATTCCTGGAACAAAGCCCAGAGAACGAAGGGATGGTTGAAGATTGGCCTGGCTCTGCCTGCTAAGTCACAAACTCCCCTCAGCTCATAAGAAGAGTACAGAAAACAGTAAATACGACTAAGGGTTAATGTCTTTAAACAAATGTTAGGCCTGAGTAATTGCATTTACAGTATTTATGCTAACATAGGTACCCAAGCTGTAAAATTAACCTTGCATCTGTTCTCGTTCATGTGTATTTACGAAGTCACCCATTAAATAAAGAAACAGAAAACTTGAAAAACAAAATATAACAAATGATACCGTTGCCATTAGCAATTGGCCAAAACAAGTCATTTTCCCTGATATCTTCACCTATGAAATAAAACATCCTGTGAGGTCAATTTCACGTAAATCAAAAAGGTTGGCGGGGGATTCAATCAACTGGGAGCTGCATTACTCTGCTTTTTCCGATTGATTGTTTCACTGTCAGTCAACTGATGACCCTCTCAGCAATTAAAAGATCAGGTGTCAGCTTTTTACTTACACAACCTCAACATATGCATCAGTTGTAGACCCACTGAACATGCTCGTCTGTCTATTTTTGTCAAACAAGTACTTCACTAACTTCTTTCATCTTAAAGCATTAAAAAGCATTTTAATATCTAGGCTTTTACACATACGCAAAATCTTATGTCATGATTCAGACTTCATTTGTTTTTACTGAGGTAAGCCAATCACAATAGATCACATCTAGCAGCAGCTAATGGAAAGATGGAAACACACAGGCTAAGACAAACACATTTTAGATTTTTCATGGTAAATATGCAACCAAGTGCGTACTTCATAAGTTTGAAAATTCAAGTAAGTTCTTAAATGGAAAAGACTGGTTTTGTCAGGACAGCGATGTCATGTGTATCAGGAGTGGGAGGGGGCTGAAAGGCTGTCTGCTTCTGTCTGCGTGTCAGAGTGGGAATCAGCCAGAACGGAGCAGGAAGCGAGCCCTCTGCAATTCCTACCAAAGTCATCAGAACAATCTTGTAATCTTGTAATGCTGGCCTGTGTGTGTGTGTGTGTGTGTGTGTGTGTGTGTTTATGAATGCATGAAAGAAAGAAAATTGAAACACAGGGGAAAGAAGGAGAAATAATAAAAAGAAACATCTGATTGAAGTCAGAAAAAGCCACGTGTGAATGATACGTTCTGGTGGGAGAACATGGCAAGTGCTGGTTTTTCCTGTGCTCCCTTAACTGTATGAATCACTGAACTGACTAGAGACAAAAATGTCCTTTTGTTGATGCCTTCTGGCTGAGTTTTTTCTTCAGCTGAAGCAGGAAATACTCGGCTGTCACTGTGGGCATGTTAAGGTTACAGCCCAAAGAGCAGATGATGATTTCAGCCAGCAGCTTCTGTCTCAACTGACTGTGCCTGCTACCACCACTGATTGCATGGTCTGTGTGTGTGTGTGTGTGTGTGTGTGTGTGTATGTGTGTGTCTCAGCGTGCACTGGTGTGTGTCTGTCTAAAAGAATGTCCTCATTTAGGCAGCAGCTTGGGAGCACACAGATGCCCATTGAGGGTTTGGACCGTAGCAGGCAGGGACACACCCTGGCTCTGTTTATGCTAGGCCTTCATCACCAGCCTGCAAACACACACATAAAGACCATGTAGGAATCTTAACCGTCATCTTGTCAAGACAAACAATCATCTTGTGTCCCAATTTGAATTAAACAAATCCCATGAGAGCATCACAAGTATCACCTCTGTACAACTATTATCATATTAGGCTTTTAGCTGAGTGCACATTCCTCAAAATCTGCTTAAGCGGTCTTCTCTAAAGCTAACAAGGTCACCAGTAGCAACACAGACACACAGATCGATGCACTTTACTCTCAAAATTAAGCTCCCCACAGATCCTGAGAGTGACAAGAATGGTGGCAGTATTGGTTGCCTTGGGAAAAGTGCTGATTAAGGATCAATGTCAGGATCCTCTGACAGACCTCATTCATACTGATAAAGAGAGATGCCCTCTTTGCTGGGACTGTAGCTCACACTGTTCAGTTATACAGCAGGCTACCAGTGCTGAATTTACAATAAATGATCACTAACACACAACCCTATTGAGAAATTCCTTTAAATATTTACCAGTACATCAAATCACTTTCCCCAACTTCTGCATTTTCTTTCCATGCCACATTTAGCATCCAAATAAATTCCCAGGATATAATGTGTATTAATGACTTTAACACCTGGTTGTTAACAGATCCTGTATGATATACTGTAGTCGAAATTATGGGAGAATACTTGAAGTAATTGAACCATGAATGTGATGTAGCTCATAAAAATCAATTAACACCCAACCCTGTGCAATGTTCCAGATGGAAAAGCAGCCTTGCATACAAATGTATGCATCATTTAAAAACGCACAATAGATGGATTACAAAAGACTGCTTGCAATGCAATTAATGCAAGTATTATTATCAGTCATTTATGTAATGACTATTCTCCATGTGGACATCTGACCTGTCAAAGACAGTCATGCATTCCTCATTTATCCACTAAAATGAAACTACAGCAAAGGTTCACACTGTGCACAGGTTAACTAGACTGTACATAAAGGTTCATGTGGCTAAAAATGTGAGTGTGCATATACATAATACTAATGTCAACCAAGAATTCCAAGATTTATGAACATCGCTGCAGCTAAAGCATGTTTGCACTCAGCTTACATTTCATTTTGATGATATATTTAAGGATATCAGTACATTTCTGACTTTACTCATCCGGTAGTTCAGTTCATCAGCTGATACACGTATATGCTGTGCACAAATACACCCCACCACACTAGACAGGGCGTGGTCGACAGCCTGATTGTGTCGCTAATGACTTAGTTTGGGAGCTTGCAGATGAACAGGTTGTGTGGAAGTGGCACAGAGTGAGAAAAAAACCACAATGTTTAAAAAGGTCCACTCCCTGTGGGTTTAAAGGACGGCTGCGGTCACTCTGCTCCTGCAACATCTCAGTCTCACATCACTGCCTATCACCATGACGTCATTGTCCAGAGTGTATTTTCAGGAGCTGGTGGGAGGGACCTAAACCACATGAGGCATGTCTGACACACAATGTCAGTGACATCAGTGTTATTCCAGAGATATTCATAGCACAGAGGGAAACACAGAATGAAGTAAGCATCTAGGGAGAAAAGCTAGCCTGAGGGAGCAAACTTGGTACAGCAGCACATAAACCAATCCCTGAGTGTGCCAGATTGTGAGAATGTGTGTATGCCTCAACAAAGATCAGACTGTAACAAACAAGCAGCAAATGCAGATCAGAGTAATCTGCTTGAGTAAATATGTGCTACAGCAGCACTCTCCAATCTTCATTTCTACCACAAATGTTCTTTTTTTATTTCCCTTTCCATCTCCCTCTGGCTCTCTAACTGTGGTCCTGTCTCCATTAATGCAGGGGCTTATGCAAATTACAGTTGCTTTGCTCTCTTTTGAGTAGAAGAGCGACTAACTGAGCAGGGGAGGGTGGGGTGGCGTACAACGGGATGACAGCCCTATGAATCCTAACCAAAAGTCTCTGGTTGGTGGATAATTTCAAGGACTAAGGACTTCTCCTCTAGAATTAAGATAGTGGACTCAGTGGAGAGTGAAATAATGCCCTAGCGTTAGAGACATGCTCCCTGTGATTGAGAATGAAAGGAGCATTTCTGAAGAAGGCAAATGGTAACTGGCAGTCACAAGTCTAGTAACCCCTTCCCCTTTCTCTAACAAGCTCTTCTGGATAATAACACTGGTGAATGAGGAGACGCACTGCAATGTTATGCCGTTTCCTCTGTACCAGCAATGACCGACGGCAGCGGCTGCTCAGGGACTGCGCTCTAGCATGAACCAATGACAGGCAACTAAGAGGATCGCCAGTTATGTAATGCTCTTAGCTGTTGTCTGTGACCTCTCACCCCCTCTGAAGGGAGATGGAGTTAGCCTCTGCAAACGCTGCAAATTCTCAATGTAACATGTAAAATGTATTTAAAAACACCCACAGGTTGGAGAAAACAGGATATGCACCACACTTCAAACACTGCAACTAGAAGATACCATGCATATTTTAGATAGCAAATAGGTCATCGCTATGACCTGTCACCACTGCAGCTCTACATCAGCCTTTAATTTCACACCACAATCTGAGATTTTCTGCCCTCATTCTTGATATGCCAGAAACAGAAAAATAACACCCAGAGTTCTTTTCCAAGGCTTTTGGGAGGCTAAGGTGAAGTGACTCATTTTATTCATTTGACTAAAATATGTGCATTTTTTGTATATTGGACTGACGTTATCAGTTATTTCAAATATAAATACAAAAAATGTGAGCTATATTTACTCTTTGATGACTGTCCTAAATGTACAAGTTGATTTCAGTAAAACTAGCACCAGAATTAGTGTATCAACTCTTCTGTGAATCTGAATTATTTTCTCAGAAAGTTTGACGTTTTCATACCATCCTTCTAAGTTCATCAGTGCACCATTTGTGGCAGCTGCTGTTTTTGGCTGTCATACAGAGTTTCTCTTTGTTCATTTCTACAGTGCATAAGTCACTATAGAGACAATCTCGATTTGTTTTCACTTGCAGTGACTTAATCATGTCGTCATTTCCTAAAAACATGACACAAAAAATGCTCCACCAAATCCAGCGGGTTGAAGTGGACTAAATGAACACACTTTAATAAATTTCCTTCATCTACTGTTTATTTGGCTGTTTTGTTTAATTTCCAACTAATTTTTTAAAGCCCTGTGAGGCAACATTATTGTCATATAGGGCTCTACAAGTAAAACTGAATTGAACTTGATGCCAAAGGATATGCTCTGTATAACTAACTATGGGTTTAAATGCAAATACTGCCAGTAACTCATAATGGTATGCATGATAAGCAATCCTTCGACCTGTCCTGAGGCCTACCTAACAAAGCAGGATGAGTGAGTTCTGTCAAGTGTACACAATGACGTCATCAACAACACCAACTGAAGCACAGGCTTCACCTCTGACATTAAAGCAGTTTACTATCTGCACATGAGTATATAATGTGATGACTGATTCATGGTTCAATCTGCCGCTGATCAAGACCGCTGATGTCGTGGTGGTAAAAAAAATTGAGCTGAAAATAAACTGCATTAAAAAGAAAAGGGTTCTGGTCTATTTTTCATGTGTGTAATCCAAACAGCTGGAGTTAGAGGTGAAAGTAATTTCTCTGGAGTCAGGGCTGGAGAGGGGAGCAAGTGAATGATGGTGGAACAATTAACCCTTCAGTGGAACACAGGGGGTCCTCAAACACAAACATTCCTCGTCTGATTCAGCACACGTGACTGCAGGTTCTCCCCACTGACAACATATCCTGGCAACCCCCTCCACCAGACACACACACATAAACATATATAGCATGGACAGAGACTCCCTTCCGAGCAGTCATACCTAACATTTCAGCTGCTCCAGGAGAGACTGGCCTCTACACATTACACATTAAACGTTGCTCGGAGCATTGCTTCTGCCTCACGCAGAGAAAGATATTGGCTCAGCACAGCCTGGGTCATAGCCAGGATAAAAGGAAATGATCCTTCCTTGCAATGTAATGCTTAGTCAATGCAAATACACACTCATGTTAAAACAAATGCCGTGTGTATGCTCACAGTAATGGTTGGCATTTTCACAAGTGTGTGTGGGTAAGCGACAGAGTACCTTTATTTAAGCCTTAAGCACCAACTATATGATTTAACATGCATTACATTGGTATATATTCCATTTGTGTCTGCACTAAAGCTTGTGTGTCCATACACTTTCTGGGGCTGGATTACTCAACAACACATCTCAAATGTGAGGCTTTGGTTTAACAGGCTAAATATTTCAGAGTGGGTAGTGTGTACTGTGTGTATGTGGGGGATTACTGTGCAAAGTAAGCATTTAACCACAGCCAGGCTCACGTGAAGAACGGCTCAGGCAGGCTGTTTTTATTGTGTGCCAGGATGTGTGCATGCTTTATCGCCAAGTGAATTAAATCGAGCCAACAGCTGACTCAAGGGATGCTGTCTCTACAGCATGTCATTCATTCATCCCTACTGTAAAAACAAAGCAAGCTGCATGATTCACCGCAGGACCACATTTTGGCATTAATTGATCACATGTCAATATGATTTTACAAAAGCTACTTGAGCGACATGCACAGTGATTATCAAACGAGTGTGTTAGATACGCTGGAGAAGGTGTTGAGTATTAGAAAACATCATGAGTTTACAAGATTTTGGAATATCGTACTACAGACTTCCCTGTGAATAAATTATTCATGTAAAAATCCAACTCCAGAGCTTCCCTGGCTAATAAATCTTCCTCAAGCTGCAATCAATTTCATTATTCTGGACTTTACTGGAACATTTTTGAGTCTCCTGATGCTGTTTCATATTTTTCTGTACATACAAATGTGTATCTTCTTGTGTCATACATATACTCAGTCAGAGATTTCCTGAACTTTAAAACATAAATGCCAATATTAGAGAGAGTCACAGAGCAAATGCCATTGCGTTTGCTTCTATTCCACCTTGTTTGTAGGAAATAGGGAGCTTTAAGTCATATTTAAAGCTGACTGGTTTTACCTTAGTGGAGTAGAGCATCCAGACCTCATACAGTCTCTCTTTGGATGCCATGGTGCCAGTGAATGACACCCTCCAACCAAAAGGCTGATTTTTCCACCGACGTTACTTCCCTGGCTGCTTCATGTTTTTCTTAACCTCTGCTGCATGGCATCAGAGCTCATCATCTTGCAGTCCAACTCTTGCAAAGCGTCCTTCAAAGTTGTGGAAACGGACAATGGAAAAGGCAGAAGGATTGAGAAAGTTTTCCTATATCAATTCCATGGCAGATGAGAGCTGTGCAGTCCAGCTGGGCCTGTGCTTCCACTTCTTCAGGCTCTTCTTGGAGGAGGCTTTCCCGGCAGCGTTTGCTCTATCAATAATAACAACACAGGTAATTACACGTCGTTGAGGCGGCGGATGTTTTTGCTACAGTTCAAATAAATAAATGGCGAGGCTATCTACAGAACTGCTAGCGAAGAAATACCTTTAGTAAGCCTGTGTACTTCGAGCTGACAACACCGATGCGACAAAACACACTGTGACTATGCCTGTTTGTGTTGTGTGTCCTACAAATAAACAGTTTGTAGCACACCTTCTCTTTCCCTTAGCTAATGGAAGTGTATTACTGGACCCTACCTGACCCAGCTAGCTTAAAGCTACTGTCAAAAAACCCATTTCTCTCCTTTAGCCTCCCCTTCTTCTCCTCCGCCTCCTCATGTGACACAAATGGTACGTCTATCCGAGCCTGTCCGGCGACAGAAGTCTTATATTTAATTAAAAAAACGGGCAAATACATGAGAAATATGATTTGACCCGTCGACACAGTGATAACAACTCACCTGTGCAGCGAAGACAAACTGTCACTGACGCCGTTTGCTGACTTGTAATCACATCAAGGTGGCGACAAACACATATAAATAACTTCCGGTTAGGGTGACTTTCAAAATAAAACATATTCTATGTTAGGCATCACATGGTTGAACAAATCTAAGATTTTTACACTGACAGCGCATCCAGCAATAAATTAATAAAAAAAATAATCTCCATCAAATACAACGAGTCACTTCCTGTAGGCCCGGTACAAGTACATTTATTATATATCCTTCAACAGACGAGACATCAATGTGTAATTATTATATCATCTTCCTAGCACTGACCCTCTATGATCACATTTCATATGTTTATAATCTAAATGCATTTACATATGCCAATGACGATAGTATGTTGCAAATATTTTTTCTATAATAGTTTAGTTATACAATCTATTAAGACATTTCATCATTAATAAAGGCATCTTAAAGTTTTTATATAAATATAAGTTAATGATTGACTGTTACATGTGGGAACACTATCATTAATGCAGAACGCTCCTATCTTTTCACACATATTTTAGCTGTATAATGTAAATACTGCCAAATGTGTTTATTACAATGACAATAAAATTGTGTACAGTCAACATAAAGCCACTTTATTATTGTGTAAGACGTGGAAACTTTGATTGCCATGATTTTCAATGATTTAAGGGGTGTCCCTGTTCGATTTTACATTTAGTCAGTGTATTTTATTTTGGCAGGAAAACCGGATACGGCTTACACTCACCCACTACTTAGTGCCATACCAACACAATATGTGTTTTCCTAATATTGGTGTTCTCCAGGCTAAAATATCAATTCAAAATAGTAGAGGACTGCGACACGTTTATCCAATATAATGTTTAACCATAATATTGTTGTTTACGACAGTTTCTGTAGTTTACGGTGTCGATGTGGAGCTACGTGGTTACTAAGGGATGGGTTTCTGTTTCGACTTGTTATTCAGTGTTTTGTCGCCCCCTAGTGGCAGATATCAGAACCGCTGCTTATCTTAATTACAATGACAGCTTTGCGGAGATGAAATAGTTAAACACTTTTACTCTGGAGATGCTGTATTCAATATATTAGAATATATGACAAGTGTTCAGTGTCTGACAGGGTTGTGATTGGATTTTTTTTCTCGCGAGATTATAATCACATCGGTCAATGTCTACAATGCATTGTTCAGTCTGTCTCATCAAAAACACCAATTTCAGATAAACATCTTATCATAATGTCAAGTAGTTACTATGAGCTTTCTTTGTATTCAACACGTCTCTTTTGGATTGCTCACGCTTCATACTGATGGTTGTTGGTTTTGTTTTTACAAAATGTCAATACTGTGAGCAACATTTACAAGTATTTTATGATTGTGTCTTAATAAAGAGACTGAGAAATAGATATAAAAGTAATTACAACCCAGGCCTTTTTTGTACTTAATTTAGATTATATTGTATTTTATGCATTTATTTGAATGAAACTGGCTACTATACAAACTGTTTCCCTCTGAACATTAATAACATTGTCTTTAAAAAGAATGTGATGTACTAATAATCTACCCAATACAATACAAAGTACCTAAATTGTCTCTATATTTATACCACATAAAAATGGCCATGCATGTATTCATTCACCATTAAAACAGACATAATACCTTGAAAGGAGCTCGTCCTTAATAAGAATGGCTTATTTTTAGAGGTCACATTTGTCCATTTTACTTCTCTTTTGGCATTTAAAAGCAGATTTAGTCAATTTTGCCAAAGTGTTTGTGTAAGTACGGTTGTTCCATTATAATATTCAGGCATCGTAACCTCGCAAAAACAGAATATACAGTAGGTCCAAAATTCTGCACAAATGCATCACTGACATGATGCAATCACAGCACCTTAGACCTCCACAAATCAAAAATCCCTCACCTTGAACTTTATAATCTCATTTCTGCAAGTCAGGGATTTGAGTATTTCTTTAGCCTTTGTAATGTGTATAAATTTCCATCCTATCTCACAATTCTGGGGTTGAAGAAGCTCTGACTGGAACAATAGACAGCACTATGGCTCATACTTTCAGAAAATACATCATCAATAAAGAAATGAAGCAGAGGGAAAGGAGTTTAGAAATCAAATTTGTATATATACTTACAATTACAGTATATAGAGGCTATCATTGCTAATGTATGCATATACTATATATATATATATATATATATATATATATATATATATATATATATATATATATATGGCTCATGGCTCATACAGCTACCATGTTTGATATGTACTGCAAATCACAGTTCTCATACACAGTACATTTCATCACAGTCACAGAGAAATCAACATATTCAGAAAGCAGGTTTCAGTAAAACATAAAGGCATTGTTGGATAAGTGGTCACAGAGCACAGTAGAAATATCACTACTCATCTATTTCCTACATGAAATACAAGATATAGTCTATTGCTCAATGTCCTCCTTTGCAGAGTCCAGGTTGTACCATTTGTTCATTGGGCAACATGTTTTCAAAGTACTGTACATGTGCATAAATGTTCAAACATAAGAGAAAACATATTTACATGTTGGATTTTGGCCTTTTGTCTGAACAGTTTTGACACTGGTTTGATTTTATGTGTCACCAAATACCTTACACTAACTGGGGCAGGTTCAAATACATTTACAGATACAAATGAATATATATGCACATACAGTATGTGTCACAAATACTTCATCTATGCACTTCAGTATATAATAATACAGTTCATGTCCCATTGATATTCACAGTCTAAGTTTTTAAAGGAAAAATCCAACCCCACTTTTTCCAAAAACAAAGTCTGTTCTATTTATTGACTGCAGTTAAAGTCACAGCAAACAATGCTTTTTGCACAATATGGTTGAAATACTGGTCACTTGTGGTAAGACTGCACATATCTTAAGCAGAGAAACACAACAAACACACTGCGTCCTGACATATATTGCACGTACTCTTCCAAATCACGTCTACATGATCAGTTGTTACTCCTCAGTCTCAGTTAGTGACCAACAATGACAGACATTTGGATGTTGAAACCAAACTGAGAAAATCAGATCAGACTGGAAACATGTCTTAAATTGTTAATGAATGTGTATTTATCAGTTTAAAGTTTAAGTGCTTAATGTTTCTTAGTGTTGTTGGATAAAACTTGCATAACTTCATGTGTTCGTATTGTAATTTAAGTAGAACTGTACCTAGTCCTTGCCTTGAGTTTCAGGTTGTAATAATAAATCTACCTTGTGACAACTTCTGTCTAACCACAGGTGTTTTCTGACAGGCAGGAAGGTTAAATATGTGATTAACAGCCATAATTACAAATCACTGACCAGATTGAGGCAGTGATTCCATTGTGTCTACTTTAGTCCTGACATGGATGTTTTGAAAAGTGCCTTCCTTTTTCCCATGATAGTACAAAACAATGTCAGGTTTATCTCAATTTTATTCCTCTACTTAGTTTCTCACTCATTTCTTTCTTGTGATACATGTTGGAACCCTTCGAAAACAAGATGGTCATCCTAATAAATATATTTCCTATAGTGTATATTTAGTCTTTTGATCTGAGCTATATGAATATTGAGGTTATGTCAAGCGTTTTATAAGTCTTCTCCTTCATATTATTAGGTTGATATATTTTCTTCCTGTTAAGCATTGTAACTCTAAGCTAAAAAAAAGTGCTATGTAAATAAAATGTAGCTAAGAAGTGCATATTTGAGGGGTTAAATGTGTTCAAATACTCAGAAAGTGGAGAAAAACTGTCATTTATGTCATTTGGAAGTGACAATGACAGCTATGAGGTACCATAATTTGCAGCCATGTGCATCAGGTCCAGACACACACACACACACACACACACACACACACACACAAACCCAAGGCAAATCTCAAGTTAGGCATTTTGATATGAATGTGACATTTTTTTCCCCACTTTAGCCAATTTCAACCACTGCACCAACACAAAACCTTTTCTTTTTAAAGATAATTTCAGGGTGGACTTTTCCTTTAAATGATAGTTGCCTTTTACCGTAGAGGAAGTACTCGATTATTCATTAATGTCTCATCATTGTCATGTTACACCATTACTATTATTATTACTATCATTATTATTACTAGTATCCTGATGTCAGTATATCCAGAGCAGCTTCTTTGATCCAGCACTTTCACAGTTGCCTCATAAACCCACAGCCCCTCAAACCCCCGCTATGCGTTCAGACAAATACATATTTAAAAAAAAACTACAAACTACTTAAAAAGGCTCAGAGAGTCGGGTTAATATGGATTTAAAAAAAAAAAAAAAAAGCACAGTAGAATTTGGCCTCATTGCTTTGCTTTGATTGTCTTGTGTTTGGTTTGCTAGTCAGGAGTGGGAGATGCCATTTTAGGAGAAATCCCATATGGCCTCGGGGGTGTCTGCTGTGGAAGTGGGACTGTGGCAGGACGGTGCAGGGGGACTGGACACTGGGGGGTCCTCAGGGCTGGTGAGGGGTGCAGCTGGGTACATGAGGCTGAGGAAGGAGTCTCTGGTGTGCCTCTTCACCTGAGAAACGCAGAGACGTAAAAGCATTTTGATTTTAATATGATGGAAAAACACAAAAGACTGAAGTGACGTCTGTTAAAGGAGAAACCCACCTGCTTAAAGAAGGCGTGTGTCAGCAGGGAAGAAGCTGAAGGTCTACAGAAGACGAAAAAAAATACAAAAACATGAAGCTTATTTTACACATGTACAAATTCACAGCTTTTCCATTTTAATGTCGTGTAATAAAAAAGTGGGAACGTGTAAAATCCTAAAACTCTCCTTCCTGGCCTAAAATTCATTATTTATTTGTACCTTCTGACCCTCTCAATTTGACTATTTTTCAAAGTATTTGGTACATATTTGTGCTAAACGTTCAAGAAACCCTAATATGGAGGAGGATTAGGGTCAATGGAAAAACAAAATAAGGTCCGTTATTGTTCTGAGATTAAAGACAGAATCCTGAGGGGAAAAAAAGTCTGAATTCTTATTTTAATCTCAGAATTCTGGCTTTTCCCCCATAATAATAATAATAATAATAATAATATTGGATCTTAATTTAAAAAAAATCCCCAGTGGCCCTTTATCCTCTTCCATACCCTGAGAACAACTGTAAATATGAATATATTTAGTCACTGCTGAAATCATTTTAATACATTTTTTAGTTCAGTTTTCACTTCCGTACAGATAAAACATGACTGTGTGGAGAATTACTTTAGCTCTAATTTTAGGCCTACATAATAACCTGCTTACTATAGATCTGACTTACCTCTGTGAAAAATCAACATTGACTAAGTAAACTTACAAGTCAGAAAAAAAATGAAAAACTTGTTCAACCAGTGGCACAAGTCAACACAGTATAAATACCGATGGTATTGTATTTTTGCTACGTGGACTTTTTAGATCAACTTTACATACATATGTCACATGTTTTTACTTCATGTTCCTGCAGTTGTATTGCTATTGTTTTGGTGCTGGTACTTTAGTGTATTTACTTCTATTAATTTTCACATACGTGTCTAATGCCATAAGAAGTCACACCCTCATTTCTCTTTTTGTTGGTTTCTTATTGTGCTTCCTACATGTAGCCTAACCTGTAATTATTAATATATGAAAGTGTTTTTTGTGTTTCAAACAGCTTGGCTGCATCAGACACAATCACAAACAGATTTTTCTGTTTCTTGTTAGCATGACAAAAGAACAAAACTAATTTCTAGACAGTTTCAACATGTCCTGTCATGAATGTTTTTCATTATCTCATCCAGTTTGAATCTGGACAGCACAGAACATATGCAGAAGAGTGCTTCTAATGGAATATGTATAGTACAGATGAATGTGATACCTACATTTTTTTCTACCGGTGTATGAACCAAATTATTACATCACAGGATCAAAATTTAACAGCAAAAAATGTTAAAACATCCTTGAGTACAATGGTAACAAGTGATGCACTAATGTTGCTAATTTGAATAAATACAGAGCGTCCTCCTCACCTGCGTTCAGGCTGCTGCTGCAGACACAGCTGGACCAGGTTGTGGAGGGTGGCGGAGTGGTTTTTAGGTCCTGGGCTCTGAGGTCGCTCAGTAGGAGGTGCGGTGGCGCTGTGCGTCAGGCTGCCGGTGGCTACGCTCTCCCCAATGCCAGAGTCAACCCCAGATCGTGATACCTTGAGCCCCCCCAGCTCCCCCAAGGGGAAGGGAGCCACATCCAGCAGGCAGCAGTGCGAACCGCGCAGCTTCTGAAGCAGCATCTGGGCAGGATCACCATCACATTGTAAATAAAGCATCAAGCTTATTCTAAAATTATATATAAGTGGAATGAAGAGGTTAGATTTCAAGCACTCATGTCCCTGAATAGTACCTAGTGACTGGAAGAGTATAATAACTTCTGCTTGGTTAACAATAACTTAACCCATAAAAACCCAGTGCTAGCTCTGTAGCATCTTCCACAATAATTTTTCTCACTATTTACCCTTTCTTAAAAAGGGCTCATATTTTACCAAACCCACTTTTATTAGTCTTTGGTTCATTTTTGGGGGGGTATTTGGACCTTATCAGTTTAAATAAGTTTTAATTTGAACTCTTCAGGTGCTACAAACCTATCCTTATATTCATTCTGGAAATAATCCAGTGGATTTCTACAAACCATTTCAATATCTGCATTTTACAAGTAGTTATGTCATGACATTTGCACATATGAGGTCAAGCATTTTCTTTGAGTTCGTAAAGACTGAAGATATGTCCAAACTTCTAGCCAATTACCCACAAAAGGTTCAGCTGTTGGTTGTATTAACAAACAAGTGACTAAATGGGACAGAGTAGCAAAATCAACATCCTGAAGGGGGTGGGGCCTGAAGGTTCTCATTTGCATTTATAGTGCCAGTACTGAGAATGACCCTTCTGGTGTCAGTCATAAATGGGGTTGAAGATGGACCTGTGGGGCTGTATTAATAAAGAATTCAAACACAGACATAGAATTTACGGTTTATGTACACCACAGGGAAATGTTTTAAAATGCATAATTACATTTAAAAAGGCTAAACATCACCCCCCTTTAGTCATTTATCAAAATTTACTAAATTATGCTCTGTATTTTACATTTTACTGAATAAATCAGATAGTTTAATTTACTGTTCATATACAGTACACGTTCACAAAAGATCAGACTAAAGTTGCAGTTATTATATCAGGAAGAAAACAAAAACAAAAATGAAGAGTGACTTTTTCAACAGATATCAAAAATAAAATGTAAAAAAAAACAAGCGTCTACCAATATTTGTTTCTGCAAACAATAAGCTAAAAATCACAGAACATGATTCAATCTGCAGGCCACCTGATTACTTGTTGTGTGTTGAAAAAAAATCCATCCTAATCCATTTAGGCAGTGCTATTGCATACAGATACATACATCTGCACATATCTCTGATACACATCAACAGAGAAAGAGGTTTAAAGAAGTGTTTTCCTTACCTGAGTGGGTGGCATGTCCTGAAAAGGCACCCTGCCACTGACCAGCTCACAGGCTACGATACCCAAACTGTAGATATCCGACTTTACTCCATAACCATGCAGGTCCTAGGGAGAGATAAACAGTGTTTACTCGTTGCAAACAAAAGTAAATCCCAGGTCATGTTGATGATCTGACCTGTCGCAGTAGTTCAGGACTGAGCCATGGCAGCAGGGCGGGGCTGTGGTGAGGCATGTCGAACACTGCTCGCATCCTCTTCCCCTCACGCATCATACTGTAAACACTGTGCAGCCCTGAGAGGTAGACGTGCCCCTCCCCCGACAGCAGAATGTGACTGGCCTTAACTCCCCTGAAGCAAAAAGACCAGGTAGGACAAAGGGACATTACATTAGTTATGGTTCAAATATAGTTTTTTTTTCTTGAAAACACTATTTTTATGTTGCAGTTTTCCTATTCTTCTGACCGATGAACGTAACCCATCCGATGCAGGTATTCTAACGCCTTAAGTACACCATACAGCAGGTATGCAATCAGGGATTCACTCATTCCATCAGGGAAATAGGTCCTTAGTAATGTGTCTGCAGAGCCTGAAGACAGAAGGAGAGGAAATCTCAGCACATCCAAGTTCCAACAGTGAACATGTAATTGAATGTATTCATGCATTAGAGGAAGCAGAGACGGACCATAAGCCATGAGTGGGGTCAAAACCCATAGTTGGCAGGAGGAGCTGAAAACGAGGCGAGAGGTCAGCAGGTTGGGGTGTCGGAAAAGTCTGCAGAGTAGAACCTCGTTCTAGGGTTTTAGACACAGAGACATTAATTATCAAAACTGGAGATGATAAATTAAATACATCATCAGCTGGATCATCCAAAGGAGTTATTAAATGACTTAGTAATAATCCATACAAAACTAAGCTCTAAAAATATAAATAATAATATAATTTCATGCTCTAAAGTGATTATTTAAACCAGTATTATTTGACGCATTTCAGTCCCTTTTGGCTGCATTAATCCGCCCCCCTCCCATCCTAAAAATAACCACTTTGTTATTTCCATTTAGTATGGGGAAGTGCAACTTTCATGGGATTTGGTTTGAGACCAGCATATTTGGAGCTGGTTCGAAGCAACAACATGAATACTGCTGCACCTTGTTTAGTAAACACATTAAAAAATATGGTGTATACAGCCATTGAGTCATAATGGAGGTCAACTGTATTCACACTGGGGATTTTGCTTAATATTTTTCATACTTTTTTTTCAGTATAGCATGAGAAAGGTCTTCAAAGTTAATTTTTTTACTTGTTTAATCCTCAGTAAAACCAGAAAATGCTAAAATATGCTCAGTATCACTGATTACATGAACATGACCTACAATAATGTTATTTAGACCTGTGGTATTACTTAAAAAAAAAAAAAGAAAAAAAAAAAAAAGACCTGTGGTATTACTAAGTTTACTTCAGTAATATTTCTGTTGTGTTTAGACAACAACCTATTCAATAATCAATACAAAAATTAAAACATGATGGGTAAGAATGATCTTACCATGAGCTGCAGCAGCTCCTCCTCGGTGCACTCATCCAGGTTGGTTTGTTTGAGGGCGACCAGCTGTCCAGTGGGTATGTGGCGCCCCATGTTCACCTGGCTCAGGTTGTTAAAACCCCTCCCTATGGCACATGTTTTGGTTTCATGCCAGGTGTTAATACTTGAAACATTGACAGTCAAATTGAGGTGTATGTTGCGACAGTCTTACCAAGCTCTGCGAGTATCTGGTAGTGAGCTGGCTCAGCTGACAGCCCTGTGAGGTCATCACCACCAGCCGGCCCTTGCAGAGTGTATTCAGAACCATCTGAGCTCTGCATTGATGCACATATATCCACACAGTTTATACTTCTACACTATCTTTTTATTTCAGTCTGAAAAAGTAAGTCCCTATTATTCACAGCCTTCAACTTTCATAGTATTACTAACATTTGTTCCTAAACATGGACAACTGCTCTGTAACAACCTTTTAATCTTCACCGACATATGTGGCCACACAGGAAGAATGCTGCCACCAGATGGCACCGTGACACAGAGTATGGCCATGGGGTGGGGGATGCTTGCCATTTAAGTGATCAGACAAATATTTGGGACAGAGGAAACAGCCTTTCATTCAGCATCACACTCCTGCTGGGATTTCCGACGAAGCCTCTTTTTAAAAACACACCTGCTCAATGTGCTGTTTTTATTTGTCACCTTCCTGACTGCCCCAGCATGTTGTCTGTATTATCATTCATTCATTCTTTCATTCATTATCATTCTGGGAAATGATAGTCATGTTCATATTTAACCGAAGACAAAAAACTGTCAGGTGAAGTCATGCGTATGACATTTTCCATCCAAGACCATCAGCTTCAGAAAGTGGGTCATTCCATATAAACTCAGAAGGGCAAGTCATGTCATGGAATTTCTGAAACAAAAATCACCGAAAGACTCTACCCCAAACACTGGGTTTATCAAATTAGAACTATGTGTGTTTTGAGCCAAATGAACGGTCTGAAATTTGTATTGAACAGCCATGAAACCCTGAGGATCATTTATAAAATGTTACAGAATTAATATCTTCTGCATTTGGTCTTGGCATATAAAGGAACTACAGATACTGAGATATACCGTTTGGAAAAAATAAATAAAATTTAAAAAAAAAAAAAAAATATATATATATATATATATATATATATATATATATATATATATATATATATAAATAAAACATAATATAGTTCTATTTTAGTTCAAATTAAAGCAATTTTACCTGCAAAAGATTACCATTGCTTTTTCTATCAGCTGCTTACATATGCAATTTAGAAAATGACATAAGAAATGTGTTTGAGATGAAAAGCCCATAATAGGCCGATGATATATATCTAGATTTCCCAGAAGGATTATTCAAATGTCCTTTATTTTTTATGGTTAAGTGATATTTACTGATAATATTAAAAATGGCACAGTATTGGGAATAAAGCCTTATAACTTTTAAAGATTGCATTAACTTAATAAAGGTTTTCACAGTGATTTGTTGAAGAAAATCCATGACATGAACTTTAAAGTCCTTGCAGGTTTGGAGGAACTCAACCCGGTGCATCATTTTCTAAATGTGATGGCCTTTAAAAAAACGTAAGGGTACAGCGCTGCAGTGGTGATATAAGATGCTGCTTGTTGATAACATGATGGAAAAGCATCAGCGTGATGCGTGTTTCCATGCTGACAACATCTTGACTACTGACCAGGAACTGGTGGCTGGTGTCCTCATAGCACTCCTCTATGTCCATGGGCTGGACCTGAGCGTGGGAGATGCAGGAACAGTCCTGGTGAAGGGGGGGAGGAGCACAGGTGAGACATGCCCTAAAGGAAGGCGGGTAAGTGAGGAGGAAGAGGAGTGAGGAGGAGGACATGAAGCTGAAGCTCAGGAGTTGGGAAGCGGGAGGTGAAAATGTTACACTGCCATCTCAGAAAGAGTGGGAGTGTTCAGGATGAGGAGAGTAGCAAGCATCAGGAAACACAGCTATGTAGGCACTTGGGGTGTTTTATCAGAAGTGATGAGTGCAGACAGAATAAGAAGGATGATAACAGATGAACAAGTGTCCCAACAGAGGAAGATAACAGCTGCAAACATTATTAGACATGTCCATTATTCACAGATCACTGCAGCAGTGTCACACTTTCCAACACATGGATAAATATATTTATTGACAGTGAAGATGCAGCACTTTGCAGGAGTTAGGGAGCCAGTTGTCAAAGCTCAGCCACACTAACTACATGAGTTATTTTGACAAAATTCTTTTGACTGACAATTGATATTACTATTATTACTGTTTGTATGCATTTGTATTTAGCATTAATTAATTCATTATTTAGTTGTTCTTATGTTAATAGTTATTTTTGTACTGAGTGATTCTTTATTTTCCATTATTACATGATTTTCATCTTGAAAATAATATACAGTATGTAAGTATAGTATATAGGCTGATATATTCATCGTGCATTCATATCTGGAATCTAAGGCTGAATTTCCCATATCCACCAGAGGCATCAGCGGGAGCCAACTGAACCGTGACTACATGTACTAGGTCACAACCCAGAGACACGAACGTATAGGAACAAAAACACATGCATGCTGCATATTTTTCTTACCAAGAAAGACATGGAGTCCTTTTGGCGATGATAAAATCTCGGGATCTGACATTCATCCGCTCAGAGGCTGCAGGAAATGGAGCGGGACGGAGGCAAACAGAGGGATGGAGCGCAGCACAGACACACAAAGACACGGTGTAATATGAGACAAGGCGAAATCCCCCCACGAAACGAGAAAGCAGTCAGCATCTATCCACCCATCCAAACTCAGTCAACCATCCATTCATCCGCCTGCAGCTTACCTGGCTGCATCAGCTGACACGGATGTTGAGATCTGAGGAAATAAGAGGACAGTCAACAGAGATACGCGTCCATTCATAAAATCTGACGGTGTTTTCATTCAATAACAGGTCAGATTTTATTTACGTTCCACCCTGCTTTTTATGATGCCCCGAAAGGCAGCCCTGACCACTGTGAAAAGAAGCTAAAAATACAATTCGCGATGTAATTCAATTCCACTTTAAGGCAGCCATTTTTAGTTACAGACAAACATTTATCATTCCTTCATTAAACACGTCTATTACTAAACACTATCGTATCTCGTTTCGAATCTTTTTTTTTTTACTGTATAAAGCGATCATGGGAGGAAACCAAAATTCAAGGGTTCTGTCCTCCTGCTCTTTCTCAACGCAAAGTACATTTTCATTTTGTAACTTAAATAACTCTATATTGCGTGCACAACACACATTGAGCTAACTTCACTGAATTAGCAGCTGCCTTCATGTAAAAAAGAAGCTGCTTACCTTCTGTCGACAGCCGAAGTAAACAAAATAATACAAAACACACTGTGATATTCTCACCGACGTCTTATCTAGAAGGTTCATATGCGCTTACTTTGGTCAAAAATATACCGTGTGTCTATATGTGGCGGGTTGTGTGTATGTGTGTGCACTACTTTTAACGCGAATCGGGTCGGAAGAAACCTTTGACAAACAGGACTTTTAATTTGACACAGATACGAGGCGCACGCCAATGACGTCATCGCGTTCGTCGCATGTTAAAAATGTAAACGCTTGCTGCACGTCCCCAACCCTTCCCTATTGTTTGAGATTTTCGGACACAGACCCACGATCACAGCCACAGGAGCTACTCATGCTGTGGATTAATATTGACATAAGGTGAGTGCCATTGGAATAAATCCATCGTTGATATTACATATATGTATATATATATTGTTGTTTTTTTACAAAAATGATTTCATGTTCAGATCGGGATGGCGTTATGTTAGCAAATGCTAACGTTTACGTCGAACTGTCATCATCGCCTCGCAGAGGATCAATTTCACCTTCATTCTGTTTAATGAGCTGACATAGTTTATCATGATCCACTTGGCCACCTTCAAATTGCACTAATTTAGTTGTAGTTGTTAGCTAGTGTGTTCCGTTTTTCTGTAACATCGGGGGATTATAACGGTTTTAGTTTAGTTAATCCATGGATTGTATTTACCATCAGTGTAACAGGAAGTGTCAAAAAAATCTCACGCTACAGGCTAAAAAAAAACCTTTCCCCCCTACAACCGGCAAAACTGCATTTCTAAGTCTCAGGAGGTAAATGGTGGGGCTAAAATACTGTAAAGGTAGTTGGGTGATGGATGATTGAATATGTCAAGCAAATGCTGTGGGGTAAAACACACATTTTTGTCTCTGACGTGTTACTCTACAAGGATATTGTTAATAGTGAAATAATGATAGTTTAACATCGTACGTGTTAAATGTACTTAGTTACAGGTGAAACAACCAACCTTCATGTAAGAAATGCAAATGTGGAAATAGACTGACACTATTTACCACCAACACATTCCTCTGTGTTTACGTCATTGTCCAGTGTGTCTTGTTAGAAGGAAAAGCATATAATTTACATTTATTCCACTAAAGTGGAAGAGGGAAGTGTATCTACTTGTAGCTGCCTCTTAATAGTTGTTTAAAAACTTGTGACGTTTACTTAATTAAATGCGAGTCTGCATGTTTTCTGATTCCACAGCCAACTTCAAGACTGAAGGTTTACTTCAGCAGCTGGTTAGTGGTGGAGATTGACAGGCATGGGTGTTTGTTATGATATACTGAAGCTTTCAGTAAAAATATATCGGCATAAAACATTTTTGAGGGGGGTTTAAAATGCATCCCCAGGTTCCAGTGTCTGATCTTAAATAGGCCGAGTGCAGTTGTGCTACGATGCAGCACAAATTAATGAACTGAAAAACGTGAAATCAATAAAAGCTGACCGAGACATCTTCTCATAAAGAACTGTCAGATTTTAGCATTTGTTCTGACAGACTTTGTTGTTGGTCACTGTTGTTGAGAGCATCATCCACTGATTAAACATGACAGAGGTGAAGTGAGTGTTAGACTGATGTAAGCAGACAGTCTCTTCTGGGAGGGCTGTGAAAGGCTGATGGGTTGAATGTTGTCACATGTGGTTTGGAGAGATACTTAAAGGTTAGAGCCACACTGCTGGACTGGAATTTTATATGCTGATGTTCCTCTATACTTATCTGAAAACCATTTTAGTATTGTAGTCTTGTTTTATTGACCAGAGCAAAATGTACAGTCTGTGTGGGCAGGGGAATGCAAACCAGTCTAATCCAATCTAAACTCTAAATGTATTAAACTTAATTATGTCTGGTACTGTAAATACACTAGAGCAGGCCACGTGAAAAATAAAGAAATCAAGATCTGAAATATTGTAATCGGCGTGTTAAACAATCAAGGCTGTCTGACTGAGTGTTACTCATGAGATGACTCAGAAGCACAGTGACATTTCTAATCGCAGAACACGGGCTCATGCTCGTTAAAGCTGCTACTTTGCATGTATTTCTCTGTATCTATTCAGAATATTACATGTCAATTTATTTTGTGAGTCACAATTTGATTTTGAGTTGATCTCTTTTCTTAAAAGCCTCATGGAAATGGTGACACCGTCTTCCCAAATCCATGTTTATTCCAGTGTAAGTCAATCAATATCAGAGTCCCTGAAGGTCAATGACCGTATTTGCCTCTAATCCTCAGCATTATGTTGAGGCTGTAACCTCCTTCATAGAGAAAACCATTTCATGCTGTCTGTTATGTAAGCAGAGGATGAATGTTGCCCAAGGACTCTGTGCTTCCACCGACATGCTTTCCGATCCCACACAGATATACATGTACGTCTGCGTGCATGAGCTAAGTGCGCGCTTCAGTTACACAGATGGCACAGAGGTCAGTGAGGATGGTAGGATAGAATCAAGATGACATTGCTCTGTTAAAAACAGTTTGTTGTGTTATCAGTTCTGTCTGTGTTCATCCCTTTAAGACAGAGTATCCACATCACCATCTCATTCCTCCGGTCATCCTTTTAAGCCAAATAAGTTTCCCCAGAGAGATCAGCAACAGGATGTGGGAGGACTCCGTTTTAATCCCTCAGCCCTCCCTTAAAACATGTGGCATATAAGGAGGAGTTAGTGTAGCTCTACTGGTTACTGGCTACTGAATGATTTTTGTGCGTTTGTCAAATTGACCTTGTCAGATGAGGATACAGAAGTGAGTGGAAATCTTTCACAATGTCAAACTGTGGGAGGATTTTATTTTTCATCTGTATGTAAATAGCAGCAGCAACCGAGTTGGAAGAATAAACAGTAAATGTTGAATATTGTCAACTGAAAGCAAACAGATGTTATTTATTCTGTCCCACAACACAAATTCATGAGAACCTGACTGATCCTTTTGGATTGGTCATGGGATTCTAGAGGGATTCCCGCATGATAGGAGTCATGTCACTGTTCATCACCTGACTAGGACAGGGCAGGAACATTTCTACAGCGGAGTGTGGGAATGGGAATCACAATGCTTGGAGGGTTTTTTTGTTGTTGTTTTTTTTACATCCATACTTTATGATACGAAATCAGCCGAAAATTATCTATTTTGCCATGGGAGAGGAATAATTCTTCTGGTTTGGAACATAATAGTATTTCTGTGAAAGTACCAGATGACAAGAATAACATATATTCACTTGTCTCTTAGGTGAAGCTGTGTGTGGGGGCCACCGATCAATTTTAAGAACAGGATGTGATGTCACAGCGTTAGCAGCTCCCATTTTCCCTGTCCAGAGCCAATTTGTGAGTGGGGAGCCCTTCCCCGCTCTGTGGACAGGACATGTTTGAAGCAAAACCACGGGTGGTGGAGAAGAAAGAGTCGAGCACTGAGACAGGTAAGTTGTTTTAGATGTGGATAAAATAAATGATCAGGCACCAGTATGATGAAAAATGGATTTATCTTCACAATAAATAAACCGTTTTTTTCCTCCTGTAAACCATGCCTTACAGTGTGTTATGTCATTGAGTCTGATGCTATTGTTAGTCCCATGTGTCCTAGTAAACCACATGTTTGCTCAAGTGGAAGGACATTGGATTGTACAGCACTTTCCAAATCAGACAGATTTGAATGAAGCTCCTACTCCCTCTGATTTCAGCCAGTATATTTAATTTAACTGTTACGAGAAATTTCTATTGATCCAAATTGAATTCCAGGGGTCCTGAACCCAAGGTATAAAAAAATATATTGGCTTAATGTGACTGGAAGATGTTGTCTTTTGTGCTTCAATAAAAATGAAAAAAAAAAAACATTTTTTTAAAAGCTAATAAAATACACAACTATGACACTTGATCATCATAGTGTATGGATATTAAACCTACTTGCTTATTTCTGTTCAGATGAAGGGCTGGGCAGCAGTGGGAAGCATTTCGGCTCCAACTCTGTGGGCTCTGGTTCGGCTGGCTCTGGATCCTTGTACCTGTCAGACAGCCAGGACTGGGTGGTTTCCCCCAGCTGCTCTCCTCCTGATGAAGCCCCGGTCCAACACAGCGCCATCTCCCCTATGCTGGCCGAGGAAACTTTCCGCTACATGAGTAAGTGTATCCACCTGTGGTTTAAAGCAATATTTATGCTGTTGAGTGATTTATAAGCATTTTGGGTCAGTTGTGTCTTCAAAATAGCAAATTACCTCTTTAGTTGTCTTTGACATCTTTTGATTGGTTAAGCCTGTGATGACATCAGTGAGCAGATGGTGCGTTTCTGTCTCGGTGCATTAAACACGTGAGGGATTCATGTTATTCCTCACATCCTCTTCAATTAGAATCACTGGGATTTACAGTGGATATTATTTGGCACATGAGTTGTCATTGTGTATATGTGTGTGCGCATGCCCTAGACAACTTTAAGTGTGTGTGTGTGTGTGTGTTTGAGAGAGGGAGACAGACAGTGAGCAAGAGGAATCTAGAGTTAAGTGGAGCCGAGTTGAAAGCCAGGGCCACAGTCACGGGACAGAGACAGAAGGGGGGAAGCAGAGTGGGAAGACGGGACAGCAGAAGGGTGACATGCCGCTTTTAAACATCAACAATGAGGACACATATGAACATTTCGCTGTGGAAGGTGAGTGGAGGATAGATATGTGAGCCGGTGTGACTGTAGAACAGATTCTTTATGTCTGCAAGGTCAGAAAAGGTATTGCGAGAAGGAGGGGGAAGGTTGCATCATGTACTGTATGTGTGAGTTGCTGTGTTGAAAAACAGGAAATGGGCGGATTTGAATGAGTGTTTACATTCAAGTGAGGTCGTGCAACAACTTCCTATGTTGTGCACAGTCTCTGTCAGATATCCCTGCATTTGGTTGCATTGTCAGAGTATGTTGTGCTTTATTTTTTCTTTAGTCTTTCAAAATAGCCATAAAAACAAGGGCCTGACCTGGTATTTTTTTTCCCCAGCGTATAAATAACACCAGCGTTTCCCACGTTCTGACATTCCATGTTTTATTAACGGTTGACCTACTGTGCCTGCCTTTCAGTTTGAAGGGGAACTCACTTAGATCTCATGCATTAACGTCCTGCCTCCAGTACACTACAGTTTCAGGAAGGTGCATAATGACTTCATGGTTCTGTATTTCCTCGATATTAGCTCGTTGAGTAAACATATATTGTATACTCTAATGTGATCTTGTATAGTCATGATAAAAAGCACTGTGGCCTGTGTGTATATTTGCCCTTGCACATCTATCAGAGGTACAGTAAGGGGAGTCTAGGCGTCAGATTGCTGCTCAGTGATACATTTGCTCCACTTCTGCAGTGGAACATCTGAAGTACCCTATAAATAGTGCCCAATGCTCTTCGTGAGGTATTTTAATATCCATGTGCCTGTGTAATGTAAAGAAAACACTTCCTTTATATAAGGAGGCATTTAAATACTCAAAGGATTGTGGTTTATTCTGATCATCCATTAATAATTCACTGTTGCTATATCATGACACGCGTACCTGAAGTGTCAGGTGTCGCATTTTTGAGTCATGTTGTGAAATCAGAGCAGGGAGCTGTACCAAACAAACCTGGCTGGAATGCTGTAAGAGCAGCAAAAATTCAGTTTAATGTACAAGCCATTTTCCAGACATGCTCAGTGTAATTCTAATGTTGAGGTCCCTATGAGTGCTTACGCTGATGTCCTGTAGAAACTGGTGTCGCATTATCAAGACTCAGGGTGTGTTTGACAAACTAAGTCTAAGTGCAAAGATACTGTAATTAAACTGAGGAATAGTAGTGGTGAAAGACCAATTACAGGACATTTAAGTGTTCAGTGCAGGTTGAAATGAGTGTAATCCATATAAGTCAATATATAATAGTGAAAGTGAAATGCACGTCAAGTTCTTAGATTATTACCTTCTGTAAAATAAGAGCTCAACAAAGTGTCAAATACCCACAAACACGACCTTTGCCCTTGCCTTCAACTTTCATTTACATACAACTGATTAACAGTTCACCCTCTGACACCATTGGATAATGCACATTTGCCAGGGTTTATGGTGCCAAAGGTTCATCTGCCCTTGAATCTAAATCTCTGTAGCATCTCTTAACAAGTCACCCATTGACCAATGTACTGTGTTCTTTGTCCAACAATCAATAATAAAATGATTATAATATCAAACGTTCCTACTCTGCAACTTATTGACTTTCTCAAGAAAAAGTGACATGATCATCTCTATAACTGCAGTTATATGCTGTGCAGTAATATAAACGGGTGCGTGTGAGACCAAAATAACTCCCATGAGCAGAGGTTATTTTAATATCTGCAGTCATTGTTGGAGAGATGTGCAGTGTCCACATCCACAGGTCACCGTGGGCCTCAGATTACTGAACGGCACTCATCCATTTGAGCAGCTGTCTAGTACTATTTACTGCGCATAATCCCTCCTGTGACAATTACACATTTACAAAAGGACTCAAGCTGCAAAGAGCAAACGCAGCATAAAAATATAAAGGCATAAATTAGGTGCAGAGGTTCAAAGCCTTTTTGTTGGAGCTAATGACTTCACCATTAGCATTGCCCTTTTTCTTCAAACAGGTGAAAGAGGGAGCGGTGCAGCGCTGGTGACACACATTCAGGTGCTAAACAATCAATGTGTAGATCCGCCGACTCAGTCTCAACGAACTAATGTTTCTACATGATGATGTATTGATGCTCCAGCTCTCTCACCCTCTGCTTCCTTCTCTTTCTCTGCTACTCTTTTCCTCTTTTAGTCTCAGGATGAGCAGATTGCTTCTAAGCTTTTTGAACTGGTTTCCTTCCCTTCTTTTCTCTCTTTGTCTCCAGCGTATCTCGCTTTGGAGCCCTCCTCTTATTCCCATCCCGGCTCTCAGAGCCTCTCCAAAGGTATCTCCCTCTCTCTCTCTCTGCCTGTTCTACTCTCTGACTCCCTGATTTAGCTCCAGTGTGAGAGAGGGGCTTCAGTCTCGATCTCGACTATCCTCTGGACACCCCCAGAGTCACAGACCTGAAGCCCCTCTCTGCTTTCTGCATGTAGATGGCAATAGACATGAGATTTGCCTAGTATAGGTCTGCTATGTTAGACAACCTTTAGTTTTATAGGACCGTGTAGTGTGTGTGGAGTATCATGAAGTTATGGTGAATCATTACTATTGTCAGACCACTAACAACCACATTACATCTCAAAGTACTTGCTGTATCATCAGTAATGTCTCCTAGTATTCAGTTGAACCAGGTGAAAACTGGCTGCTGATGAAACTTAAAGAAATGCACAGAAAATAACATTAATATGAAGCTGTTTGAGTTGCTTGTGGTCTGAATATTTTATTTGGTCCCGATTGAAGCTGGCATGATACAGAAGTGTGTTTAGGGTGATGTGATGTATCATCTGTGTTTCGAGGTGGTCGTCCCTGAGGGCATAATTTGCATGAGTGTGTGTGTGGGAATTTCCTTGTTCGTTTCTTATTAGACAACTCTTTTCTCTTGTTTCTCAGTCCTCAGTGCTGATCGTGTGGAGCAGATGACCAAGACGTACAATGACCTGGACGTGGTCACACACCTTTTGGCTGAGGTAGGTTTTATGTTTACGACTTTACAGTACTTCATTTACATAAACACTGTTTCACTGTTCAATATATTTGAAATGTAAATCTCAAATGAGCCACATTTCTGCATACTCTTAAAAAATATGAAAGCCTTCCTTATCAGCAGGTTTTTGGTTACGGGAAATATTGAAATATTCTAGACTAAGGATCATCTTTACGTAGATGACCACTAAGCAGTAATATCTAATTATCTGTTTGACGCTGTGCTTTTCTTGGACAGCGGGACAGAGACCTGGAGCTGGCAGCTCGCATCGGTCAGTCCCTTCTGCAGAGGAACCACCTGCTACAGGAACGCAATGAGGCCTTAGAGGAGCAGCTAGCACAGTCCCTGGACCAGGTACCTTAAAGAGTCTTAAAAGTTTTGAAGATACAATTCAGCATGTAACACCTTAAAAGGTCTTTAAAGGTATTAAATGTAATATCGTAGGTCTTATGTTATGTTGCCATAAACTTGTTATCTGTATTGTGTTTGAATGTGTCCAAGCCATCACAAAAGTAATGTTAGTCAACCAATCCAACAATGTATATGGAAGTTATGAACCAATTATTGCAAACGTAGCCCCGAGTGAGATATGACTCTGAACCAAGGCAAGAAAATAAATTAATGTTTATAACCATCTTTTTGCCAGTATGGCCATGAAATGGAAATTAAATTCAGTTATAGGTAGTATTTAAAGGTCTTAAGACAATCTTAAATTTAACTTGTGGAAACCTGTAGAAACCCTGCTGAACATGAACAGGCTAATTCTGGCCACATTTCATGGGGGGGTTCAAACCTGTTGTAAATTACTAATTTTAAGTCCACTGAAACTTTAGATATACAAGCATTGGTCACACAAAGGAATACATAAAAGCATGAAAATGTAATAAAACTTCCACTAATGATGAGTCTGCTCTCAGCATGGCCCACTCAACACTAACAATCCTGAAAGTACTTCCATTGAAAGGGTCTTAATGTAATCCCTGTTATGGCTGCCATACCGTATGTGTTGACCAGGTTCACCAGCTGCAACATGAGCTCAGTAAGAAGGATGAGTTGCTTCGGATGGTGGCCAATGCATCAGAGGAAAGCGAGACAGACTCCAGCGTTTCAACACCACAGCGGCAAATGCAGCTTCCAGGAGGAATCGCCACGGCGGCAGCTGCCCTCAGTCAGCTGGAGTCACTGCAAAATAAGCTGCAGGAGCTGGAGGAGGAGAATCTGTCACTCAGGTCTGAGGTAAGAGGTTTTCAGACAGCTCGATTGACTTCAGTGTGTGTCCAAAATGTGTCCCAGAGTGGTAACCTTCAGAAACTTCATCTATTTTCAGGCGTGTCAGCTGAAGAGAGACACAATCAGCTACGAGGAGAAGGAGCAGCAGCTGGTCAATGACTGTGTGAAGGAGCTTCGTGAGTTGGATCACACACCTGCACAAGTTCAGAAGGCACCGTCACAAGCCTCTTGTGCTAATTTTAACTTTGTCTGTGTTTGCCTTTGTTTCAGGTGAGTCCAACAGCCAGATGGTCTGTCTGACTGATGAACTGTCTCAGAAGAACGAGGAGCTGCTCAGACACCAGGAGGAAATAGCTCAGCTGCTCTCTCAGATTGTAGAATTACAGCACAGAGTCAAAGAGGTCAGAATAGAGCAGATTATTCTAGTTTTAAAAATTGTATACACTTTTACCGTCATATTTCAGTTGCAATTTCTGTTCAGTTTCGTGGTTTTGAAAAAAAATATCTATATTTTTAGTTCTTAATTTTCATTTTCTGAGGTAGAGGTAGAATGCAGTGTTGTGGATTATACTTTTATTATATGCACATAATGGAGAAAAAACATTTATACGAATTTTGGATATTCTATGATAGTGCATATAAGAGCATGTCTTAACATTTGTGTTCCTTTTGTAGCTGGCGCTGGAGAAAGAGGAGCTGAGGATCCACCTACAGGCTTCTAAAGATGCCCAGAGACAGCTGACAGCAGAGGTACAACTGGTTGCACATGATATTGTTTAATTTAATTCAGTGATTGTCTGAATAAACAGAATCACTTCTACGACTCCTTTTGTGCTATTATTGTGTGTGCCTTGCAGCTGAATGAGCTGGCAGAGAGAAACGCAGAGTGTGTTGAGATGCTCCATGAGTCTCAAGAGGAGATCAAAGAGCTTCGCAGTAAAAACACTCCCTCTACTGGTATGCGACGGCACCTTTCCTACGGCCTTTACCCCATGGTGAGAGGAACACCTTGGAACGACACACATTTTTCACTTGCAGTTTCATCCTTCAACTGGATAAAAAGTGCCTCTTCTATATGAGCCTGTGTTTTCGTGTGTATGCAGGACTCTCTTGCTGCAGAAATTGAGGGCACCATGAGGAGAGAGCTGAGTATAGAGGAAGAGACTGCTTTCCAGGACCAAAGGTCAAAAATTCAAAACATGTAAAAATGTGATAACTAGGATTTCTCAGTGAAAACGTCATCATTTTTCTGTAGTGTTCAGTGACTGGAACAGGTGGAAGATCAGCAGTACAATTTTTCTTTCACATGTAGAAATAGTTAAACCATGATGTAAATTAGCAAATAGCTTAATCCAGTATCTTCTGCCAACTTTACCCGATACGATCGATGGGTGACAGCAGTGGTTTGGTTAGATTTCCTTCCTTTTAATACTTAATTCTGTTCCTCTAGATGGATTCATTGTTCAGTGTTATCCTCTTTCACAAAACATAAGGTGGTAGATTCTTAATATATTTATGATTTGTGGTCATTTTCTGTAACCCTTTCTTTCCCATTCTCTAACTTATGCAGAATTTCCCAGAAGCGAGTCTTCCAAACGGTTCGCTCCATCAATGCATCAACAGCAAAAGCAGCCTCTGCCACGCCTCCCATTCCTGGTTCGGGGCAAAGCTCTCTAGTGATGACTGCACAACCCTTCCAGTCTGCTCAGGGGTATATTACACACACACTACCAGTATCTATTGAGGACAATACTGACTTTCATTTTCCACATGTGTTATTTTTCCATTAATTCAGCTCACAAAGTGTTGTAATGTTTGCAGAGAGGAGGTAAAAATGGGGCAGCCGGGCTCACCGGGTGGAAATGACCTCACCAGAGCCCTGCATCGACTGTCACTGCGGCGACAGAACTTCTTGTGTGAACGGCAATTCTTTCAGGCGGAACGTGAAAAGAAGCTGCAGGCTCTAATAGCAGCAGATGTAGATGGGGAGAGCAGTGGCTGCAGTTCACCCATGGGCAGTGTGATGTCATCCTTCTCCAACCTGTCAGAGCTCTCCTTCAGCTCCAGTGTTTTTAAGACTTTCTTACCAGAGAAACTGCAGATTGTCAAGCCCATGGAAGGTGAAACTTATTCCTCAGACATTTAAAAATCAAATTTTTCTTACTTTTACTCCCTTTTAAATAGTTTTTCCTTTAAAATGTTGTAAAAATGCATGTTGATCAGTTTTCCCAAAAACTACTTACTGCTAAATGCATTTAGTTTACTCCGAAAGGGGAAGGAAAGTTTAAGATACTCTAGTTCAAAATCACTGAAATTAATTGACAATTGAAAAATGTTGGTATTACTTTGACAACTCATCTTATAAAATATCTCTGTGCCAGGTTCACTGACACTCCACCACTGGCAGCAACTGGCCAAACCACACCTGGCCACCATCCTGGACCCTCACCCTGGAGTGGTGACGAAGGGTTTCCGCCCCCTGGCCCAGGATGCTGTGTACCGACTGTCTGACATGGAAGAGGATGAGGAGGATGAAGAAGACAGAGAGAGAAGTTTTGGCATCCCAGAGAAGGGGGTATCTGAGCAGGGGAAAGATGAAGACGATGAAGAGGAGGAAGGCGGCATCACATTCAAAGTGCGATGCTCATCTACACCAGATGAGAGAAAAGACAGGAAGCATGCGGTGTCACTTGTTTCACCTCTCGCCTCCACCTTGCCACCATCATCATCCTCCCTCAGACCTGATCTCTGCCTGAACCCAAGCCCATGCCCTGTCACAGAGAAGTCTAATGCATCACCTCAGCCCATTCCAGGAACCTCTGTAGGAGTGGTTCAGTCAAATCAAATTAACACCTCAACATCTACAGTCACATCCTCCTCAGGTAAATAATTAGTCAGAATCAGTATTCTGAGTAGATATATTTCTCCATCATAGCCATGTACATTAAGAATATTTATTTCTCCTTTCCTGTTCAGTCCAAAATCCAGGGAAGTGTCAGAGCTCCACTTTCTCTACCTACACCTTCACCACCTGCCGCATCCTGCACCCAACTGATGTCACACAGGTTACCCCCAGGTACATGAACTGGAGATGTTAGCTTTCATGTAGCACAACAGTAAAGAATAGCAGCACATTAAAGACCAAGAGTCATGGAACATCTGATATGTTGAGAAAAATATCGGTCAATACAAGTTCATTATGTCTTAAGCATGAGGTTTCAGGTCATTCTCAACATCTTAAGTACAGCTTAGAATAAGAAGTCAGTCAAGTTATCAAGTTGTATCACTTTTAGATGTCTTATGGAAGTAAGAAAAAGTTCTACCGATTGCACTGTACTATAAAGTGGACATTGAACCAAAAGATTCAATGTCTGGTCACACTTTTAATTTACTGCCTGCTGCTCAGTGTGTTATGAAAAGCCTGATTTAGGAACTTTAGACATAATACATGTAATATCACCAAAAGCCTCGTTTGACAACTATCAGAAGCAATTTTAATTACTAAAATCGCACAAAGGAGCGAGGAATTACGGCAATTTTAAATCCACCACAGAGACAGAACTGACGCACCTGTTGATATTTGTCACATATTGGGTATAGTAGTTCTGTGTATGCATGCTGATTAACACACGGATAATGTGGAAAAGGTAACTCACCTAAAGTCGTGAAGCCGGTGCACTCAGTAGAAGCCGTGTTGCTAAACTTTGTACCGTGTCTGAAACTTCAGGCTCTCATTTTCTGCTCCTGGTGTCTTTGGTTCTGCCATGTTTCGTAACTTAGAGGTACATTTTCTTCTGACTGTCCTTTTTCAGCGAAGTAACTGCGTTGTTCAACCATAGCTCCCCCTGGCGTTCAAACTGAGAAGTGCCGTACATTCAGGCAAAAGTTCAAACGCGGGTCATATTCTATTTATAACATTCCTTGCGGACCAATTAAAATGTAGTTGACTCCTGCTTCACGCTATCAATATTTATGGCACAATATGAGTATTATTTTAGCTAACTTTGTAACACAGTGTTAGCGTCCTGCCAAATGCATCTAAGCTAACCTAGCCTACTAATGCTATTCTCATAATTAAATGCCATTCGGTCCAAAAGGTAAATTCCACCCATCTTCCTCACGTCTCTTTTCTTGGGTAAAGGTGTACAATTGAGATGTTTTACTGGCACAAATAAAACTGCTTGTTCTGCCATGGTTTGAATCCAGTATTACCTCCTGAGCTCAGTTAGCTTCTGAAAGTGTGTCTTCCTGTGGGCGGAGCATCAGACTCCAGTGGGTGGAGCACACGAAGCTATGATGACAGAGTTGTGCTTTTGTGACCTGCTCATTTCTGTTTGTCCTATCGATGACCAATGCGGGCAAATTAGGTTTTCTGTTTCCCATTCCACATATTTCAATAACTGCAAGTAAAAGTGATTTCCGGTGAATTGCAAATACACACCATCACCAAATAGCCTTCTAAAGAACTCCTCCAACTCCAATAATGAATTTTCATGTCTACTATAAATACATTATTTCTGAATTGTGTCTGGTTTCTCTTCATATCCTGTGCTTTTTGACAGTGGGTTTTAAATAGGATTTTAAGGCTATAGTGAACCTAATACTTCATGGTCTTAAAAACGGTGTGATGGTAAATTGTTGGAAACCTGTAGAAGTTTGATCTGTTGCACTTTTTCACCTTCTCAGCTGCCAGTCGTCTCTATTGGTCAACACTCCCAGCTCTATGAGGACAGGTCCCAGTACTCCTGTGACTCCCTGCAGACTCAGCCTTGGTGACTGCTTCCCCCCTCGGCGCTCTCCTGCGCCCCCCAGTGGCCTTGCTAAGCTGGTCTTGGAGAGGGGAATTTCTGCACAAGTTTCAACAGATACGCCTCCACCCTCCCCAAAACCCCCCCCAAAGCAACAGTTGTTCCAGCTTCTTCCAGGCACCCCTCCTAACTCCCCCTCTCACTCGCCTACTCCCTCTCCTGTGCCCATGGAGTCACGTCAGCACCCAGCTGATAATTTCCTTGCCTCGCGACCAGCAGAGCTCTTCCTCCAGGACGTTTACGGGTTGAACCTGGGCCGTGCCCCTCACCCTGACCTTCCAAGCCCATCACAGGAAACATCAGCCCCTATTCCCAAATCTGGTCGCACTAAGCCAGACTTGGTTAATGTGGGCCTTGTGGAGAGGCTTCGCAGAATGGGTTTCACTAAGGTCCTCCATGGTACAGAGTCTGGGGGTGCAGTACCACGCCAGGATTCTGCTACATTTGTGTCAGCAGGTGGAGGTAGCCTGTTGGACGGTCTAAGGCGCAACCAGAGCCTCCCGGCCATGATTGGTGCAAGAGCACCAAAGTCATTAAGTAATGCGACACCTGGTCCCCCCCACCCTACCTCCCTCGCCCTCCCTCCACCACCTTGGGGGAACCTCAAAGAACGGCGAAGGCCTCTTGCTTCCATCTCTCATGTCCCATCAAGTTCAACCAAACACTGAATGGAAGAGGCAAACACACTCAAGACATGAACCTCCTCAAGCCCCTTCTCCCTGACCACTCCTCTCCTCCTTTCTGCCTTTGGAGAGTGGAGTTAGGGCCTCTAATGTCAGTCCCTCCTTTTTAATGACTTAATTTTAAAGCACAACTAAATTGAACTGACTGTTTTTAGCGATACCGCAGTGTCTGTGTAGATGTTTGCCATGATGCTAATTTCAAAAGCCTTAGCTTGCCTGTGGATTCAGCGCAGTACCTTCTCAGCAGTAGTTGTAATTAAGGTTCTGTAGATTTCCTGTGAGACTCTGGATGTTCAGAAGCACGTAGAAGGAGAAAGGGTAACATGTAAGTGGAAGATGGTTTGTGGAAGTGAAGAAGGGTAGAGACAGAATTGTAAGAGTTGTTTAATTTTTATTCATGTTGGAAGAAAAAGAAAGGGAAGGCTAGAAAAGAGAGGAACCATCCAGGGTCTTTTATAAAGGGCTTGTCCTTTTGGGGGTTGGAAAAGCTTTAGTTTTTAGGCAAATGGCACAAAGCTAGTAGAGTTTGTCAACTGAACATGCCCATTAGAAAAGGCTCATGGACATCAGCAAATAATTACATTGAAAAGAGAAGGGATAAGTTGCTAAAAAGGGCAAATGGCATTAAAGGCGCCATACTGCCAGGCTAATCTATTAAGACAGACCATGCATCTAACATGCCAGTATTATATTAGATTTTAATCTTGCACGGATGTTTGGTCCATGCACCGTGCCCCCTTTCCGTCCCCCTGCAAGTGTCTGTCTGCATGACACGTTTCAGTTTGTCCCAGCATGCACCTGCCTCACAGGCAGGTGGGGCCAGCCTGAGGGAATCCGGGTACCAAATCAGCAAAAGGATACAAGGCAAATGGGCCTCTTTACAGCCTTTTCCTTCAGGTCTTGTGCGTTTGTTTTTACTGGTTAAGAGGCCTTAAGTAGAAGCCAGCACTGTTCTGATTTGTGTTCCCATTTAAAGCCATGTTTGTACTGTAAATATTGGTTGCACTCAGTGGGATTTGGAGGTGTAGTTAGTTAACGATCATTGAATGAAAACATTTCGCTATAGAGGCCAATTGGAAATGAGAGCTTTTAGCCAACATTCTTTTCTCAGGCTTATGAAGCATTCAGGTTTAGTTTAAGAGGGAAAACCACTGACATATGACTTAAGTTGTTTATCACATTCAGGTTTATTTAAAAACTTTTTTTTTTCTCGTCTTGGTTTGAACTCAAGGCCATTGAGCACATCTAAAAGTCCAAAATATCCTGTTAACCTAATGGGGAAACTCAAAGCTATGTGCTTGAACCCTAGGTTGACCCCTGACCTTTCCATCATGAGTGCCGCTGTTCTTTTGTAAAGCCAGCCAGACTCACTCACGTATTATAATTGCACTTTTATTTTTTAACCATTGTTTTACTGACATGACTATTTGAAATATATCAATTCTAACATATTAATGCTAAGTTTAGTATAATGTGTGCCTGTTGCTAATATTGGCTAACATTTGGTCATAAGAGTTTAATATATGTAGCAGTTGTGTTTTCCATGTGTAAAAGCCCACATAAGGGAAGTAATTTTAAGCTAAAAACGTTTTTTGTTTTTTAATAAATCCACTTCTCTGGCTCATACTTGTGGTTTATGTAAGGCATTTTGTGAGAGTTCGCTATAATACACTGTATTAAACAATTGAAGAAAAGCTTCAGGTTCATGTGGGAGGATTAGAACAGAGGGAATGCACATTCTGACTGTTCACACCATAGGTTAGTTGTAGTTGTTAAATTAACTCAAATAAAATCCCTTTGCTTTCTGATGATGGGATCAGCGGTAGGAGGTTCAAGTCTGGTGAATGGTAAAATGCCCTATGACTTCTTCATGCCTCTTTTTTGAAAACGATGATCCTCTGTAAACTACTCATGGCTATGATTCAGTTGCCTCGTTTTTTTTTTAAATAAAGCAATGCAAATGAAACAAGTGACTAGATGGTTTATTTGAACTTGAACTGGATGTTGTGAGTGGAAATTGTGTCATGAACTTTCTTTTTCCCAGAAATAAAGCATAACCCAATTTTATTTGATCTTAATTGTGATATTTGAGTAGGTCTGAACGTTGAAGGTTAATCAGCCAAAACAAAATAAATTACAAAACATAACATTAGAATTGGAATAAAAATTGTTTAATTCCTTTTTCAGTAAAAAAAAAAAAGCACTATTTTGCCGACTTGTGTTTCCAGGTTAACCCATGTAAGGCAATGATTAATTTTAGAATTTAAAAGTCATTACAATAAAACCTCTCTTACATTACACAAAACATGAATCATTAGGCACATTGACACAAAATTCAAATGTCATCTGTTAATTTGAGCAATTAATTTTCATCATTCATGTTTTTACTGATAATTAATTAGACAATATCTAAATAAATAATTTATGACAAAAACTAAATAAATTCAGGTAAATAAAATATGATCTAAAACTAACTGGTGTATTAATCAAAAGTCAAATTGTTTGCAATTATTATCTTATTTAAAATCCTCAAATGGAACAGATTTTAATGCTGTCTGAACTTGAGCTGAACTGACCAAGAGCAAAGTCCAGCCCTACCCCAACCCCACTGCCCACCCCAAATACAGCGTAGAGTGGTTGAGTGAAATTAGCCCGAAAAGTGTGAAGGTGTGTCATGTTCTCAGCCACGCTGTAGAAGGCCAGCGTTCCTGCTGACAGGTCCAGGTAGATTCCCAGACGAGGGGAGTAGAAGACCGGTATCTCTTTCTTTTCATTGTCATGCATGGCTGAGCAGCAGGTGTCAGACAGCTCCAGGGTCCAGGATTGGGCATTGTAACCAAGCCCAGCTCTGGCGTCTGAGCCCTTTCTGTTCAGTGCCCCATAGGCCACACCCATTGAGGAGCCACGCCCCCTCCACTCCACCTCCCAGTAACAGCGCTGACCATACAGTGGACTCTGGCACATTACCTGGGTCCAGCCATCGAAGCGCTGTGGAGTCTCAGGGTAGGGCTGAGCCGCTGCCTGTAGAGTGGCCTTGGTGTTCCCCTCAGAGAGCGCCAGCCGCCTGTGTGCACTGTCTGGGTCAAGGGTCAAGGTCACACAGTCTGGAAGAGACAACAGACAAAAAAAGAACAGTGGTCTTAAATGTATCTCAGAACAGTAATTTATGTTCCAAAAACTCAACTTAATTTAACCATTTTTATTAATCCCTGCAGCAGATATTCAGACTTTTGTGCTAATTTAATGTTTAAAATATTATTCCTTATTTTAAGATGGTGACTTTACTTACATGCAAGAAACTCGTCTCTTGTTCTTGGCTCTGGTGCCTGGAAGCTGTCGATGTTAATTTCTCTCACTAGAAAGAACACTTTGTGCGTTAGTCATTATATTTAAAAAAAAAAAAAAAAGACATTGTAAAAATCATTACATAATTGTAATTCTTACATCACAAAAAGAAAGCTATCTGAATTCTACACCAATCAGTCGCAGAGAAAATTGTTTTCAAAGCCTCTGAACCATGAACCATGCTTATCCATTTCAGCATAATTTTCGTTCAATAATGAGACATATGTACAAATATTGCATTTATATTTCACTTTTAAACTTGTACTTACATGCAGGGAAAGCAGGGATGTGATTCATGGAGTCAGGAGTGGGTGAATCCAAAAAGAGGCCAGGGTTAACTGTCCAATGACAAAGTATTAGCACCGTTAGTGCAACTCATCTGTGTTCAAATCATGCGACTAACTATAATAATGAGTCAAAGGGAAAACAGTGACAATTAAAAGTTGATATTTCACCTTCTATTGGTGTTACAGGCACTGCAGACATCCCCCCTATGGAGAGCACATAGTAAAATACTGGACGATAAATAACATGGAAACATTTCCCAAAAAATACAAAAAAAAAAAAAAATTCCCAGTTGAAATTTGGTCCCAGCAGTTTTAATTTTGCCCTTTTGTGAATTTGTTGCTTTTTGACATGAGTTTCATGAACAAAACTTGAATAAAAATGGTTAAATTAAGTTAAGTTGTTGTAAAAACACAGTAAAAAAAAAAAAAAAAAAAGGAAAACTGTTGAATTTTTCTGAATATTTAAACTAAACCATCCATTCAGAACACATCAGCACTGATACTTAAGAGTTAATAATCATCTCTGCAGGAGCCTAATAATGATGTAATGGCTTCCAGGTGTGATGAAAGAGGGATATATCTAAAATATGCTGGATAGCTGCCCTTGAGTACTGGAGTTTGACACCCCTGGTATAGAAGGTAGAGTTTGGTCTTACATAGGTTTGTTCCAGCTGATGGAGTGGTACTGACAGGAGGGTTAACAGGTGTGGCTGGGGTGGTACCACGGCGATGGGAGCGGAATATACTGCTGATCGATGACATCCGACTGAATCCTGATCAGACATAAAGACAAAGGAGGAGAAACATTTAGAAAAAAACTTATGCGAGAAGCAACTGAATTTGGAATAAATAAATAATAAACCAAGTGAGACAAGTCGAGCCACTATTCAGGTGAAATAAGTCACGCCTTGTGAACTTCTAATGATCTATCCTTCATGAAATGTTAAACCATCAATTATAAATTAGAATAATAGCGAATGGAGTTACTGTAGTGAAATTAAAATACAGCCTTTTAGGTCTAAAAACCGAAGTCATCATTTCTGTGTGTCCTCACATAAATATTATATCAAAGTTAAAATAAAATGTCAGAAATGTGACTGATAGTGGTACAATGCTTTTTCTCTGACTTTTAACCATAACTACATTTGACTGATCATACTTAGTATCTATGATTTACTTTTAACTGAATAAGATTAGGATTTTTCTTCATTGTATGTTTATATTTTTACTGAAATAAGTGATTTAATGCTTCTAACCTTGCTGATGTCTTTATTCTACTTTAAATTTTACTCCAACTACTGCAGTTTTAGTGTCAGTGAAATTAAAGCAGTGACATTTTGCTTTTTAAAATGGAATTATACATATTAAAACATTTCCCTGTGGTCTACATAAACAGTGAATGCTCTGCTTTGAGTCTGAATTCTTCATTAATTCAACTCCACAGGTCCATTCAACCCTGTTTCTGAGTAATGACACTAGAAAGATCATTCTGTTTTAAATGGAAACAAGCTGCTTTGTGCACCACACCCTCCAGGTAGTTAACTGTACTGTACTGCTATGTGCCATTCAGCCACTTGTGTTTGTTAATACAACCAACAACAGTTTAAATAATTGGCTTAAAGATTGGACATATTGTCAGTATGCTCCTAAATCATTATGGGATGTACTCATAGAAAAGTATGTTTAAAGTCTTGAAAAATTAAAAAGGAATCATAAAAATACACCTGATTTTTGCCAAAAATGAATATAAAGATAGATTTGCAGAACTTGGAGGGTTAAAATTCAAACTTTATGAAGTGTTCTGATCCCCAATTACACAAATAAATGTACCAAAGACTACTTACATATAACATAAAGGAGTCATATTTTGCTAAACCCACTTTCAGTGTAAATTAAGTAAGTCTCAAGTCTTAAAACATGCAACGACTATTTTACCTCCAGCTGGTGTGGATACCGGTGCCGGAGTCGGAACTGGAACAGGAACTGGAGAAGGGACTGGGGTGACCATGATTGGGACTGGACTCTGGGCCGGGACAGTATGGCCCTGACTGGACCTGGACCATAGAGAGTGGGACTCGCTGCGGCTGGGGGTTAGACTTGGCCTTGAGCTGTTTTCTCTAACTGTTTGGACGACATTTGATTTATGAATGTTATAAAGAGACAAAGTTAAAACAGATAAACACAAATTACTGACTATAAGTGTACTGGAGTCCCAATTCCTTTGCCAACACATTAACTAAGTGCTTGATACATTCACTTAACTACAACTCAAAGGCTAATATTGTACGGTTTTTGTGATTGCAATTGGATAACTGACTGCAAGTTAGTCTCATATTATTACTGTAAAATAATCAAACTTTTTTGAAAGGAAGTAATAACATTCACTACTCTGTTCTAAGCATAGTAATGGAATGGAACGAGCTCGACTGTTACCAGCTGCAGAGCCATCAGAGCATGTGATATCATATATAGTACTGTGCAAAACTGTACTATAGGCTACCTCTAACGTTGTTGTTTTTGCAGGGCTGACATTAGCATACATACTTATTTCTCATTCTCTTTTCCACAAATATAAGAAAACACTATGAATGTCACAATTTTGTAAATTTATGACATATTTTTTTAATAAGAGGGAATCATTGTAAGTGCTAACACACTAAATACTGCCTCTTTAGATTATAGAAGCTTGATTTTGCCTGAAACTTTTCCTTTTACTGCTGTATATACTTGCCATATATCCAGAACTTATCCTAATACAGATGTTAATAGATGCATATGTGTTGTCATTGGAACTTTATTAAACCACCAAATATAATTTCAGACTAGAACTTTTACATATGGCTGTAAATTGTTTTACAATGTATTTTGCACTTATATTTTTAGTACTTTGGACCAGTATTTTATACTGTGTTGGACTGTAGATGGACTGTCAGGTCTGTCCATCTACTTCAATGTGTGAAAAAGTCCCAATACTCTTACATAAAAGATCCAAGTACTTCCTCCAACAGTGTTTTCACCTTGTTGAGTTCCTGATAAAAGTGCACACTATTAAAGAACATTTGTTAAAACTCAATTAAAAAAATAAGACAATGTAATTAAAAGATAAAATCTCTGGCTATAAATGAATGTGTAACTTCTATATTAAATACACATTTTGACTGATGACAGGTGGAAGGAGGATCCACCTGATGACCAGGAAGTCTTTAAATCTATAGGTGACCAGGACATACCTGTCTCTGTTTCCTCCCTTCTCTGCCGTTCTCGAGGCCTGGGTGAGCTTGTGATTCCTCGGTCTACAACAAGGAAGAAGCAAATGGTTATGATTAAGAAGAGGTTTTTACTTTTAGTTTACCAGTGTGTTCAAACAGTGGTACCTCTTGGTGTGTCTCTGCTCCTCACATCTTGACTTTTGAGGCCCAAACCTGAATGTTCAAACATTTCATTAGTTTTTCTATCATACCCAGGCTTACTTCTGAATTGGCACATTTGTAGATTTTATCTCTAAATCTTGTGTGCATTGTTGATTTTTTTTTTTTGGCTGGTTGTATGTTTTGTAGAATTCTATAGAAACCAATGACTTCACAGGATGACTGTAATAATCATAATGTAGAATAAATACCAAGGCCTCGTCTTTCTACACTCCGTGCTCCAACAGAGAGACTTGATGTGGATGCTGTGAAAACACACATACAATACTTTAGACATTTAAAAAAATATATATATTTAAAGGTTTAAATTAAATATGCAATGATGGTAAATGACTGGTCATACCTGGTGTTCGGGTATTTGTGTTGCGAGAACCCAGACCAGAAAACACTGTAGAAAAACCATAAAAATAAGGTTCATACAAAAGATTATGTCACATATTCATATTTCACTTATTAATATTAAACTCACATTTAAATATCCCTCCTTTCTGGCCACCTCGATTGGCTAAAAGAGAAAAGAGAAGACACTTGTAAACCAGAAAACTCAACACACCTACAAAAATTTTGTTCAAAGTGTTCACAAGGATCAGTTCAACTTTATTTTTGACAACTTAAGGCAAATATTTTTTGACAAATCATCATCATATTCAAGTAACACGAGTAAATAACAAAAAAAAAAAGTAGGATATATCTGCTGTATGTGGTTCTGTGCAGATGTAGGTTTAAGTAGTATAATATTAGTTGGTAGTACAATTATACAGTAAAGAGAAGTAAAAAATAAAGTAAAACTGCACAGACTTTACCTTAGAAGAGCTTGATTCATATTACAATTAGATAAAAATGATTGAAATCAGATAAAAATAGTTCTGTAATTACGATCAGTGAAATTTAAATATATTTGAAGACTTAGACCTAATATTAATAACATTTTATTTCAGATAATATACATTTTTTAAAGACCCAGTCACCCTGTTGTTACACTAAAACTAAAATACTTACCATCTCCAAGAGTGAACAGAGTTATGTCATTCACTGGAAAATAGACACAATCAGATGAAAAAGATGAATATTTAGAGTGTATGACTAGATTAATAAGAATAGTAAAAAAAAAAAACCTCTTTCATCAGACCTTGTTTGGCGATTTTGCTCAACTCCTGGTTACACAGATCTTCCACTCGCTCTCTGAGGTCCAGGATGGCATCTCGTAGAGGCTCAAATGAAGCTTCTGGATTGACATGCACAGTGGGCAGGTCTCCTGACTCCAGAGGACTACACATGGACTCGTATCTCTGCAGGAAAAGTTGTTTTGGTCGAAAGATCCATTTGAAACATCTCATTCAAACAGTGAATTAATTTAATAAAGATTCAATAAATATATATAAAGTTGGTAAATTAATCCAGATGAAGTCACACACTTGCAGGTAGTGGATGTGGTCTTCACACTGGACCAGGTCCTTCATCTCTACATCCCTCCTCTTCAGCTCCTTGACTTCAGCCTCCAGGTTATCCAGCACATCCTGGGCCTGTCCCATCTTATCCTTATTGGCCTGATCCAGCACCTCCTCCAGCAGCTCCTGCAGACGCTCCACTGAGCGCAGAAGCTCCGACAGCACATGCTCTGTGTCGTCATGGACCCTACCTGCAGAATGCTTCACATACACAAACATACAGTAGTAATAGTTTATTCAGCCATAACAACAAACACTGCACACAACATTGACATTTCACACAAAAACAAAAATAACAAAGAAACAACAGATAAATAATTGCATTTATAAGTTTCAAAAATAGCTTCACAAACCATTTTTTTTAAAAGATTAAAAAATAATTATCTGTTAAGTTTATGTTGGCATTATTCCAAAATGTAACTCTAATAATAGAGAGAATTTTTTAGCTTATGTCCAGTAAATTTGCAAATGCCTCTAAGATTATACAGAATGTCCTGTATTGAAATGAACCTCTGTACCGGGTCAGGGAGCATTTTTGATTCTGCTTTGACCATAATTAGCATTCTATTATATTATATGGAAAATACTTTTATTCAGTACTGTCACTCCAAACTCAAATGTAGGCATAAGTAGGGAAGCAGTCGACTGTACCATTCATTATATGTGTGAGGCTCACTCTTCACACATTTATACACTGAAATACTCAACTTTTTTTTTTCCTGCAAACTGATATTTGGCCAGTATCTTTGCTAGCTTAGCTCCTTTTTAATATATAAGATCTGCGCTCCCTCAACTTCATAATCAATCACATGTGTAGAAGGAAATGCTGTGATTTCAGCATAAAGCTGCATTCTTCACATTTAAAGCAGTGTCAGATGGGAAAACGGCAATGCCTCTTTTTTAAAAAAATCACTTTAGTTTTACAACTATTACTGTAAATAAATTCAGCACATATATCGATGACTGTAATAACTATTCTAAACAGTAATGATGCTTTTAAGCTATTCTTTAATACATTATGTACATCTCTTATAGCAGTTGCTTAGATCTACAAAAAGATACTGGGGCTCAGTTTTACACAAAAAGCTTTACAAATATGAAATTAAGAATAACTCATATTGTATGTGCGTAATAACTAAACCAAACCCCGATCTTTTTCTAAATCTTACCACAGAGCTTTTGTTTCCTTAACCCAATTTAAGTTTAGATGTGTACTGTCCTCCATTGTAATGGTACTATGAATATGAAATGATGAAGACTCTTTATTATTTGTCAGTATATACACACACACACACACACACACACACACACACAGTTGCTATGTCAGGTGTTCTGGTAGCAAATGGGTCATTAAGTGCTTTGCCCAAAGGCACCTCATTCAGCACTGATGCTCTGTTCATGTGTTATGTTCATAAATGTAGACGTTTTGAAATAAATCTCACAACATTTCAATACATTTCTTATAGTTTACATCTCCTTTCTCTGGACCAACCTGCACAGTGTCCATCATCTTCTTCATGTCTTTTAGCTCTTGCTCTCTGTCTTTCAGTCTCTGAGAATTTTCTGTCTGGATCCCTGACAGCACTTTCTACAAAGAGAAACATAAAGGACACATTGCGTTATTGCTCCAACAACCTCTGTTCATTTTTACACACAAAAACACACCTATGTATCTGACACAGCACTAGAGGGTGGAGCGTCATGAGTGGAGAAGAATGTAGTAAGGAATGCCCTCAGCCGGCATGACGCCACAGATAGACACTAAAGCAGGAGCAGTGGATGATTCCTTTAACTGAAATATCACAGAACAATGGACAGTCTACAGCACAGGTGTCAAACTCCAGTCCTCGAGGGCCGGTGTCTTGCATGTTTTAGAGATTTCCCTCTTCTGTGGGATTCAGTTTAACCCTTTAACTCTTGAGATTTTAGCAATCAGTAAAAAAGTAAAAAATAAAATAAAATAAAATGAGCACCAACACAAACAAAAATTAATAATAAGCTAACAGAATAATTGGTAACATGAGCAAAGTACGACACAAATGGCAGAAAATCAAAGAAGAATGACATTTAAAAAAAAAACAAAATGTAGAAAAATAAAAATCAGCAACAAAATGAACAAAAAACCAATACATATTTCCAAAATAAAAAAAATAATGTACAACAGTTTTGAAAAAAAAAAAAAAATTAAAATTTGGTCCCAGCAGTTTTAATTTTGCCTTTAATTTTTTTTTTTTATTAAAAAAAAAATTGCTTTTTGACACCTTTTCCATCCACAAAACTAAAAAAGAAAATGGTAGAATTTTTCTGAATATTTAAACTAAATCATCCATTCAGAATGCATCAGCGCTGACATTTAAAGAGTTAATAATCAGCTCTTCATCAGACTGATAATGATGCAATGGCCTCCAGGTGTAATGGAAGAGGGAAACATCTAAAACATGCAGGACACCGGCCCTCGAGGACTGCAGTTTGACACCCCTGGTCTACAGTGAGTGATGAGCTGTGTATAAATGATACTGTGAACATAAAACCTCCCTTTAAACCAGTCGTTTATTTGCGTATTATTTCAGCATTGTCATCACAGTAAATACATGTCGAAAAGTCACATCTCAAAGCAAATTCATTCAAACATATCATCCTACATCTACTTTTCTCACTCCCCATCAATCTATACAGCTGTCGGACAACAAATAATGTGAGTTCTTCAACATATACGATTGTGTTGCTACACAGTGAACTGCCAGTTTATTAACTAATCAAAGCCCTCTCTGATCAACCACATTGTAAAAACACTTAGGCTAGAGGTTGAAATAAAGATAAGTATTAACCACAAACAAGTACCTGGCCAAACATTTAATTTATTTGATCATTTAAATTGGCACCATAAAGATTATTATTGTTATTATGATAGATATTCACCAAGGAAAATTGGCTTCACCTTTTGATATTAAAATACATATTGCAGAATGTCACTATTTTCACAATACCTCCAGTTTAGTTTTACATTGTGTACCAGTCATAGGTTCAGTACCCTTCCTCACCTGCTTCTCTAGTCGTTCAGCCTTAGTGGACACACACTCATGTCCTTTGTGCTGGTTGCTGGTGCACAGCCAGCAGACAAACATCTTACACTGTCGGCAGAAGAACTCTTGCAGATACTTGTGTGTGGTGCAGATCTTCTCAGACAGATTGCTGGTAGGTGCAATCAGCTCATGTGGCTTCAGGGCCTTCTTGGTCTTGTGGGGCTTCAGGTGAGCCTCACAGTATGAGCTCATACAGACTAGGCAGCTCTTGACCGCTGCACGTTGTTTGTCTTTGCACATGTCACATGGGACAGCTGCAGTGGACAGCTTCCCTTTCGATGTGGATGAAGAACCACCACCTCTGGCACTACGAACAGAGTCACGTATGTCACCTTTAAGGGTTCCTTTACGGAGCTGTTCCACAGCTTCAGCCAGCATGGTGTTCCTGGACAGGTTTGGTTTGGGGCAGAAGGTCTCACGGCACTGAGGGCAACTGTAGATGCCCTTAGGATCATCCTTGCTCCAGTAGTCTTTGATGCAGGCCATGCAGTAACTGTGGCCACAAGGGATGGTGACCGGGTCATTGGGGAGGTCCAGACAAACGGGACAGTTGAACTGCTCCTCTGTCCACAGTTTACCACTCATGTTGTCTCTGACAGAAATTATAAGAGGAAAAAAACAGAGATGATTATTAACAGGTTTAAAGAAATATTAAACAGAACTAAGAGAAATAAGCAGACATGGACAGTAGAGAAGTAGCTTTTATCTGGTTCATAGGAGGAAGACAGTGTTTTTACTGTTCAGATAAAAGCAGGCGTGTTACACTGGGAGGGGTCAGAGCCACCGGGCAGGTCGAGCGAGGAAAACGGGTGTGAGCACAAAACTGTTAAATGACATGTGGGTAGATGTACAAATGGACAAATCTGAATTTATAAAGTAAAAAGTATCAACTTAAAAAAGCTACACAATTAACTTAAAATTTATTTAATTTTCATCAGATTCTTTCCAAATTAATTTATTAGTTCATTCTGTTGCAGGACCTGTCGTGTGCTCACCTGTCTCACTACAAAATTCACAAGAGGAGGAAAAGGAAGCAGAGAAATCTGACTCCACAAAGTCTACATCAGATTTTCCTTTTGAGGATGTGTTCACTTTCTGGAATCTTAAAGAGTGTAAGATTTCATACTGAGCCTTTTCTGCAAAGAAGGTTCTGTTCATCTTCCTCTTTGGTTAATACAGGAATTAAATGACCACAGTGACCTCTGAAGAGCAAGAAGAGCAAAGGGAGCATGTTTTTACTTGCTTAAAAAGAGTGCCTGCATGGCTGTGTATGACTAAAGTAACTTCACATCTTAGAAGTTTTACAATAAGGTCAAAGACACATTAGAGAGCAAACATATATTTTGTTAAAACAAGTTAATAAGCTCAAAAACACGAGCACAAAAACACAAAAAAATTACTTTTATTTTATGCACAGACCAATAGTGATTAAATAGATTATTCTTGTGGTGTACACTAACAATCCCATACTACTACAAAAATGCATTATTTTATTTTAAGATTTAAAAATGTGGTTATAATGGGGCATTAAGTGAAAGTAAATTTTACATCTGATGCTGCACAAAAGAAAAATATAATGCACCAAAGTCAATATTTTCACAAATCTCTGACCTATTCAAGACAGAAAAAAACATTTCTTCAGGTTTCCAACATAATATGAGAAATTACACCTTTTTCAGTGCATTTTTTTTTTATTAATGTGAACAGTTACTTCAAGTAATCAAACTGACATGAAAGAGTTAAAGCAGGGCTGAAGTTCTTAAACAGATTTATGTAGAAACATGTTTATCAGTAATGTTTTTATAGCATTTTTTTTGAGGAAGTGGACATTTCCTTACAGAATCTCTCATGAGGATACTAAATTCAATCATTGAGGCTCAATGACATGAGAAGGAAAGAATCTAATTTGTTTTTTTTTTTTTGCTTTGTAAAGACACATTTCACATGGCAAATTATTATTATTTAAACATAGATGACAGGCTTCAATAGAAGTTAGTCTGTCCAACCACAATTAAAAAACTATGTAGAAATACTAATAAACAAGTGGTACCTGGCACAACTAACTCTGCCCCCTTACACACATTTTACCCGATTTGCTCCATCTTCTTTTATCAACACATTTTTGGTGACTGTGTGACCTTTCACCTACATTCATCAAAATTGAATTGACTATTCTGAACCACCTTGCACCTTTCCTAAAAAATTCATGGAAAAGCATGTGTGACAGACAGATGATGTTTCTGTTTTTATACAAGTGAGTTATGTTAAATAACTGTGGTCAATTCACATAATTGCAAATATGACATAAAGTAAATTATGGAGTCATTGTGACTGTCATATATTAATCCCAGAATGCATTAGTCTTACCTTAGGCCTCTTCTCAGATAATTAACTGGATAAGACGTGCATTGTTTGTTCAACTTTAATTAAATCGATCACATTAACATACTGCAGAAAAGCTCCCATACCTGTGCTAGTTCAGTATTAAAGGTTTGAAACTGTTTGTCATGACCTTCCTCCTACTTCTGTTAATTTTCACCTGGGCCACACTGTGCATCTGCAAGATCTCTCTAATCAGGGAACTATTTAATCTGTGAATCCTCCAGGTTTATCCAGTATTGTCACCCCATTGCTGTTTTCCTTCTCAATAAAACAGATATTGTTTCACCACCACAGACTTTAGTTGATTTACCCCAGGTTTTATTTGTATTCTGTTGTTCTTTTCATCTTGTTTACTTTTTGCTCAGTTTTCATTATTAAATCTGTTCTCCCTTCAACAAACCCCTCCTGTCAGTATTTTAGTGTTGTATAGTGTCATGTTTTGTTCATCAAAGAATTTTATATTGTTTATACTATATACCTACAACAATGTGATGAATTTTTATATATATATATATATATATATATATATATATATATATATATATATATATATATATATATATATATATGTAAAAAGTTGCCAGCCTCAGCTTTTACTTTTAATAATACATTTTATTTGAAAGTGCCTTTCACGACACCTGAGGTTGCTGTACAGGAATATAACAAGATAAAAACAATATAAAATGAAGTAAATAAGGAATGTAGCAAGATATAAACAATATGTAATACAATAAATAAGGAGGGGGGGGGGGGTATACAAGTCTGAAAAGATGTGTTTTGAGTTTAGATTTGAAGATGGACAGGGTGGCAGAGTTACGGAGGTCAGGTGGCCGAGAAATAATTGTATGTTACTCTTTCCAGAATTCAGGCAATATGTAAAAAATGCATGTCATTTCTGATTACACTAATACAATTGAAAAGAGAAAACATACAATTATTGCCCATGTTTGGTGACCATTCCTGAGTTCTCCATGATCACTCCTGAAGCAACACTATACTACAATAGTTCCCTAATAAATAATAATCAGCATTAGCAACAGCCCAATATCAATATTTGATTAACTTTCTTTCCTTTGCCCACAAACAGGGATGCAGACACCAAGCTTGTTTCCATTGTTATTGCACGAAACTGATTCCAAATTCCAAATTAATAAATTCACACAGCATTACTGTAGAATAGGAATAGGAAAGCAACACTTCAATTTTCATCCCTGTAGGAAACTGTCAGCTATGATTGGAGAACTTTTCAATGGATACAAGCAAAAGTCAAATTTATATGTGAAAACATCTTTATTAAGTTTGCTGTAACCCCCCCCCCCCCAATACTATATTGTTGTTATTACAGAAGAATACAATGTTCATAATGTAGATGTAAATATAAAAAGCATCTAAATACATGATATACTGTATATTGTAAAAGACTGTGATTTCATTACATTACACACAAATAGTACACAACCACACTTAATAAAACTTACATTAAAAAAAATTCTTATTTTGGCCGAAAATAGTTTAACCAGGAACTTCAGCATGTCATACTACTGTACTCAACACTGAAGTTACAGCCACTAGAGGGGGCCAGAGACTGTTTGTCTGCTCCACGACTCAGTTGTGCTTTCTATTATTATTATTATTATTATTATTATGTTGTCCTTCAGTGTGATGAGCAGTTAGTGAAGACGCATTACCCTACTGGAACCAAAAAAACTAATCTAATCTAATATTGCAATGTCTCAAATTCAGACTTTATATATATATATATATATATATATATATATATATATATATAAAATTATGATAAATATTAACAATACAAATCAAACACTTCTTTCATGCCGCAGAATATTTTCCAACCATATCTTAAGTGTGTTTTGCTTAGGTTAAGGTTTAGACATTTGTTTTACACCATCACTGTACTGGTGACAAACACAGCCATCATCGTGGTCCACAGTGTTGCAGCTGCAGTAACAGCCGTGTTTGTCGCTTTGATAAACTCCTTATCGTGGACATGAGTGATGATGTGCAGGGCTCCGCTGTAGGCCTCCTCACAGGCCGGCTGGATCTGATCCTCTGGAAGTTTGAAGCCAAATGTCCCATTGTCTCTCAGCTCGAAGGTGAAAGCAAATGGGATCCCCTGTAGCCGAGCCCAGTCTCTGGATGAACCAGAGTTGGGATCTAAGGAAATAAGATCGTTGTTTAAACAGTGTGAGATCCTTTTTTTCCCCCCACTCTTCACATTATGTACTTAAATCTTAAGTTATGTTTAAATAATACAAGACTATACAGATTAGTTGTAAAAAATAAATAAATAAAAAAAAGTGGATCAAGTGTACTTACATAATAGTGTAGTAGTAGTATAGTAATATAGTAGTATAGTAATAGTGTACTTACATAATATATCTGGTGATGTTCCGACTTTATACGTCGTCCCATGGACCTTCTTCATAGCCTCTGCAGCAGCTAAACCCACCTCCATCTAAAGAATCAAACACAATTCACTGGTACACGTATAACACTGGTCTACAATAAAAAAAATTAAAAAAAAATCTTCGTCAGACATTAAATAGGCTAAATCTTACATACTTTAATAAGATGAATCAGAAAACAAAAAACAAGTGTTGGTTAGCTCATGTTTTTAATATATATGATGGTGTGTTATTCCACATATATGATGGTTTATGTACATGTATACAATGGATTAGTAAATATTCCACTAGAAAAAACCTGTAAAGTGAATGGATCATAATATGCAGACAGTGTTTGGAAGTAGATCTGTTGGACTAAAACCTATTCTCTTATTAATTATAAGAACATTTTGACCCCAGGCTTAGTATCTTGGAAACTTGAACCAACCATCATTTAAGACTTGAGTAACACAGTAACACATATGTGGGAACATTTTACCTATAGACCAGTGTAATTAAAATATTTACCCAAATAGTGGTGCATGGTTCTTATGATATTTAATATTTATGCAACAGTTTTACAGAATAAAATGTGCTCAATATCAAAAGTATAATTCCCTGGTGGAGTCTAGTGCTTCCAAAGACAGGAAATGCAAATGACTGTACAGAGCTTCTTCTACCTTGACAGGATTTGACACCCCCCACCGACGCTAGATATGTGGCCAAAGGAGCAGAAAATACAGCCGTCATGCACACGTGCACATGTGATTACATACTTATGAGTAATGATAGTCTTTGAACTGGTGCATCCTGTTAGAATATTAACAAAGAGGGTGTGGAGTGGAGAAGCACGTCCAACACCTGAATGAAACTGACTCACATTCATAGAAATAGAAGAAATAGACAAGTCAAAGTTGACCACAGATTATCTACACTTTCCTTTTCACCTGTCAGCCATGTAGGATTAAGACATGCAAGGTCTATTTAAAACAGATGAAAGGATTCCTGATGTTTTGCTTAAACAGTTGTATGTAGTGTATAAATACTAAATACATTACAGAGATTTGGAGAAGTCATCAAAATCATACAAACATGGTAGGACAGGGAAAAAATTACATCCCATCAGGAAGTCGGCCATATTGGATGGAAGTGTGGACCTCTTAAAGGCCACCTCTTATTCTTTCATTATGATCTCTGTGGCTTTACATCCATTTTACACCAAACTGGGTGAAAATGACCTATACACGTGTTTAATCAAAAGTCAATGTTGGATCAAATGTATATGATACGATGTCCTCTCACTGTCAGATGGTCTCGGCGGTTGGGAGGCGAGGGTCTATAATACCACTTGTGGTTATTACTATTGCTCTTAATATTGTGTGAAATACATATTGTTCTCTACAATGTGTACAACATGTATAGTTTTTGGGTTACGTACCAGCTCGTTCTCATTTGGGGCGATGATGTTTGGGTGTCCATAAGGGATGAGGAGCAGCTGGCCATAGGAGTGGATGGTGAAGTAACACAGGATGTATGGAGCTAGGCTGCTTAGAAACATAGTAACAGCCTGTGCTTCTGGTTCTGACACAGCAGACTTCCCCGGGTAGATGTTGGAGGAGCAGTTAAAGTCTATCCCCACAGCTGAGTAATGAGAGTCAAATGTTCATAACACTGCTACTTTGACAGAGTTTCCTACTGTAAATGTCAGAAATTTGAGCTGAAAGTGCTGTTGGTTTGGGGTTTGGAAAAGACAACTGGTAGAATGAGATCCTCTAGAGTATCTTCATCAAACAACTAAACTAAAGGAAAACTCTTGGTGCAAACTCAGGTAGATTTATGTCTGTGGTGTCTACAAAAAACTGTCTGTAAATGAGAACTTGAATGAAAATTATTCAACAACTTACTGCCCCAGTTAGCATAGAAATTGCGATTGAGGTCGGTGCCTATACAGTCATGGCCTTCAGGTCCTGGTTTTCTGTTCTTCCTCCACAGTCGGGTCTAAACAGGTACAAATGTTGATGGATTTGATTAGTGGATCCTGATCATGACACTAAAGCACATGACCAACACATTACATTTTTAAGTCTCTTCATGGCTTATGTTTTTACATTATGATTTGTATGAATCTTTAGCTGTTTATCCATTTCAGTTGTTCTCAGGACATGTTTAGCCCCAGAAAATAATTTATTCCTTATTGAATTGTAGCTTATTTAAATAATTTATTGCTCAAGGACTCTTATTCCTCCATATCCTGTTCATTTATATAAATAAGGCACTGGTCAGAAACTTTGAGGTTAGTGGAATTAAATATTATCCATCAGTTTTGGGCACTGACCGAGTTGTCCTTCCAGGAGTAAATGTAACCGTCCACGTTGAGGACAGGGGTGACGTAGAAGTCCAGGTTCTTCATCATCTGTTGAATTTTAGGGTCTGTTTTGTATGTCTGCAGCAGCTGGTTTTGAAGTAAAAAGTAAATCTTTAATCATCCACAGTCTGGCTGACACATGGGTTCATATGAATTCAGGTCCTCTGCTTAATGAGTAATTATTAAGTTCCATTTCCTGTCTTTTACCTGGTTGATAAAGTACTGACAGAAGGCTGGAGCGATCCACTCTCTGGCATGTATCCCACAGTCCATCCAGATAGCTTTCTTATCTGATGCAGTTTTATAGCCAATCTGAAAGTAACACAAACAACATGAGGAGGCTGCAGAACCCTCCATGTTTAGACTAACATGTGACCTGTGGGTGTGATTTTATTACTTTACACTTTACAGCACGTTGACCTTACCTTCAGCAAACTGATGGTCCTGTTTTCATAGGTTTGTCCATAGTTCCCTTTGAAGACAACGTCAGGGTATTCCTTCAGAATCTGATCCATCCAGTTGGTGATCTGCATGTTTGAGCATTTTTATATGAAGGAAGTAAGTATGTAGATATTATAGTGTCAACAGCAGTTTGTTTGTTGTATTTTATTCTTCTGTATACACACTGTTCTCTTTACTTCGTACAGTTCTGTCTTTTAATCTAGTTTTGTATTTTATGATTTTAATTTTGCTTTTATTCATTGTTCTGTACAAGACTTTGGTTCCACATTTAAATAACATCAAAATTTGACCTGATAACTTTAGATCACACACACGCATGTAGGTGTTTTTCACCCAGTTTGGTGTAAACTGGATGTAAACCCAAGGAGAAGATGATTAAAGGATGCACTGTCGATTTTGCAGTGTTAATTTGGAGACAATGGGACCAAATACACTCTAGAAGAAGTTAAATAAACTCTCTAAGTGTTGATTTAACACTGCAAAATTTTCTGTGTGAGAACTGGGATTTTTAGGGGTCCATACTTCCATCCAATATGGCCGACTTCCTGTTTGGTTTAGGGCGGGGCCATAATGTCATTTTTTACTTGCCAAGTCATGACGTGGCCAAGTCAATTTGCAAATTACATTTTTTACATCAAATTGTGAAAATTTTCACCAGGCTTGTATTTGGAGTAAAAAAAGATTGACTTTTTTTAAATGCTGGACAGGCAAAAATTGGGGCGAAAACAGTGACAGAATATTAATAACAGTTTTAATAAGCCCTCGCTCAGGCCTAAATATATGAGTGTGATTACTGGTTCTTACCTCGTGCATGGGATGGTACTTGAAGTAGTCATACTGCACTCTGTGGCATCACAAAAAAGACATCATCAACCAACCAACCTACATATACATTTTCATACGTAACACAAAATGCTTTACAACAAACCAACCACTTTCCCACAATTGAAAACAGAAATACAAATAAAAGCAACAGTGTAAAACAATGTTAAAAAGTAAGAGTTTAATCAAGAGCTAAAGTAAAAAAGATCATTTTAAGTTTACTTTTAAGATGGCAAATGTTCTGACTTATCTCAGGAGAACAGTTTTGCACATGGTGTCTCATTTACCTCAGACAATTTGCACAATTACCACATTCCACATTATGTAAATATAATAATGTTTTTTTTTTTTTCTCTTAATAATAGCAAGTTATATTTTCATGCTTTTTCCTTGTGGTATTCAATGTGGGCGGCAAAGTAAGATTTAAATTGTACAGAGAAACCTGTTTCTTTACGGTGCACATATCAATAAAAGCTTAGAATCTATTTGTTATTACACAAGTTGCTGCTGTGATTTAACATTTGAATCTGTACTTAGAAATAATATGATACAGAAGAAATGTGATTCTTTACATGTTTAGATTATGATATTTACTTTAATACTTGCTCTAAAAGGACTTTAATTCATAGTTAATTCTAAAACAGTGCATTTACTAGAAAATCTTGAAACCTACGAGGACTAAATAGATAATATACATTTCAAACTGGTTATAGTTTTCATTAAAACAATGCTATCAGACTCCTGCCTTTGCCTTGTGTCACCACAGATGCTAAATTCTCCTTAAACTCCAGTCCTTTTGCAGATGAAACTCACCTCTGTGTAGTTTCTGCTGAAAGCTGAGCTGAAAACAGCAGCAAAAGGCTCAGTCCCACTGATGTAACCATGGTCACTTTGTGAAGGTAAAAGCTCTTGTTTGTTTTAGTCTGCTTGAGCTTTTATAGAGCATCTCATCAGATAAATATACACCTTTGCCTCAGCTACAGGTGAGACACTGCGTGGGTTAATATGTAACCTGATCCAAGACACTTTCACTTATTCAGCCTTCAGAAACACACGTGATCAGATGATTTTGACATCATCACCATTGAAAATACGTTTTTAATTTTTTTTATTGCATTTTACTTCCTATGTCTCAGTTTTTATCCTTTTTTTGTCCATAAGTAGGAACCTGACTCATGTCCTATATTCAATTTCCACATTATAGCTGTGTTTCATTTCATTCCCTCACTGGTAGTCATCATCAACATCAAGAATTTCCATTACTGCCAATGCTTTAACCAGCTGTTTTTAAATCTCAGTTAAAAACTTATTTATTTAGGCAAGCGTTTGACATGTAGTCGACTGTCCATGTCTTTTTATGTTGTTGCTATGGTTTTATAACTTCTTTTATCTTTGTTTTATATTTGTTTCTTGTTTTTATCCCATTTTGGAAAGCACCTTGTTCAGCTTTTGGTGTTGTAAGGTGCTATATAAATAAAATTTATTGGATTGATTTATAATAAACTTTCATCTAGCCCTGAATTCCTGAGTCTTTGTTTCTGAAATGAACTTTGTGTGTCATAAAACTGTTTATTTCAGTACAGTGTCTGCACCACTGATATGACATGGATTAAACTAAACATGGCTTGTCTTGCCACTTCCTGTTGATTAACTTCAATTGCCAATTCTCAGCTGGTCGACAACTTGTTAAAATTAGAAAAGCACAGAGTCTGCCAAGATAAAACACACACACACACACACACACACACACACACTGGTCACCATCAAACTTCTATCACTTGTTCCTTGTGTCATTAACAACACTTTCTAAAATGTTCAGCCAAATCTGTCCATTACTTTTTGAGTCATCTTGCTATGAATCACACACATGTCTCCACCCCCACCACATACCTTCACTGATCACCAACAAAATGTAATCAGTTGTAGGAAGACAGAAGTCAAATAAGTGAGCACAGTAAAATGGAACACTTTGTTTTGGATGAATCTTAATATAATGCAGACAGGGAAGGCAGATCATAATCTGTCACCATGAAAAGAAAAGAAAAAAAAACAAGATAATTAAAATATAATGCTGATATTTGTCTACTGATTTGCATAATTGAGTTTTTATTTAAAAAAAAAAAAAATAGTGTGAGTCAGTGCATAAACAGTCATGAACCTCACTGATATAATGTAGGTTTGTCACACAGGTGGTTATGTCCCATGGCAAACTATAATATTCACAGTTTGACCTATTATCTTGGTATTATGGCAGCTTTTAATTGCAGTTTTGTCAGCCACAGGCACTAAAATTTTAATCAAGTTGAGGGAAAAATTATGGCTCGATTTAAAATATATTATGATGCTACAACGCAAGGAAAAACCCTGACATTTGTCCTTTTTTGACATGTATGGCAAGTATAAACAACAGGAGGGTATCATTTATCCTCATCTTCATGTATTTTATAGATTATATCAACCAATTTCAAGGTACATTAGCACCACTTTCACCCAAAACAGTAAAATGGCACCCTCTTTATTATGTACCCTGAACACATAGAAGTTGGGCCTGATCCTCTCCTGGTGATTTTCATACCCATATGTAGCAGCACAATTCCATAAAGAGCCAGATTATCCAAACAGGTACAGTTTGTCAACTCTAATCATCTGGGTGATGATTGTTTTCTTCCCTTAATAGGATCAGCGTTGCTCAGTTGCAGCAGCCATCAATAAACCTAAAAGTAGTTGTGAATAACACGTTCAACTGCCATGTATAAATGTCGTTTTGCTGAACAATAACATGAATAAGATTATTATTATTATGAAGAGGAAATATCATGAGCTGCTGCATGTGGTGTGAACCAAAAGGGAATGAAGACAACCTTCATTAGAAAATAGATTAGATAAGATTCAAAGAGTCAGGGATATGTGTGGAGATAAAAAAAATATGACAACGTAGATAAAGAACAAAGGTCCACATGACATGGGATCATAAATGTTATTAAGAACAGCAACATCAAACTCTTCTTAATAACACTACTAATAAGTAAGAATGAAAAGTTCAGTCTCTTCAACACCTATATTTACCACAGATGTTATTTTATCATTGGAGTTTGTTTGTTAGTTTGTTTGTTTGTTTGTTTGTCCATCTGTCTGTTTGCAACATAACTCATTTCAACAAAATTTTCACAGAATGTCCAGAATGACCAGAGTGATTCGATTTTAAGGATGATCCAGATCACCATCCGGATCCAGGACTTTTGGTAGGATTCCTTACTATTTGGAGATAGGGCCAGTTTTGACATAAATGGTTCTAACTTAATATAAAAATAATACTGGCTGAGGTCTGTGCTTTTCTAGTTACATAAATAATATTTCATGAATTGTATGAACTGCTATGATTTTAAAGTTTTTACAAGTTTTAAATTTTGCTTTTCACTTTTATCCCTCAAAGCCTCAATAGTCATTGGAAACACTAATCATATAAATATAAATACATGCAACAAACAGGTAAAATACAGCTTTAAAGGCTCCATAGTGAACATGGAAACACTATTATTTTCTGACACACTAATTCACCAATAAAATCCATGTTGTTTGACAACTCAATGCAGTAGTAGATGCTCATTTTTATGTTCAGTAATTGAAATATTTTGCTGAAAAAGTCACTTCCTGTTTTGATATCACCTTTACTCTTGAGATTTTATTAACTCCGTAAATAAAGAAAAATGAAAAGGTTTATATCATTTAAAAAGAAAAAAACTAATTTACCAGTTTAAGCTTTTTGTTACTGTTCAGATAACATCTGATATCTTTAAAGTAACACACAGTGGGAGACAAAACATAAAACATATGTATCCATGTGCACTATAATTCCCCCAATATATCAAATTATACAAATAGTGAGATCAAAAAATCAAAAATAAGACGTTACATTTGTGTAAGGTGCCATATACCTTTATGATCCTTTTAAGTGACATCGTGCTGTAACTGCTGAATCTACTACATTCTGAAGATTACTTTATAGTCAGGTATTTTATGGACACTCTTAACTCATTGTTGATTAAATTATTTGTTTGGAGACATATTTATTGCTACCATGCACAGCTGACCCCTCATAAAAAGGGGGTTACATAAGATATTTTTCTGAGCGTGAGAATTGATGTGTAATTTTCCATAGAGTCAAATTAAACTATAATAGAGTATATCAATAACTGTGTTACATAAATGACAGATGACTTACCGAGTTCTACCAGGACAGGAGCATCCCTGTCATCTTTAAACTCCTGAAGACCCAGCTCGTCACAGACCACCTCATGTCCTAAACGTTTCATGTTCAAAAGTATATGGTTTTATTTTGTACCGGCCCCCTGGAAAACAAAATGGATAGATGGATGTTATTCTTTTTTATTGTTTGTGTTTAATTGCACAGTTGTTTTTTTGCCCAGACTTTTCTAGTAGAACATTGTGGTACTCTGGAAATAAATTACTCTTGAACCAACTCTCTGATAGGAGTTCTCTTTGGTGACATCCTATCTGATTTGAACAAACATCCCAAAGGTTCCATCGGCACGTGCACATCATGTAAAGAAATATTCTCTGGTCTCTGTCGCCCTCTGGTGGTCAAATAATGCAACATGAACGGAACACATGATGACAACGTGATGAGAAACAAAGTATAAACATAAACTATACCAGAGGTGGAAGTAACTGAGTAGATTTACTTTCTTTATTGTACTTAAGTACAGTTTTTAGGTATCTGTACTTTACTTGAGTATTTATTTTTCTGGCAACTTTTTACTTTTACTTCCTACATTTTTGTATAAATATCTGTACTTTATACTCTTTACATTCTCAGAATAGACTCATTACTTTTTCAAACTAAACAGATGTGACAAGATAATTTGTAAATCAGAAATTGTGACTATGTCATAATTTTGACTTTTTATCTCATAATTATCCATTTCTTATCTCATCATTATTACTTGTTTCTCATAATTTAGATTTTTTTATTTCATAAATTAGATTTTTTAAAATCTCATAATTTTGACTTTTTATCTCATGACTTAGATTTATTTAAATCTCATAATTATGTTTTTTGGTTTTTTTAAAATCTCCTATTTATGACATTTGAATTTTTCCTAAATGTCCTGTCCATACCAACTGAACTACCATGACCCAATAAAACACATCATCTACACACTTTTAAAGGCTTTATTTTTTTGATATTTTTCTGGTTTTCCCTGCTTTGATAAGTATTATTTCACCCATAGCAAAAAAAATGCTGTTTTGCTTTTTACTTTATTACAACTGAGACATTTACTTTTTTACTTTTAATTAAGTAAAGTAATTGAATCAGTACTTCCACTTTTACCAGAGTATTTTTTCATGCAAGTAGTTGTACTACAGAATGTGAGTACTTTGAACACCTCTGAACTATACATATTAATGGATAGACTGGAGTTGAGGATCAGATACCATATTACTTATCACAAATAAGTACATCTACACCTATTTGTAGGGTATATTTTTGGTGGGATGTTTTTTTTCTACTGCCAACTCTGCTGGAAGAGAATAGAATTTATTTTGCCATTTGCACAGATGCATTCTCGTATGGGAGTCATGGAGCTAAAAAGGACAAATAAAACAACATATTAGCACAACTAGTTATTATGCAAAGAGACACAGATGCAAAGAAATAATATAATACTGAAGATAATAAAAGTAGTGGGAGGTAGAAGAAATTATTGCACATATTTAGCAGAATATTCTTATTATGAAGGAGAACAGACTCCAGCATAGTGTCTGTATATATATATATATATATATATATATATCCATCTTCCTGCAGTCAGTGTATTTGCATATGGGTGACCATATGCAGGTGGAGGAGGTCAACAGGAAAACCAATGTGCAGCGGCGCCCCTCGGCCTGCTGGGAAGGCAGATAAGCAACGAGTATTTTTTGAGGGGATACATGTAGTTTGGTTTGATTTAAATAGAAGTAAATGTCAGTTGTTCGCCTTATGTGAGTTGCAGCTCCCAGGGTCAAAGGTCACACAGGCCCTGTAGGCACACTTTGACCTTCAGCGTTAACAGTAAAATGTTTCTGCTCTAATTTTTTTTTTTTTTACTTTATTTTGGGCTGGGTACAACCTTGGCCCCCTTTTCTCCTTCTTCCCTCTTTCAGGAGGCAGACAAAAGGCAGGAAGTGAAGGACGGCGAAGAATGGGAATCCTCAGCGAGGTGAGGTAAAGGTCAGGTCACCGTCGCAGTGAAATATCACGGCTCTGAGGGAGTCTGCAATGAGCCCAGGGTCATATTGAAGGAAGAGCAGCAACAAAATCGATCTTGTGCTTTTGACTGAATCATTGATCGCAGGTAAATCATCTTCTGTTCTGTTGTAACATCTGCTTTTCTCTCAGAGGAACCGAGGAACAGTCCGTCCTCTTACAGGGACCAGAAGATCTCATCCAGAGTTAATGAGATTTTAATCTGACCTGTAGAACGCTGCCTCTGTGCTGACATTTAAAGAAGTCATTAAGTGCTGATGTGTGACAATGAGGGAAGTAATCTGACATGTCCAAATGTGGGTGGGAGTGGGCGGAGCCTGTTTTCACCTGTTGTTCAAGGCCAGTTTTATTCTCCTGTAAATATATTTAATCAAAATATTTAATCACATTTTACAGCCTGTCATCATCATTCATGTTCTACATAAGATGTTTACTTCTTAGGTGTGTTGTGCTGTCAATAAAGATGTGTTTTATTTATTTTTTTTCACACAGGTTTTCTGCTTCCAGACATAAAGAAACATACAGAAGATGTGGACGACATCTGCTCTGTGAGTCATTAATCTCACCCAACATTGGTGGGGTGAGATTATTGTAGTCACCTTGTGTGCGTGTGTGTGTCTGCAGAGACATATCATGCTATAACTCAATGAAGTACAGGTCAAAGGTCAAGGTCACACTAAACTAAAAGGTCACATTATTGGTTATAACTCAAGAACAGAGGGTCACAGAACTTTCAGATTGGTACCAAATGATGTGGATGTTCTCATAATTGTGTTATCACCTATGATCAATAGTTTTTGAGATCTCTGGAGGTCAAAGGTGACATATCTCAAAATTAACTTATGTAACATTGTTGTGTGTGTCAAGCATAGACGTATCACGCTATAACTTAATCAATACTGGATATATTATAATATTACATGTACTGATGCATATATACATATAACGAAATTATCAACATTGCAAAAGGTCAAAGGTCAAGGTTGCATTTAGCAGGAAGGTCAAAAATCACACTATTGGCTCTAATTCAAGAATGGGTTGTCATAGAAACTTGAGATTGGCACAAAAAAGGGGCGAGATTAGGCATTCTGTGAATACTTTTTTTTTTTTTTTTACATTAAACAATTGTCTTGATTAGAAACTGTTTGTTATGCATTTTGTAAATTATTTTTATTTTCATGGAACAGTCGTTGGAATTTTTTAAAGCATTTCTAAATAGAACTGTAAAACGTATGTCCATCGTAGAGGACAAAAGCTTGTTATTAAAATGCAGAGCTGGGTCTCAGGAGCATATGAGGGGGTTTGGGGAGTTTAACCCAGACCCTTGTGGTTGTCAGGCAACAGTGCTATCCACTGCAACAAGTGCTCCAGGTGAAAGGAGCTTCAGTTCAGATCACTGAAGATCCAGAATGCATCAGTGAGGCACTAACACAGTAGGTCAGTGAGGTGTGTTCAGCTGTTTGAAGGTTAACTTTAAACTTTCAAAATCACTGACTTAAGATGACTTGAACCAAAGTGGACTTTTATGATGCTACCGAAGTTCTCTCAGAATATTATTTTTAGCAATAGGTTCTGGAACTGAAAGAAATGTTGAAAACCAGTGTCTCACATCCTATTTTGTGAGGTGTGAAAGGTGTATGTTTGGCCTACACATACTGAACAACCAATATGTTGTAGACATTCTGTATTCTCTAACATTTGTGCCCAGTTTTCGCCGGGCACTCCGGTTTCCTCCCACCATCCAAAGACATGCACTGATAGGTTAATTGGTTAATCTAAAATTGGCCATAGATGTGAATGTGAGAGTGATTGTTTGTCGATGTATGTCAGCCCTGCGATGAACTGGCGTCTCATACAGGGTGTACCCCACCTTCGCCCATTGTAGCTGGATTAGGCCCCCACTGACCCCCGCGACCCTAGTGAGGATAAAGGGGGTTCAGATAATGAAAGGAGCCTGTTTAAACTTTGGTAACATCTGAAGAACATTGGTACTTTATATGATTCAAAATGAGTGTATTTGAGACGCTCAGTAATTATATTTTGTTGCTGAAAGGTTGATTTATTCACGAATGACCAACGTATTTATATATAAGGGTGCTTTTCAGTTTATATTTTGTAGACAAAATTTACTTTAAAAAATTTATTTCTTATATATTACTGTTTGTTTACACACCTTTGGTGCAGGAACAAATTTTGGATCATTTTTATTGATTAAAAGTGTGGAAAAAAAGTATATTTCAGGGGGTACTCCACTGTGAAAAGTTTGGGAAAATTGAACACCATTCCTCTAATGTTCCATCCTGGGAAAATGAAGCTGGATATGTGGTAAACATTTGAGTCTTTGACTGATAAACACAGGGATTGAACCCACAATGACTGGGTTCAAACCCACAACATACTGCGGAGGTTCTGTCATTATGTAATAATGTTTGATAAGAAAGAGCTCATTTCACGTCAGTTTCCAGAGCTGTTTTAAGAACATATCTCCAAGCAAATCTGTTCATCCCACTCTACAGCTCTCAGCCAGCAACATTCAAGGAAATGACTCAGTGCAGATTCCAGTGTGAAAGACAGCATTGTCACCAGGCAGAACACAACATGGCAAACAAAATGAGGAGTACTCTTGATGAAGAGTCATTTCTCTGTGTAGGAGGAATCACAATGACTTTCACACTGGCTGTCGTCGACATTCCTCTCATGCTAATATTTCCAGTGGCGCCACATGAACACATGGATTGTCGTGCAGCTCGTCTTCTTTTCCTATGTGATGTTCAGCTTTTTTTAAACCGAGGGAGGATGAGGAAGAATGGGGAGTAGATTTGAGGTTGATTGGCAGGTGTATACAGGTGCTGTTGAAAGAGCTTCCTGTGGCCACAGTGGCCAGTACAAAGCCTGTGAGTGACCCAGGAAAATGTCAGCACAGACAGCTTCAGTGTCTTTTCTTCAAGCAGAGGAGGTTCAAGAGTGCTCCGCAAAGGTTTAAACCATTATTTCACCATAAAGGTTTTCAAGTATCAGCAGGCTTTTACCCTCGAGACTCTTAAGGTGGACAGTCTGAGATTATTATTTTATATACACACACACAAAAAAAATATATATATAAAAAAAATAAATAATATATATATATATATATATATATATATATATATATATATATATATATATATATATATATTGGGGCTGTCAAAATTAACACATTGTGTATTAATCCATCATCATGAATAATCTGATTCATATTTTTGAACAATTAAATGGGACAGTTGTTTTGTTAAAACTCTAGGTGTTGAATAAACATATCAATTGCCTATATATTCATTTTGTACATGTTTTGGATATTTTAACACATTCTTTGGTATTTTCTGTATTTTAGAAAAGTTTATTAGTTTCTGTGTTTGTTTTATTACTTTTTTTTGGGGGGGGGGGGGGGGGGGGGGTTAAGCATGTTTTGTACTTCTTTTTTGCATCTTAGTGTCGTGTATTTTTGTAGGAAATGTATTCTCCATTTACCGCAATGTAAAATTTCAAAGTGATCCACAATCTCTTCTGGATCATTTGTTCCTTGCAACACTCCCAACACATCCTGGATATGTTATCAAAATCTATTAAGAACTTTTTGCATAATCGTGCTGACAGACAGACAAACTGACTGCTTTGCTTATTAGCTTGAATGAACAACTCAATGCTGTACTTTTTTTTACAGTGTAAGAGGTTAATTCTTCATCGGATAATACCAGGTCTAAAAGGATCCAATCTGCAAATGACATCTGAATATCATATCTATTTACCCAAAATAATTAGACTAATCGGACACAAACAACCACCAACACTCATTAGTTCAGTTTGGTTGCTGTACTTGCCCTTTCCTCTATCAATATTTGAACTTTTCCTTCTTTTCCAGAGGTGGATGTGATTAATTTCTGGATCTGTGAGGTAATTATCATCGTATTTACCATAATTATTAGCTGAATAAGTGAGGCTTTGCCATGTTGTTGTGGGGCCGACTATTCCCAGCACTCTTACTGACACTTCTAATTAAAACTAATCAAAACTGTGTGATTTTTATTTATTTATTTTTTCAAACGGGGACACAAATAACACTGGATAGTTTCTGACTTCTAATCACTAACGTGGACTCTGAAGCTCATCCTAACGCTAGTGCTAGCGCTTCGAAAGCGACACCAGGATTAGTCGTATTGTAATATTGCATTTGACAAAAATGACTTTCTTTGAATTACAGTACACAGAAGAAGCATAATGGAGGGCGACAGTAAAGTTGAACGCTAACACCAGCCCCGATCTTCCTTGCACTTTTCAATTAGTGTGCAGGCAGACACCTCGCCATCGCCATGCTAATCCTCGGGAGAAAAAAAAAAAAAAGAGAGAAAGAGCATTAGCGGTCATATGCCAACCGCATTTGTCCTATTATTCATTACAGTTAATTGCTTCCCTGTACTCCCAGCCTTTCCCAGGAAGCCGCTGTGGAAGGCTTGGCTGCAAATTGTAATATGAGCGGAGGACTTAAAGCTGTCATTCAAATCTCACTGTGACCTTTCCACAGAAAAGGCGGTTTTCACCCAGTTTGGAGGGAGACGACTGGATGAGATATGGCGGCGGTGTGTGCTCATGTTTTCCTATCCTTGTGAGAACCGCTCCGAGTGAGAACTGGATGTTTTACAATATCACACTGATAACTAACGTGCATTGAGCCACACAACGAAGCGTTTTCTCATCCAGACACTTATAAATGTTTCCCATAGTGAAGATATTTAAGGCCGAGAAGTGAGTAATGAACCTGCACATGTAACATTAAATACACTATAAAAAGTTAATGTACAGTCATGGAAAAAAAGATTTTAGACAACCTTAATATATTGGAAGAATCTTACAGGGGTCAAAGGTTAAACATGTCCTGTCTCCTAAAATGTTACTTTTCCTGAACACTCCAATCAAATTATTTTAGTTATTAATAAGGAAAATTTTATTCTTTCATTCAAAATGTGCTAAAAATTATTGCCAGTATTTCTGCTACTGATACTATAAATGGACAGCTACAAAATAATTGCTAATAATTCTGAAAACTTACGATGCATGCTTTAGCTTTTCTACATTCTGACATTATTCATAACACTAGAAAAGTAATAAAAATAAAGTCCGATTAGTTCCTTCAAATAAAGATAAATATACAATTACTTCTTACTTACTTAAAAAATTAACGATTCATTAAAGGGCTGAGAAGAAACTCCCAGAAAATTCTTCATTAAAGGTGCGACTTTTACAAATAATGTTGATGAAATGGCACCTTTATATGTTTTAAAATAGCTGTCAATAGATGTGTCCACAGATTGGATAGCCATGTGTATTTGTCAAAAATTACAAGTACGACTTACAGCTTGTCTACGACTTCCCACAAGTGACATAACTGTCAAAATATGTCATCTACAGGCATTAGTTGTTGAGAAAAAAAAACATCCATCAGGCCGTAAAGTGAACCCCGTTTTTGTTTCATCTCACTCCGACGTCTTTGAACTATGAAATATATCCTTTAAATCTAAGAATGAGTACTCGTAAGCGTAGCGAAAAAAGTTCTCACATTAAAATTCTGTCAATTCTTTGCATCGAGCGATTTTGTGGCGAACTACATTCCTCAGAGCGGAGTCAGAAAATGACGTTTTGGGATGTCACATGATCGTTCTGGACCAATCGATTTGCCGATTTTTGACAACAGACCAACTGACAGCCTACGTGATTAGTCACATTAGTGGAAAAAATTCTCCCAAACACCTTCCAAAGTGAGTCAAGTCCAAAATAGTGCTTTATATACATCACTAAGACAATAATGTATATGTGGTATATTGAAGTGTTTATACTATTGGTAGAATAAAAATAATATATTATTATTATCGTACAAATTATGGTGTAATGGTATTGAGGCTTTTAACTATACACTACAGATCGACCATTAAATAATTTGCTTGAAAATCATGGAGCTTTTATCGATGTTTCTTTTCTCAACAGGTAATGCCTGTGGATGCGGTGATGACGTATTTTGACAGTTATGTCACAGGTTAGCTGTAAGTCGTACTTGTAATTTTTGACAAATACGCGCAGGTATCCAATCTGCGGACACGAATCTATTGCCAGCTATATTACACCATACCTTTAAGTTAAATGCCAGTCATTAAATCCACACAAACATGTGGTTTTGGGTTCAGGTTCACAGGCTGTCACTTCACGTCTGTTGTTGTGACGTCCATTTTGAATGATGTTCACCACAACCACAAAAAAAACCCCACAAAGCTTTGCGAGCAACCAGATACATTTAATTAGATAATTGCTTTGTTTTGTTTTGTTTTTTTTTTTCTTTCCTCCTTTTCCTCAAGCCTCACAGTATTATTATGGTACCGATGAAAAAAAAAAAAAAAAAAAAAAAAAATGACAAGGAATACGATTCTCTTTGAGCCTGGATAAAGCTGTAATTTCATCCACACAAGACTAACATCAGCGTGTGGATGTGCGTCCTGCTGCCCATGAGCTATATTTGACAGGGGGATGGCGTTGGCAGGTTGAAGGGTCGTCAGTGTTGAGGTATTGTCGCTAAACCCCCATGTGACCACACACCGATACCGCACACTCGAATAACAGTTATGGAGGAAGAGCCGTGGAATGATTGTGTTCAGTCAAAAGAAACAAATCCAGTCCAAACCCCTGAACGGCTGCTGTTGTAATTAATAAAAATGAGATCATCAAGGCAATAAGGAAGCACTTTCTGTTTTTGCACACATCTTTAAAAGGGATATGCCACCCCCAGTTCAAATAGAGTCCATCCCCACAGTCCCCAGAGTAGATAGAAACGTTTTCCTGGTGACTCGAATACACGTGCAGTGACCGCAACGTACCTGCAGTCTAACGGAGCCACACAAAGATTTCGGCCAAAGTGAAATCATTTTTTTCTCAAGTCCATTCATATCGAGTGCAAATGAGGCTGCAATTCAATGCGCTGGGCTTGATTTGGTCAAATTGGTTGGGAACTAGTTTCCATGTGGAAGAACACCGACGATGTACACACCAGTGGGAGAGGGTTTCCTAATACATTCCTTGGGAAAGTGATGGGAAAATAACATTTTTTTTAAAAAAAATGAGCAAATGAATTCACTTTGGCCAAAATCTATGGGCGGATTAATTCACTTTGGCTCTTTATGTGGCTCCGTTAGACTGGGACTGTGGGGATACATTCAATTTGGGGGGTGGCATATCAATACCACAGGGGCCTGATGGAAGGGAAGTACAGCCATGTTGGAAGTGGATTTAACTCATAATAACCCAAACGCCCACTGTCAACAAAAAGCATCTACTGATCTGAACCGTTTAGCATCTGTCAATCCTCTAATCCCATTGATACAGGTCAATAATTGGCATAAAATGCAGTTTGTCATCGTTTTATGGTCAGGGTATGACCCGTTTGGATGTTCAGAGGCTCCATCGTTACCGTGGAAACAGTCTTTGAGAACACTGATTCACCAGTAAAAAGGTGGCTAAATAATGACTGGTTTTACACATGTAAAAAATGTGTTAATTTTACTCATGTATTTATACTTTTGGAAGAATTTGACAGAATATTTACCTTTATTTTTTATTTATTTCCTTCTTTCCAGTCAGACCAGTATTGACCCTAAAAGCAGTTAATTTTAGACCCCACTCCACAACATACTTCAACTTTTTTCCCCAATACTTGTCAATCAGATCAAAAATTACAGTCTTGTTTCTTTCCAACATGGGGACTCATCCTTTGCAACAGACCCCGATTTTCCAAAAATAAACTTTCAGTACAGTTTAAACACTATTATCTACATAATAATGGTTTTACAAATGAGTTTTCAGGCCAATGTTAAAACACAATATATCAATTACAATTGTTCAGACATTTATAACCAGTTGAATTGGCAGTGGCCTTAAAAAATGTCATGTGGTGCAACTGTGATTTAAACTAAAATGAACAAACATTCTGCACATGACTTTCCCAATAAATTGCATTAATAAAGACACACTTTTCAGTAACATGCATTTGAAATGAAAGTCTTGTCACAGCCAGTTGGTTGCACCTCATGATATTTTGCGGCTTTAAATAACAAAAAAATACCAAGACACAGGAGTTGTAGAAAATTGAAAAGTGAGTACACACAGTTTTGGAAATAAATTACCATGTTTGTACCACCCAAAAGAAACCTGATGGTTTTACAAGACTTTTCACTATTTTGTCACAGTGATCCAACACTTATTCCTAAAGTTGTACATTTTTGCATTTTTTTTCCTATTTAACTAAAAAAAAAACCCTACAGTTTGACAGAATATTTAGGTTTTAAATCATTGACCTCAAAACGCTTTACATTCTGTTAAAACTTGATGAAGCTTCATCAAACAGACTATAAATATTTAAGTTTTGTGAAACAGGCACATTAAGGTGAATATCATACATTCATACAGGACTGTCTATTTCACATAGCATGCTCCAACATATAAATACATCACATTTTTTCCCCTTTTACATCAACAATAGGATCATCTATAACATGCAGGATGATATTAATTTGCTGCCGATTTATTCAGCAGATCAAATGTGCATTAGCGCAGCATTTCAAATCATTTCATTAAAATAACAAGAAGCAGGAAAATAAAAGCAGAAAATACACTTCAAATACATACTGTAAAAATAAAACATTCTGTTATTATATATTAATTAGCATGTAGCATGAACATGACAACAGGCAATAATAAAAATAAACATTACATTGTAATCCCTTTGATTTTGTGAATCCCTTTGTAAAGTATTTAAATACATAATACAAGTAAATATATGTTTTTTTTTATAGAAATGTCTGAAGAGTAAATAAAACATTTTGCAGTAAAGCGACATTAGCAGTGATTGAAGGTAACATTTCAAAAGACCGTGACACTAAAGCTGGAAAACCGCGTCATGTAAACCTCAGTAGAATCAGTAGCAGTTTGCTGGTTTGTGCAAAAAAGATGGAAAACGTAAGTGCATTAAACAGGGACGTGTGCGCTTTCAGCTTAAAGACTCCTGCATCCCAGAGTGAGTTTCACCTGAAAAGTATTCCTCTGAGCTAAAAACAGGAAGCGTAGAGGTACTGCACAAGCATGTAGGAGTGATTTCCATGTCATTATTAGTGTAACATGCTAATATCAGAACACATAGAAAAGCTTGGTGGTTTCATACCAAGTCAGTCATTTCCAACAAAACTGTGACAAGAATGTTAATTTGCTGAATTTTTTAGGGATGCACCAATATAACGGACACAAACATGGACCTTAAAAAATAAATATACATATTAAAAAATATGTGGACATATGTGGCAATGGATGGAGAAGCCAAAAGCCTTTTTAATTTTTCTTTTTTTTTTTTTTTAAGGAAACCGATCATAAATATTTTTTTATTGTCTTTACAACACAAATATGTGTTGTCGATGTGTGAGGAGAGCTTTAGATTATGGAAAAACCCATCCACTCTCTTTTTCTCCTGATCCATTTGTTGTTGGAGGGACATAAAAATGCTTAGTTTTGGATTTTCTATACTTCCTACGTCACATGCATAGATTTATTTAAAGTTTAACAGTTTAGCTTCCTTATGTATTTTTGGTTAAAGAAGACAAGCAAAAACAACAAGTTGAACAGACTAATATTTTGCAAGACATTAGCCTTCTATGATATGGAATAGTGCAACGCTATTGAGTTAACGTAAGATTTCAATTCCTCAAACAGTCCAAAATAGCGCTGTAAGGGTGTTCTTATGGTGTTGTCACCCTTCCAAGCTTTTGCAGTGCGACAAAATGACACCCACTGCACAGACAAGTGGGTTTGTGTGGGTACAAAAAGGAACACCTGGAGACAATGACGGCCGGTTTTTACATGGACTATAGCGAAGGCAAGGGTGGCACAAATTAGTGTAACAGGCCGTACGGTCACAACACATAGTCTGATATGAACAAATTAATTTTTTATTTTATTTTATTGAACCTAAGGAGTCCAAATTAGCCCTGACAGATGCATTCAAAAAGGAAGGAATGCTAATATGGTAACAAGCTAATTTAGCAAAATTACACCAACAGGGTGTAACTTTGCTAAAGCCATGGCTCAGGAGGGAGAGCAGGTTATCCAATAACCGAAAGGTTGGTGGTTCAAATCCCGCTCTGTCCTGGCAAAGACACTTCACACTGATGTATGAATGGTGGGAGGGGCTAGATACAAATGGAGTTTACTACCACCAGAGGGAGAATGTGAGAGTGAAGCATTTTGGGTGTGTTGAAAAGCACGATAGAAATGTAATCCATTATTATTATTATTATTATTATTAACAGGCTGAGTTTGTAATACAGTAGTACAATATTTCTCACATCCTCCACTGACGGTCAGGTTACTCTTATCTCCTCATAATAAATTCAGCAGCTGAACAACCCTTAATGTCATTAAAATATGTGATATAAAAATGCACTTCCTTTTTTGTTGTCACGACCAGTGGAATTCTCTGTATAGACACAAACCCATTTAAACATCTATTATTTCTAAAGGCCAGTATTTTAATGTGGCGGCTGATGGGATCAACTCATTTTTATATATTCGAGCAAAGCAGATTTTGTCTTTTTGATGCCTGCTGTGGCCAAAGGACAAAAATGTAACAAAGGGCCGAATCAGTAACGACTTTGATGTTTCTCATAATAATAAATAATGTCCATATTAGCAGCTACGAGCTATTGTTGCATGAACTGGTGCATCCCTATTTTGTACATATTGTAAATCAATAGCGTATCAAACAGTTGTGGAATTTATCATGTATCCCTAAATTTAAACCACCAAGCACTCAGTTGCCATCAGAATAAGCTGCAGTGCATTAAGAAGTTCTATATTTACACAACAGTGTCAAAATGTTAAAAATGAATATATAAAGGAGTATTGGATGGAGAGAATAGAAGAATGAAAATATAAAAGCTTTCCGTTAAAAGATCTTATAAAACAGATACATTATGTGCTGTATAATATTAGAGGCACCACTTATTGAGAACCAGTCATTCCATTGATGAGAAAACACACTCACTCACACTCACACAATTACTGTGACTTCATGCTAAACAGATCAATGCCTCAAATCATCAGATACCGTTTCAACCATGACACGCTCAGTGCTGTAGGTCTACATTTGATTTGGCCAAATTCATCTGTCTGTGCCCCTGATTGCTGTTATTGTCATTCAAATACCACTATTTGCATGAGAGCCCTTCAGGTTTTTGTTATCGCCACCTTTAAAAAGGACCAGAATCCGAAGGAGGGGTTTTTAAATCTTTTTTCTTTTTCTTTTTTTTTGGCATCTTTGAATTCGTCATGGTGCTCATACTCCACCCCCGCTCCGATCCACCGTCACCGGGCCCCTCATGTCCAGAGTCTCCTCTGCCGTTTTCAGCAGAATGGCCAACCGGCTGTCCGACACTTGTCCCTTCTTCACGGCGCTCATCAGCTACACAGGAAACAGTGGGGAACGTGTTAGACAGTGTGTGCGATAACCGTAAGAAAAGGTTAACTAGTCAAAAGACCTCCGTGACAGCAGAGCTTTTCACTGGTGGCTGAAACAATTATGACAAACAACCTTCCATGAAAGGAAAGACTGTAAGCCGTCCAATCAGTGTTGTGTACAGTGGAGCCTAAACCAGCATGGACACCTTATTCTGTTAAATCCAACAGGTTTGTTTTCCTCCCCTAACATTTCTTAGCCTGTGAAGCATTGGAAAAAAGGCAGCAGAAGCATTTCTATCCCACTGTAGGCAAAAGCAAAGCATAGAATGTCACCTTTCAGGATTTGTATGTATTGATGTTCTAAGAGATCAGGCTGATGTTTTTCTATTTTTGTCCTCAAGTCAACAAATCCCATGAAAAAAGCCAGAGGAGACTCAGCGCTGTCAGAGTTCTCCAGTTTCTCCCTGTGCAATCCTACTGAGGATAGGAATCTTTGAACCCATTCAGACCTAAGCCACCCTCTAGAAAAAAAAAACAACACAAACTGGAACAGTGCACTAAACTCAGAGGCTGGATTTCTGGAAAAACTGGAGTGAATCGTCAATTATCACTATAGTTGCACCTCATTGGGAAGTAAAATCATAGTAATAGTAATAATAAAAAAAACAAAACGACAGTCCCACCTACTTGTAAATGTGGAAGAATCTAAAAAAACCCCTAAAACTACAAACATTAATATTGGTTAATAATTTTAAAAGTATCATGGAGCATGGAGTGAAGGAGGAATGTCACTATTTTCTTTGATACTATTATGTTTAAATAATTATTCTGTATCATGTGTTTTATATTGCACATTTTAGTCATTTCCTGTTTTTTTTTCTGTTTTAGTCACATGATACACACACATGAGTTAGTATTTGATTACATAGCTATTGTATTTGATGACTTGATAAAAATTTTTTCCATAACTGTATCTATTTGACATTATATGAAACTTATTTGGCCCTGGTCATTTATTCATCCTTTGAAGTTCCCATTGTGGATTAGTATTTTGTGTTACATTTACAGCTAAAACAATGTCATATTGAAGCTGAATGAATGAGCAACATATGTAGCCTAGTGGATGTTCAGACACGCCAGCAGAAACTGTCATGTAACAGGATATCATGTGATTTTAATATACATGTTAAATCTTTTTTTTTTATTTTTTTTTTTTTATTTCTTTGCAGTCTACAACTGCATATTAAGGCCATTACAAAAGACACACTTGAATCCAAAGTGACCACATGCTTTTGTGCACATAGTGTATCTTTGAGCCAAATCCTATGCTTGGTTCAGCCTGGCCGTGGATCACAGAGACCACTAATGAAGACTACATTATCAACTGTCATCGGCTCCACTATAATGACTCTTTCCTGGACTTGTCGTCAAAGTGAGAACGTAATTTAGCCGAAACAGACAGAGGACTACACACTTCAGGCCTCATTACAGAAGCCTCTGACACAGGTTCTCCTTTCTAATTAGCTTCATGTTCCACAACGCATTTTGAGTTCACACCTTCTGTCGGACACTTGCCGCCCTTGCATCTCAGGTGGACGGCGTCTTATTATCTGGAGCATCATTTGTGCTCCAGCTTCAGGCATATTAACAGGCATGTTAAAATACTTATAAGGCTTTAGTGAGTAATTAGACTGAATACAGGATGAAAACTATCGACGATTTCTTCTGATAGTTCACATGTTTCATTAAAGTAGTTCCAAAATTTCAGGTTGAGGGTGTGAATTCTGGGCAAGGCAGGGTTTAAATGATTTACTAACTGCCGACTGAGCCAATTCTACAGCACGAAAAACACATCTTAGTTGGTTTCACACTGAATATTGCTGTGAAATTTGTGCATGGTGCAGGCAGATAATGGGTGATCACAAAAAAAAAAAACAGCTGCTCTTAATTTATTAAAGCAGCAGTGCTGAGCATTTTACTTGAGTATGCTTTAGACCCTGCCAGCACAGAAACGAGTTTGCGTGAAACCGACGTACTTTCTTAATGACTTTACTTTCTTTCATCAAAATGGGAATGGTCTCATGGATACCCCAAAACGAACTCTTTGGAAGATGGGTCCCAGAGTGGAAAGATCTGGATATGGTGTCGTTTCTGTAGCCAAAATAAAAATAACTATTGTAGGATAACTTCTTGGTAAGTTATGTTTCCATTGTCTAAGTATAATAGAAAGCATTAATTTCAGGGATCAGTATGTGATATAATAGAACTGATCAGCCTCATGACAACACATACAGCAATACGTACAGTACAGTCTTTTAACATTAATTAATGTGATAAGAACTACTGACTCCCATTATATTAATAGATAATACATGTATCTACTAAAAAACTTTGAATACTAAGCAATACTGTCTTTAAACTTAACTCAGGAATAAATGAACACATTACTTAATCTGAACAAAGGTATTATTCAATACATTATTTAACTGTGTATTAATTGTTAATGCTTATGCATTAGCCAATCTTCATAAATGTAATTTACTGTAAAGTGATCACAATTTTCTATTTCTGTTGGCTGAAATTGACAGGTTTTCAGGGATATGCTTCCACATAAAAATGTTACATCACATAAAATAATGCTTGAACATCTTCATCTTAGTATGTTAAATGCATTCAGATATGTTTTTGTGACATATAAATAAAAATGTAGAGTTGAATTTTTTCTTACACAAGTTTAATAAATAAATAAAGGTTCTAACACAGATAACTTAAAATGTGCAGAAGCATGGAGGGGTAGGAGCATGGCAGGGAAAGAGAATATAGTCACAGCTGAAATGAAAATCAAGTATTGATCCATTGGTGATTGGACGACATGTAGTTGGAACGTACCTGCAGGAATTCATCAATTTCAACTTGTCCGTTCTTGTTGAGGTCCACCTCATTAAGGATTTCATGCAGAGCATTTGCATCAATGTGGACATTGATGCTCTGAAGAAAAACAAGAGCAGGGAATCAATGAAATATAATGAAGACAGGTGTATGAAGATGTGAGAAAAAGATGAGAAGACAGTCAAGGATGTTACATAAGAGTTTTTCTTTTTCTTTTTTAAACAACTGTTAAGATAGCTTCATAAGGATGTGATGTTCCAAAGATTCGAGGCTTCACGCGCCATGTTCAATAGGTTTAAACTACAGGTGCACAACATTATCATTTGAGCATCACCATTGTGTTGTATATGTGCGTGATAGTCACATCGCAGGTTCTGTAATGAGGGGCAAATGAACTCCTTTAATTCTAACCTGGGTACCTGACACACACTGCATACGGCCATCCACCAATCACAATCATTCTTAATGTGTTTGCTGAAGTAGACCACACCCCCTGTATATGGAGTGAGACTCTGGTAACAAGACTGAATGAAAAATGAGCAATGAACAAGAGAAAAATCACCAAAGATGAAGACTTGGTGCCAAAAGAACAACCGACACTAATAAGGGCTTTTTATGTTTTTTCTTCCCCCGTGGGAGGGTGAATTGATACTGGGTTAGTTATAAGCCTCAATGATATCACTGGACCTCATTAAATATCACATAATGAAGCATTAAAGACTAGAATTGACATTGTTGGACTTCACACTTGTTCAGAACCGGCAGAAACAAAGACTCACTTCCAAAACCTGCTGGACATCAACAGTGGTGATGAAGCCTTTGCTCTCTTTGTCAAACTTATGGAATCGCTTCTTATACCTGTTAAGTTGAAAGAAAACAAAAAAACAAAAAAACTTGTTAACTTGTTCACAGTAAATTCAGTATTTAGTAAGAGTCGGTCCTGGCTGTAGAAGGTCGGACATGAACAGCGATTACCGAACTACTTCCTGGTAGTCCAGGTTGATCTCGGACGTCTTGGTGAGCTGCTCGCTGCGGGATCTGTAGCCCATCTCCTGGTACAAAAACTTCTTAGCGGCCTCCAGCTCCTCCTGGATGCAACATGTCCACAGAGATAAGGAGGAGGGTCAAAGGTCAGCATCACTGAGTCCTCACTGCTACTGTAAGTAATGTGCTCTGTTCACACATCATCCCAACAATAACACCTCTTTTTTTATCTAACATTCACATTAGGTTACTAATAGATGATACACTATTTGACAAAAAGTATTACGACATAATTAATTCAGGTATTTCTTGTCCAACAGGGGTATGGGATACAAAACAAGACAAAACAATTGAATTGATTTCCAACATTCCACATTGATTTTGTTTTAATTTTTTAACCCATGACTATGATTTCAAATTTTTAACATCAGAATGAACAGGACATCTTAACGCTGTAGGAAAACTGCAGGAAAATTTTTGAGAATTTCTGAGATAGAACATTTAAAATCATAGTCATGGATATATAAAACCCCCCAAAAAATTAATGTTGAGATAAAGATAATTAAAACCAAACTAACCAATTTCATGATATTTATCAGATTATATCACTATATGATGACATTTATGATTATTTCTTTGTATCACAGACCCCTGTTAGAAAGGAAACACCTGAATTCAACAAGTTTTGTCCATTTAGTGAAAATGTACAATTCTTGAAAGCATTTTGAGGTGACTCCACATCACTAAAATCTGCTAAAACATATCAAATTGTATACAACTAAAAGGCTTTTACTAAGTCTAGCATACAATGTGACCACTATTCTAACCCAGACTCAATGTATGTTGGATCAGCTTACTGTGTTTACAGTTTCTTTGACAGTGCTACTGTATTACAGGAGGCTATCTTCTGTTACTTCACAATAACAGCTTAAAATAGGTGAGAGTTCAGTTTACATACTCTCATGACACACACAGCACTTCCTATGTTCTCTCACACACACATGTACGAACAGAGCTGCCCTCTGAAAGGATAAAGGGTGTGGACCTTTCTATTGTGCACTCACTGATTGTGAAGAAAAAAAAAAAAAATCACTGCAGGACTTCAAACCCTCTTGGGGTTAAAGCATTATATAAACCCAACCTGCTGATGTTTAGACGCCTACCGTCTGCCTATCCACGCTCCAGTTCAACTCTTTGCCCATGATCTGGACGATGCGTGGTAAGGCTTCGTCGGCCGCCTGCACATTCAGGAAACCCAGGCGTGTTCGGCGGGCAATGACGTCGATGGCGGTGCAGGCATATTCCTTAACAGCGTAACTCACCTGTATAAAGACACAATCGCGTAAAAATAACTGAATATTTCTGCCTCAGAAATTGATCTTGTCCAGGACATTCGTATTGTACCTCGCTCTCAATGTAGGGGAACTCAGAGACTAATCGCTTCCCTACGATTGGCCATCGTTGTCCCGTGACTTGTGCCATCTTAGCCACATCAAACGCCTTTGATCCGTAGGTTGATGCCAGATGCTGAGCAACCTGAACACAGAAACAAACAACAGATGTAGTTTGAGGGAGTTGGGTGAAATAAATGTTCATCACAAATATTAATTCCAGGATTCTTCTCTTATAAAGCATATTATACATGTAATATTCCAACCAATCTGGGCCATAATTTCAATTAAAAAGTTTGTTCTTCAGTCTTTATTTTTTACTTTTGACTTATATACTGTAGACTGTATGTAACTGGTCCTTAAATCACAAACACAGAAAAATTCAAAGGTACACTAAACATTTTTGCTCCATATCAGTTATCAAATGCAACTCTTTCTTTACTATAAAGAACTCCGGGAACACACAGACCAGGATATTCCCAGCAGTAAACTATCCTTAGTGTTGTACTAAGAATTTACAGGCAATAACTGAACACAGGCAATGTTGTCATAAAATAATAATTCCACCTGTAAAGCTGCTTCTCTTTGTTATTGAGTTAACACAATCTAAAAGTGACCTGCTGAACAGTGGCTGTGGCAGTTGTTGGTATTCACATGATCGATTTCGTCTCATTGGAGCTAAGAGCTAACTGTTAGCGCCACTTTGTCAATGAGCCGTGTATATTTACAGAAACACAACAGGGCTATTTGCCATGCAGATTGCTGACTTGCCCATCATGTGAAAGGGCAAATGCTGTCCAAATATCAACAGTGACCTTTTAGTAATATTCGAGAGAACATCTCAGCCAGAGTAGAAGGCCTCTAATGAGAAGTAAGTATACTGGAGGCACCGGGGCTCCAGCGCTTTTTCTTCATAAAACAATGTTCTATTGAATTGAATGGAAAAGCACAGCTAATTACTGGAGAGATGGGCTGTCACTGATGGAAATCAATGTGCCCTTACTTAATGCCATTGATGAAATGTACAGCATACAGTACATTTCAACATGAGTCCAGTCTTTTGTGAAGTAGAAATGTCAGCATTGTTAAAGCAGCTACTTTAATGTCAGCTTACTGCTGCTGCTGCTGCTGCTGAAGACAGTCAGGGTGTGTGTGTGTGTGTTGCTGAACACAGCTGGCAGCTACAGGTCCACTTAAACTATTCAAACCACCTTTACACAGCACTTCTGTTAGGAGAATATTTGGCTTTTATTCCAGAATGACATCTGTGTAAATAAGATGGTGGGATCATTTGGTCCCCTCTTTTTTTGTGGCTTTGTAACGCCTGTGGAGGTAGTAACCAAGCTATTATAAAAGGTGGAATCATGATTCCAGAACACTATGTGAAAGGAATACCTGCCATTCCACAACAATATGTGGCTATTTGATGACAAGCTAGAGACAGGAGGGGTATATGGAGGGACTGGTTGTGAATTTTAGTTAATTCAGAAAATTCCTTTTGACAAAAAAAAGAAAAAAAGGAGAGTACTTCAATGAGCTTTAATATACTGTATATTCAAATAAGACCATTACTTTTCATAAAGTGGCTTTTGTGCAATTTGAGAACACGTGCCTCACATACAGTCAGTGAAAAAAGTTAGGACTTCCTCTACATGTTTTTCACGTTCAACTTCTTGCTGTCGTCACCAAATTTATTTGTAATATACTGTATTTGTAATGTAGGTAGTATATAAAAATGTTCTATCACTATATATACACATATATGGAAGTATTCCCGGTATGTATATTCAATACACTATAGTAAAAAGAAAGTATACCTTCCTTCTATGTCGAAGTCAAATTCAGATAAAGAAGAAGACATTACAGTTTTTTAATCAGAACTCAATCGAGGCAAATTTTAGTTATATTAAGGTGAGATCTCATTTTAAGGTTACTATAAAAAGTAATTTACACTGAACCACAATATTAGATTAGAAAATGGCAATACTGTATTTTACGTTTGGTTTATGTACATTTTTACTTTGGAAGAACTGACTACTTTAAGTTGAATTACCTTAAATTTAACTTGGATTAATGCAAGATGTTAATTTGAGAACAACAAAATTTTCATATACACTTGACTTAAATCAATATTATTATTATTCCAACTTACTAGTTTAATTTCAATGAACTTAAATAATTTACACATTACCAATTAAAATAATTAAATTAGGTTGGTTCAACTCTTTTTTTTTTTTCTCTTCAGTGCAGTATGGTATCTCACCTCTGTTTCCAGTCCGTAGTCCTGGACCAGGCGGATGTAGAGGGTGGGGGTCCAGCTCTTTGCTCCTTCCAACATCAGCCCAACTGTCTTGCAGGGTTCTGCTGACAGGTTATGTGCTTTAATGGCTGCATCAAGAGTCTCTTCAGCCATCGACCTGTATGTTGTCCACTTCCCACCTGGAAACACACACAAAGTTGGACATTAGAGTCATTCTATACCAATTTTTTACAACATTTGAGATTCCATGTACTGAGAGAATGTAGCTTTGTTGGGGAACAGTAACTCCTCTAATATGACGCATGTCTTTTGTGAAATATTTAGCGTTATATGGAATTAGAATTACTGTAACTCCTGAACTGCTCTTGCCATCGACAACAGTTAAATTAAATATGTGATTTGGAACTTTGAATTGTTATACTAGACATTATGGTACAGGCCAGCAGAGAGTATCCGATATAGTCAGAGGAGAATTTTTATAAATAATTCTCTACAATATAGTTATTGCTATTTTGGAGTGTTCTAATAGTGTGTTTTTGTCTAAGGTTTACAGTTTTGTTTTGCTTTGTACTTTGTATAGCCCATTGATAGTTGTATCGATGTTTTGTTTTTGTTTTTTTTTTTATTCAGAAGCAATAACATAAAAATAGAATGCTATGGACAAACAAAAAAAGACTTGAAAGTTAATTTCTGTCATCTCATAAAATTTCTTTCCATTTTTCATCAGAAATGTGAAAATATAATAAGCATCTATTAAAGAGAATATAGGTAATTAATGTCCATATATTGAAAAGTAATTTCTTCCTATGAAAAGCTGCAAAAACACAAACCTTTTTACTGTTCAAGTGTCAGAAAAGTGCGTCTATAATAGACCACTTAGACTGTAGGGATAGACAGAGGTAAACTGACCTGCGATGGTCACTAGTCCACTGACACTGATGCTGACAATGTGGTTCCTGCAGATGGACTGAGTGTCTTTGGAGTCGGGGTCCGTCACCAGGGGCCGGATGCCGCTCCAAGCTGCCAACACGTCTCCACGGCGCACTGCAGACACCATGCACACAGTGACATTTTACTATGCAGGACGCAGACTGACCGAGACACTTCACTTTTAATCAGCAGTAGTCGATCACCGGCAAAGGTCACATTTGTAACTTGGTATGGATTTTATATAAACTGTTTCAAACCTGATATCATTGGTATATTTGTCTATATTGGATCAGGGAACAGTATATAGATATACCCACTAAAACACCAGAAGATGTTGCTGTATTTAATCTTTATGATCAAAAGAGAAAAAGCTTTCTTATTCATGATTCACTTTGAATTTTCCTTACAATAAAATTAATGAAAAAGCAAATATCATCTGTCACATTCATAATCTGCGATTGGAGGTTAGTTGCAACAAAAATCAAAATTTTTTATAGGCTTATTTTTTGTCTTCTTCAGGTTCACTGAACAAAAGTTACATCAAATAAGTAGTTAGTATTTATTTAACTAGTTTAATATGTAAAATTGTATTAGTTTAACGAGTGGCCCAGGTATTTATTAGCTCAGGTACAGAAGGTATAATGGCTTTATTTGAAGATGGTTTGTATGAGAAGCAGGAATATTGACTAAAACTGTTGTGATCCACTCATATTTGCAATGTTTAAAATATTGCAATACAATTTTGTAACCCAATCCTTAACAAGTACAACATCAAAGCATTATTGCATTTCAATGGATACTATTTATTAATTAAAGAAAAGAGTTTTTAATTGCGTACATAATGTCTTCCTCTCTTGTTTGCTAATTTCGGGTTAGTATCTGCTTAAAAGCAAAGACGCACAATTCATTTTAATGTAATTTTATATAAATTCAGGAGTTAAGGGGTTATTTGTGGAAATGTGGTAAGTCCACTTATGAATCACTTCCATTTGTGGAAATATGTCCCTAATTCTGCTGGGTCTATAGGACTTTCTGGCTATTTCTGAACTTTCCTTTAACAGTATATTACACATAAAGTTTGGTATAATTCCAATCACCTGGATGACCGGGCAGCGATAAAAAATTTTTTTTTTGATAACCTCTGATCTACAACAATACATAAAAAAAATCAATATTTAAAAACAAAAGAGTAACTGTGTTCTCCTCAAACTGAACAGACGCTGCCTCATGTACCTTCCACATCAGGGCTCAGGTAGTTGCGGACCTCCGTCAGGATGAAGTTGATGTCGTCTTCTCCTGGCATCGGGTGGGCCGTTACCTTAGTGGGCGTATCGGTCGTCCCCGCAATGGTCATTTTTTCCCAAGGCAGAAAGAAAATGACCCTGCCATCGCTGGTGGCTGGATCGAGTAGACCCATATTGTCTGGGCTGTGGAACGGATAATTATTCTTTATTAATAACAGAAACAAAACCAGAGGACGCAGTGGGAAGTCTTTTGTTTTAATCTTTATAATTTGAACATTATTTATGTGGGTTAACAAGAAGAGGTGTAGATGATGCTGAACACAGAAATATAAGGATGAGAAAATCAGATGAGGAAGAAAAGCATGGGTATGGGGGAGGAGGAGGACAGACAGAGGGAGGAGGAAGACAAGAATGAGGGAAAGGGAGGAAGAGAATTAGGTGGTTGGCATTTGTGGTGCTGTTCAAAGGGCTCGCGCTCCCTCGGGTTTCGCTCAATAAGCTTTGCTGAACTTTAAAACCCCCGACTTCAACAAAACCACTCTATTGCTCGGCTGTTCGTCAACCACACAAGATTGTCCTTAGCACGTAAGCGTCGGTTGTTTAATCATTTAGATAGCTTTGTATTTGCACAAAAGAATAGGAAAACAGTGATGAATAAATGTTTTAATGTGGGAGCAGGAAATACCAAAAGCATCAGAGTGGACGAGGGGAATAAACAAACACCTTTCTTTCAGTGTGTGTGGAATATATAGTATATATTTGAGTGGTGTGTCATACCTGTAGTAACCGGGGATGACAATGTGAACCCCTGCACTGGGCTGACAGATGTTCTGGGTTTCCTGGTTGTCCATCTTTCTCAGTGAGTCTGTAAATGGCCCGGTGGCGTTGATCACACACTTAGCCTTTACGTCAAATTCCTGTCCTGTGGAGGATAAATGACGGTCTCAGTGACAAGGGGGGGGGGGGGGTTACAGCACAGCGCTCTGCAGACCCTTACTACTACTCACCAGTGAGGACGTCCCTGCAGCGAGCACCACACACTCTCTGCTTGCCCGTCGCTGGATCATCATTCTTCAGCAGGTGGACCACCTCAGTGTAGTTAGCCATGGCGGCGCCGTAACGGGCAGCGGTGAGGGCGATGGCCAGGTTCATACGAGCATCGTTGTGCTGACCTGAAGAGAAAACGGAACAGAATAGGATCGATTAGAACAGAATAAATATGCACGATACATTTAGATTAGGATAAATACTGTGCAAAAGACAATACAAAATAAAATGGTAATAAATGGGTATATACATACTACATAAAATGACAAGAAAAAGTAATAATACAAAAGAAAATTGAAAAATCAATCAAATATAAGTATAGGAAAGTAAACCAAAAACAGTGGAATTTCTTCATTTTTATTCAGACTCATTGGTTTAGGCTGAAAATACAAACAAGCATGATGTCCCACCTGTAACAGCATGACTCGACTGCAGACTATATTAAAAAGCCAATGTAGGCACCGGTGCATTATGGGGGACAGTTTTAAAGCTTCAAGTTAAACATCTGACCATTGCTATACTGTAGTATCTACAGACCAACAGCAATAACTCGCAGTTTTCTGTGTTGAAATTTTCGCTATTTACTCAACACAGTTGGAGTTTGATGACAATAGTACTGAACAAACTAACATTTTTAACCAAAGTGGCAGGTGAGCTGAAACACATAATAGAATATTGACTTAAAGCTATCAGTAAATGTGGCTGCACTTGTCAGCTACTGTAAATAAACACAGCAGGTATTTTCTGCTGTTAGTACCTCTCATTCAAACAAAAAATGTTAAATACCACACACTACATATCCAGAACTTCTATTATTACCTGTCACAATAACAGGTCTTAACATATGAGGTTACTGAATAAAACAGATTGTTTAACACAATAAAATAGCAGCATTAAACATGACTTCCAACATCATCTTTATAAACAGGATACAACATTACTGACAGGTGTTCAAATTAAACTAACACATTACAATTCTGAATGTAAAGATTATAATAAACATTTCATATACATTCACAAGTAGACAAACTACTGATACACTTAGTAGAGGGTCCACATGAACTGATTCAGACCAGTTTCTACTGGCAAAATGTTCAAGAGGAAATGAGTGAACTGGACATTTCTTGAACAGGAATCTGTACATTTTTGTTTTATTTTTTCAGTGGTATTACACTTTAATCCATAAAAACATAGTGCCACTACTTCCCAAATGCATTTAGCTTTAGGTTTCAACTTTTTAAAAGTGATTTATGACCTTTCATTATAATACTCAGAATTACAAAACATTTTTTTTCTGACATTTAATTCACTTGTAGATCAGGGGTGTCCTCTAGGGCCACTATCCTGCATGTTTTAGACATCCTGTATCCCTTTTCCAACAAGTCTGTGATCACAAGAAATGATCAGCCTATCACCAAACTCTGCAGAAGCCTGATAATGACCTTCAGGTGTGGTGGAAGAGGGAAACATCCAAAACATATCGGATAGGAGTCTTCAAGGACCAAGATAGGTGACCCCTGATGTAGACGCTCATTAAAGTTCTGAATACAGTTGAAGGTTATTATATCAGAAACAGAAAACTGAAAGAAAACGCGAATGTATCATTAACTAAATGTAAAACAAGTGTGTCCACATCCACTGTTATTAATGAAACTCCATGGGTTTTACTGGTGAATCAATATTGTCGAAGGTGACGTGTTACCATGCCAACTATGGAGCCTTTGAACATCCAAATGGGTCATACCTGGTGACCATGAAAAAATTACATACTGCATTTTACACCAATTATTTACATGGATTGATACGATTCATGGCTCAGTAGGTATTAAAAAGTTTTTATCAGTACATGACTTTGGTCACTGCTCAATTTTTTGGTCTCTTTAAAGTCAAACCTTAACAAAACATTATCAAAACCAGTATTTCTAGGAATAGCAATGCAGTTAATTGGTAATGAGGTCATTTCGAGCACATCATTTGTATGTGTAAAAATAGTTTGTTTTCGCTCTGAAATATCCCCCTGTCTCTTATTTTCTAACATTGTAGATATGGATAGCAAAATGGTCTGAAAAAAACCCTAATGAACTCAGCTGGTTCATTCATGCCAAAATATTGACATTAAAATGTGTTACACTGTCAGATGCTGACAGGGTTCTCAAGAATGAACAATAACAAAACATCCAGTTATGATGTTTTTATCTCCACTGTGGATAACATTGTACCTGACAAGACACAGAAGAGGAATTATGTTTTCAGAAAGTGAATTAAGTGATACAAATAACATTAACGTCAGTCAAGAAGTTATGATGCCATTGTTATGTGACCACATTGGTATAATAAAGAAGAAAATTACATATTTTTTTCTGACTTTGAATATTGGAAACATTTAATGAGTGGAATCACTTGTAAAAGTCACCTACTGCACACTTGTTACTTGATCAATGAATAATTATTTTTGTCACATTTAGTCACCATTACAACATCTTGTATAAAAGTATGCAAGTTGATACCAAATGTTATAGAGGTCCAATCATTTTACATCATGTCCCCTTCTTAAAATAACTTTCTTTTTTTCAGATTCTTCAGAAAAATTAACCACAAATTGAGTATTTGATAATTTAGGCAATAAAGATGACAATAAACAGTAAACAATGCAAGATATTATGACAAAAAAGTGGTTTATCTCACACGCTAATCTGAGCTAGGGGTGGAAATGAAGATCCTTAAAACATCCAAAGACAAATTAACTCCTGAATATGTTCAATAAAATAAACCTTCTTTTTGGCCTTCATCTTAAACATGCCTCCCAACAGGCCCATTGTTCCTCACACTGGCCTGGACAGACACGTTTGCTGCCCTGTGTTTGTGTTCTCTCCTATAGAGAATAGACAAGCTGCTGCCGCTGCTGTCGCTGGTGGCAGCAGCCGTAACCAAGACAGCAGGAGAAATAGCTGCTGCTCAGCCGGTCAGACGGCGGCGACGCTCCTCTGTGCTCTACACCGCCGGGAGAGAAGGTCAGATTTCGAAATGTCACGGGCGTGATTGTTCCAGACGGCATAATTGGAGAAAAGACACCCCCACCTCCTCTCCTTCCACCATCCCAGCCATGCCCCCCCCCCCACCCACCACCACCACCCTCTTACAGCAGATGATGGAGGGGGATGGAAATCAAACATATGCTGCTCTGCAACAAGAAAATGCTGTTGTTTCCATCCTGGATTAAATTCAGTCTATACCACCCACCACTTGTATTCAGAGTCAAACAACTGCTTGGACTGTTTTTTTCAAACTGCATTATCTATTACGCATAAACACAGGGGGAAAAAAAGCATTTTCTAACAAATTCAAGACCAACAACTGCCTTAACACACCTGTGAGAAACCGTATAACAACACTAAACCCTAAAAAGTTATTGGGTTAAACATTTATTTCCAAGATGGCGTCCAATCATTAAGGAGATATAACACTTGATTTTAAAGCTTAAAGTTAACAACATGCATTGGGTGTTTGAGAATCAGGTAAATGCTACATGTAACTTTAAAAAAAGGTAAAAATACCAACGCTATATCCAATAAATATTCTTTCATTACTAACACACAGTATGTATCTGATCATAATGGAATAAAAATACACACCTGTTAAAACTGGTTTTAAAGGGAAAACATGTCAAATGTAACTTATTTTCATGTTTCCGCACTGACACAAATCATGAGCCTAAAAATGGACCGAAATCTTTGATATTCGGTCAGGTTTTTCCCCTTGAATAATAAACAGCTCTTTCTTCCTAATGATCACAGCACCAGATGAGGTGTTAAAGCCTCTGTAAGTGGCAGTGGCCTGAAACTCCGAGTAGAACATGAACAGGAACCGGTTCTCATCCAAGTTTACTGTCAAACACACATGAGCCTGAGGACAGACGCTGTTTTTGTCAGTGAGTCAAAAAAAAAAAAAAAGACACCAGTGGCACAAAGATGCTCACACTCAGGCATATGTTTGGCTTTCTTTTGCCCCCATCCAGCAAACATGCAACCTTTAATGTCATGGGGAGGGGGAGGGGGGAGGAGTCAACCACTGGGCTGTCAACACATTTTGTCAGGGAGTGGAGATGTGAAGGCCACAGGCAAGACGGCATCTGAGGATGATGTGTAATCTGCTGTTAAGTGTTTGGTTTAATTGCGCCGTTTCTGCACAAAACGAAGGATGGGACTAAAAGCTGCAATAGATGAAGCCAGAACTTGATCAGATAGACCTTAATTCCTCTGCTTTTGTCCAAATCGATCTATATTATGAAATGTGTGCAAGCAACATTTACAACAAATGACATAGTTGTATAATATATGCACATACATATAGCTGAATATACATATAATAAAGCTGAAATAACTACAAAAAGTATAAAAAAATTAGATATTTTTAAAAATCTATATAGAAATAACAGTATGAAAGTATATATAAAAATATGTGCACTGTAGGCTTAAACACATTTTTATACAACTTACTAACAACTTAAATTGTGCAGATCTTGGTGTCATGCATCACAATAAGCATCTGTGTGAAACAACAGCGAAACCAATGTCCAGCAGCAGTGAAATTAAAGAAACAAAGCTTCAATTCGAGACAATTCTAATTGAATGTATATATCTTTTATTGATTAATGTCAATTAATTGTCTAATCGTTTCAGCTCCACTTGTTTAGAATACTTTATGTACTTCTTATTGTATAAAATTAAGGAAATATGTGTTAGTTTATTCATGGTGGAAGGAATATGTAGTTTGAGCCCATTTCCATGGTCTTATATTTTCCTCTTAACCCAGTAGTCTGCTGCCATGTGGGAGCTATACACACATTATATAATAAAAGAATTTTAAAGTGTCCATGTGGGAGGTAAGCATACAAACGAAAATGATTTAAAAGTCTCCATGTGGGAGCTATACATATATACTAAAATGATTTAGAAGTGTCCAGCTGCGTTGTAGCCGTTTATAATTTTCCACTGATTAATGATTGACCAGTTGTGATACCCGACACGGATTCTGGATTAATGTTTACAGAAAATAAAGAAATGAGTCAAGGATCAACAGAGTGTGCTCCTCAGGTTACCGCCCACACATTAAACAAACAAACAAGTGACGACCCACCGTCATAGTAGACGATGGCGCCAACCAGCTTGTCCTTCTTCAACATGGGGAACAACTCCAAGGCCTTAGTCTTCGTGAGGACATAGCTGCTCTTCAGGCACTGGATCCCAGCCACCAAGTCATACATCTTGATCCCCGCCCAGTAGTAAGGCAACTGCCACCATCTTTGGAATGAACACAGTGAAGAGAAATGCAAAATGAGTCTGATTGTGTCCATTAAATACATAATTAATGGTACAGTGTCAAAGCAAATGTCCACTTACTTGTAAACAGGAAGCATTATGGGTAGTGGTGCAGATAAATGAGGTGCGATCTCCAGGAGATTTGCTCGCTCGTGAAGGGCTTCTTTCACCATCATGTACTGGGAGAAGATAGAGACCAAGGTTAAAGGAAAGAAAAAAGAAAAAGAAGAAGGTGATAATGAGTTGAAGAGGAACCTGTTCATAGTCCAGCTGCATGATTGCCTTCTGTAGGTATCGAACTCCACCGTGGATCAGCTTTGTGCTCCGGCTGCTGGTGCCCGATGAGAAGTCATTTCTCTCCACAAGGGCAGTCTTGAGGTCTGGAAGACACACCAGAGGACATGATCTACACAACTGCACAGTGGACTTCAGACAGTAAGTGCTGAAAACATTCAAACTAATCATTGCACTCGTATGGACATTGTGTGTCAGGGATGTCAAACTCCAGTTAGTTCAGGGCCCACATTCAACCCAGTTTAATCCCAACTGGACTAGACCAGGAAAAGTATTACATTATGCCTAGAAATAATGACAACTCCAAACCTTTCTCTCTGTTTTAGTACCCCCCCCCTTCAGTTTTTTTTTTTTCAGTAATACATATGTTGTTTATGTAGTAACATTTCATTAGTTTATGTTTAAACATTTCATTAGTTTATGTAGTAACATTTCATTAGTTTATGTAGTAACATTTCATTAGTTTTATACTAGTAGACCAGTGATATCAGCGTTGTGGTTTTGAAATTCTAATCAGTTTAGTCTAGCTTAATATTAGTAGTGTGTGTGTGTGAACTTATCTCCAGATAAGTTCAGATACTGTGACACTTTCACAGGACTCCAGTTGCATCAACTAAGCAAATTACTAAAATACACATTATGCACAAACACAATTTGGTACTTCGTCATGAGTCGTAGACTACTCAGATATTATGGCGTTTTAGAACTCAATCTGCCGCCTTGGTATTATGTTACAGTGTTAACTTGAAAGAAGACAGGAATGTCTCACATCCGTAGACCAGTCACGTCAGTAGGACTAAAATTACCGGTGTAGATGTTAAACTGAGATGAATGGAGGTTTGAAATTCCCATGAAAATGTCACATTAATTCACTTTTTGACTGAAATAAGTGAAGTTAGTGAAGTAGAGCAGCTAATGAGGAAATGGGCAGATTCGGGGTTTTTAGTAAGGTCATGAATGATAGTTTAGTTTGTGGAATATCATCATCTTCCAAAAATACTGAACCAACAAATTGAGGATTTGATGATTTTGTCAAGAAGGAGGGTGACAAGGTATAAAAACAAAAAACATCAGCAATGATATTTTTTGATGTACTGGTTATATTAGTGATTGGTTGTTGCATCTACTCTGATAGTCTTTTGCATTACTTTTCAGTTTACTTCATTAATAATTCTGTTCCAATTTCATCCCAACATAGACCTGTTAAGGGAATATAGGTGGAAATGAGTAATTCTGCTATAAGTGGTGTAGCACATGTTTGAGGTCAATGTATGCATTTATTTTCTGAAGTAAATCTGAAACTCTTGACCCCTACAGACATTTATTAACAATTACTGTGTCGTATGTATTACTAAGGCTTTTATTATTAACCATGAAGCGTTTTGAAGGCTTTTATGCTGCTTCAATACACTTTACTTTCACAGTTTGTCTTTCATTACAGCTTAATAGTCCATTAACACCTGTTACCAGCTGATCATACCTAAGAGTCCTCTCCTGCTTCAGTCATGACTCTGCTGGACTCGTATAGCTCCAAGAATCTGCTCCACCCCCCCAAGACGCTGAGATACGACCTGTTCAAAGTGGACTTACTGCGTGTGACAGCGTCTAAGGCACATCCTGCACCCGTGGCTCCGCCCCCCACAACCAGGACGTCAAACTCTTCAGTGTTTTTCAGCGTGTCCAACTGGGCCTGACGAGAAGGAAGCTGGTCTGAAAACGGCGCCTTCAGCTCTGCTTCCGCCGCCACGTGAGCTAACCGGGCCTGGACAGAACATGTAAAAAATTTACATAATTAGGTATTTATTATTATTATACAGCAGCTAATACACGTGTTACGTTTTATGTTAAAGTCTATGTTAAAATGTTACATTAGGCAAATGTCTGAAAATACCGCCACCATTACATTCTGAAACATCATAAGGCAGCTTTACGCACATGACAGTGGAATGTGTTTATGCATTATTTTTGCATTACAATCACTGCATGTGATATAACGATAATGAACCGCAATCATTTTAATGCATTATGGATTTAGACTAACAGTGGAATGAGATATAACATACAAGGGCTGTGGGTTATGATCACATATGCCATGTATTGACAGTTTTAATATATTTGACCAGTCATATTTGAGGCATGCATTACAATTTTCTAGAACGAGCGTAAGAAAATATCGCAATATTTCATTTTACGATACTGTATTGATATTTGTAGGTGTTTATGTAAATACTAGTATGGCAGAAGTTATTTTTTTTTATTATATTTTGTTATACTGCACCCCAAAAGGGAAGACTTTACACAAAATCTACTGAACCAATTTCCATGAAATTTTCAGGAAAGGTGTGAGGTGGTCCAGAATAGAGGTCATTGAACTTTGGTGAATGTAGGTCAAAGGTCACAGTCACAAAAATGTGTTTTTGTAATGATAAGCGCTTCTGTGTGGTCAGTTTATTGTATTACTGTTGCATAACAAAAACTGGCCAGTAAGTTTTTTGTCAAAAATAATCTTATTTCAGAAAACAGGAGCTACAAAAATGATAATATCATGGGAAAGTTAAAATAATTTTGTCAGTTATTTCAGAAAATTTCAATTGAACAATATACTGAATGCAGATGGATTGTGAACTAATCGCATTTGGGATTGAGACCAGCTCTTACATTTTTGTTTTTTTTCACCCCCAATATAAAGCTTATATTTGGCCTCATTTCATGTGGTACCAGGTACATTTTAATGCTCAATATTTCAGTTCCCACACCTACATGTACGTCACCTATGTTTGAGACGATGCATAGATTTTGACAAGGGCTCTGAACTTTTATTGTAGTTTTCAGAGGTCTGGATATGAGTTTGATCACAACACACAGTCCTGAAGCACAAAGCTACAGAACAGTAGCAAAGGATGATCATTTTGATGTAATGTGTATGTGTATTATGACTATGGGGAAAATGTGAAGGAACTGAAAAAGGGGAAACACTGGTATTTTTTTAAGCCAAAGGGGATGAATAATGTATGACAGATGTAATATCAGTTTACTTGATCCAAGAATGAGCTTTCAATCTCAACTGGAAGATTGTTTTCTGAAGATATTCTTGGTAGAAAATGATGATATGCTGATGACCTTATGATGTCTCATAAGCCTTACAGAGGTGTTGTAAGAAAAAAAAAAGAGAGAAAGAGACAAAAACATACATATAATGCTGATTTGATTAGTATTAAAGTTAAGTGCTATGCGTTACTGCTACCTGCTGCAACATGCTGCTCTGCAAACCCCTCAAACAAACAAAAAAAAGAGCGAAACCTATCTGTAAACAGCATTCACAACCATTGTTTAAATGACAGACATAATCACTGGTGCAATAAAAACAGCTCCTCTTTGATATGAGGATGTGGGATTTCATGTCTAATGAAATATTTATTCATTTTTCTGTTTAGCAGTTCATGCTAAATGATTGCATCAAGCTGCTTTGAAGCCACCGCGGGATTTGACTTGCAAATGGTGGCAGGCGTTTGTAATTTAGGCCCTGCCACCGCAAACAAGACGATGATATAATCATTGTCTATTTTTGATGATGCCTACAGACAAACACCGCAGCAGGAAAATTAAGTGCCAGTGTTGCCCCCCCTCCCAACCCCCCCCCGTAATCAAGTTAAGTCAGTGAATGGCACACCAAAGCCCATGCTAATGGCCAATCGGCCGCCGTCTCAGAAACTTCGCAGAGATATAGCATGTCTTCGCTAAAGGAGAAAAGACGGACATTCATCTCATCAGCATTCCAATTACTGGGATTAGAGACATGCATGATTAGCAACTATTGTGAATTAAAAAAAAAATAAATAAAAAAATTTGATTTCATCAGCGTCGGCTTCTTGCTTACCAATCCATGCTTGGTTCAGAGGACGACGATAGGTCAAAGAGGACATTATGGCACCGGGACACAAAACAAAGTTCACATTAGGGCGTATAGTCAAAGAAGGCCTGGAATGTAGCTGCCCTAAAATAGGACTACAGTAGGTCAGGGGTCAGAGGTCAAGGAAACAGTTGCTGTCCTCCTCACATGAAGCTGAGCCAGTGTAGATGTAGAGGTTTGTACACACACATCCACATAATGTTCTCTATTTAATGACTCAAGTTTATGGAGTTGTTGATCCACAGAGTTTCTCATCAAGTGAAAAAAGAATCTGGACAATGTCACATGTTAGACTTTCCTACTTACCTGTAGATGGACAGCAATGAGTGGGTTCATGGAAAGTAATTCTGATCCAAATACATGATTATGAGGGGGCTTCAAAAAGTTCAAGTTTTTCATGGTTTAAAGCATACAGCTGTTTAAAGAATGGTATGAAAATCTGCAGAAGTGACTTAGATGGACCATATGTTCAAAAGTAAAGCCTTCTTTTTTGCAACTGTCCTTTTTCTGTTAACTTTCTGAAGGCCCCTAATTTGCATTACAAAAACATTTGAAAACATGAAAAAACTATACAAGGAATGGGAGATTAACATCAATAAAATGCTTCAAGTATGTGTAATTAAGTAAAGGACTTGAATCTGTAGCTGTACCATTACTTAAGTACAGAATGTGAGTACTTTTACCATCTCTGGTCTGATGATCTCATCCTGAGGATCTGATCACTCACGACAGATTGTACTGAAGTGACAGAGCAGATGGTAAGTAACTTCACCATGGCTCAGACCTGCATGTAAAATACCAATGGCACATTCCATCTCTTCTATTATAAGTGGTGGCATTTTCGGCTAACAAAAACATTTGGTTGTTTTCTTTATTGCCTTTATATTGATGACCGACTACACGTAAAGTGACCAGTCAAACATGACTATGTTCAAGAGATTTGACTCCATGTCTGATATTAAGGAACGCTGATTTCGTGCACATCAGAAATGAAAAAATTAAGTGTATTGCTGTGCAGTTTGGACAATTAAATAATAGAGTGAACAGGTTTAAATCATCATAACATTAGACTTACCATATAAAATTTAATACATTTTAAAGACTTTGAGGTGTTAAATGGAGATTTGAAAATTCAACCCTATGGAACTGCGGGAACCCTGAATATGAAAGAATCAATGATGAAATAAAAAAAGACTAAAACATAATAAAGAAGTTAATGTGAATGTGAGGCAAGTGTAAGGCACATTTGACCCCCGGGCTGCATGTTTGAGACCCCTGATGTAGTGGACATGCAGCATTAGTTTTTCTGACCGTAAATACGCAGCATGTGAGCTCTACACTTCCACAAGTAATTTAAAACAAGTGTTGGCAAAGCGGAAAAAGGTTTCTGACTTCACAGAAAAATAAATAAATAAATCACCCAGACCAATCCCGTTCAGGTTGTTCAGGTGCTTCATTTAATGACAATGGTCTGGCACATTTTCTGAACATTTTCAAAAGCAGAACCAAAGTGTAGGTAGGTTTTTAATGAAATAACCCGCAAGTGCAGACAGTGATGAAAGTGAGATCAAAAAGCCCAAATTATAGAGAGAGAAAGCACCAGAATTTCTTCTACCTGACATTTTAGTGGAAGGAGATTCCCCTTCCACAAATAAAACCTCCTCGTCCTACTCTAACACCTTCATCGCACAGAGATGATCTCACCTTCAAGGCAAATAATTTAATAAAATCTGTTTACTTCTTTTGCATTCTCTTTTATTATGTTTTTGTTAATCTCAAACTGATTATTGTAATCAGTATGTCTGTATGTCCATCTGTGTCTGTCTGTGTGTCCGCAGAGACATATCACGCTATAACTCAATGAATATTTGAGATATCACCATTAAATTACATGGGAATATACATATACTTAATGCACAAAATCAAATTATTGGCTCTAATTCAACTGCAGGTTGTCATAGAAACTTGAGATTGGCACAAAATAGGGGTGAGATTAGGCATTCTCTCAATACTTGTTATACTTGTTTTTTTCTTTCTGACTGACCATTTCCTGTTTTAAAAACACTTTGAGCTTTTTGGGGATGGAATGGATTAGTTATATTTCAAATAGGGAAAAGTGATTTGTGAAAAGACTAAATTGCAAAATGTCATGGAGAGAACTAAACAAGTACTGTGAAGTTCTAATGTAGTGCGATATCAGATGTTAGGACGTCAACTCTGGAGGTTTGAAAAAGTAAAGAAGGTCTAAGTACTTGGCAACAAAAGAAGTGCACACACATTCCAAACTCCAGATGGGACATGCCCTGAAAGTTTGCCCCTCCCTGTAAAACTGGATAGACTTCAGGATAATGAAGTCCATCTTCGGGCCTTTATATTCAACATCCTGCCCTGGCTTTAATGACAGAGGTAATGCCATCCCTTCATTTCATCCTGTAGAACTGAAAACTAAACACCTGATCATACAACTTACCTGTGTTTTCCTGTACTCCATCAACTGCGACAGGCCAAAAACTGCAGCAACCGTCCCACCGCCAATGACCGCCGTCCGTTTCAGAACCTTCCTGAACGCCATGTGTCCTGTGTAGGCCAGACGGAACAGCAAGAGTTATCAGGACCAAGAAAAAAACAAAACAAAACAAAAAAAAACAGACTGAAACTAGAAAAGGGCTGAACCAAAAATGGTAAAAATCAGTAAAATAAAGACCCCCCCCCCCCCATTTCTTCATCATTGAATCATTATAAAAGACACTATTTTTGAACTTCGAGTTCCAATTTAAAAAAATATAAATATAACAACATCGAGCCCTGAACTGGATGGGGAAAGGCTTTACACCTGTTCAATGTAATAGTATTATCAGTACTAGTTCACTGTGGACTTGTCTGACCAGTCAGTCTTCAACTTGTTTGTGGACCAGACCAAATTTCGTGCGGTCCTCAAATGGACTAAAGACCGGAACACGACACCAGCTCCAGCAGAATGAGGCCAAAGGTCCCAGCAGAGTGTGGCCCAAAAAAAAAACCCTGTGCACCCCCTCCGTGATGCACTTTGACTAAAGGTTCCTGGGGACGGACACACGCTGAAGCAGATTCTAATGCATTTTAATAAAACACTGCTACAGATGGCACAAAGGCCAAAAAACAGTTTGGTGAAGAAATGACCTATTACCAGTGACATGCAACTGTGAGAGCCAGTAACAGCATCAGCGCCAACATTAACTGAATATGAAATGGAAATGACCAGACTTTACGAGACTGAAGACAGAAAGACAACTGTCAAACTTCAAGAGCACAGGCATAAAGTAAATCTAAGGCTTATCATGATATAAATACATTAATAATACAAGGCATTTTTCTACAACTGCATTGTTCATTTGTTGAAATAAGTTGATGACTGTTTTAAATGTTGGCTCAAAATGTCTAAAAAAATGGAAAATTCATATTCAGTCTCAAGTTACCTGATCACACAATAAGAGTTTGTATTAAGTTGATGCCAGTTTCTGGGATTTCATATTCTTTGCATGCCCCAAAACTATCAAGAAAACCACCAAACTGTAGAATTTGACTGTTCCACTATTTGGCAACTGACAAAATGTGGTTTTCACAAATGCCAAGTTTAATTTTTAAGCACATCATTATTGTAATTTTATTCAAAGTTCTTAGGTCACCCGTTTTATACAGATGTGTTTAACTTTTTCTTTTACTCCAGTATATTGTGAGGTGGTTAAGGATACCCATGCACAATGCCATTAGGTTGATTAGGTTTATTATCAGAAACTGACTTAGGTACAAGAGTCATGAATAGTTTTCACTCAAACCTTAACTTAGACTTAAATACATAAACAGAAAGCTTATGTTACAAAAACCTGGGGCTGCATGGATGACAGGGGACAAAGGCAGTTTCTTCCTGAGTGTGTGCAACAGTCTGACATAAGCTGCTGAACCTGAGCTGCATCTATGGGACTGGCTTAACAGCTGATGAACTGCAGGTGTGGAATGGGCTGAGGAAGGGTGAGTAGTGGCCAGAGGTTTTAAATCACTAAATATTTAATTTTGATATCAAGATTGTTTGTTTGTTCATGATGTATTAACCATTTGTTACCCATTTGTGAATGTTTATTAATGTATTGCTTATACACAATTAATCATAAAGCATTTGTTCACATGGCTACAAATGGTGTGTTCATAGAAAAGAAGAAGAAATGCTTTGTTTATACTAAATTGTGTATGAATAAACAATTAAGAAAGAGGTAACAAATGGTTAATACATAATGAACAAACATTAACAAAAAGGTCATAAATGTTTATAATACCTACACACAATTCAGCATGTTTAAAGTGTTACCTATATTCCTCCTATGTCATAAACAGAGTAGTACATTAGTTTTATTAATTATTTGGAATCAGCTTACTGATTTTACTTTACTACAGTGTTTCCCAACCCTGGTCCTGAAGACACACTATGCTACATGTTTTAGATGTTTCTCTCTCCTACCACACCTGATTCAAATAATCAGCTAATCATCTAGCTCTGCAGAAGAATGATAATGACCATCAGGTGTGTTGAAAACATGCAGGATAGTGTGCCTCGAGGACCAGGTTCGGGAAACACTGCCTTACTGTCATAAACCAGTTGTACAAAATCTATTGAGCTACTGCATGGTTGTGGTCCCTATCTTCTCTGGGTGTTGTTGTCCTTGTCTACTTCAAATCTGTCACTTTACTTTAGTTATTGTTCTTCTTGTGTAGCACCACCTAGTGTCTAGGTGTCCAACATATCTCACTCAATAATTCGACTCTCTCTGGTGGATATACACTTGGATTTCTGGAAAATTCCAGTTTAGTTCTTCAAAGGAGTCAGGCCATAACTCCAACTTAATGTAAACATACTGAGTGACTCACAGAGCAAATTAAGTGATATACACTGAAGCTGTCTGGAAGACCCACCCACTATGGGAAATCAGTGGCCTACTATGAGAACTATGCAGTCTCATTATGAGTCAGCAGGTGAGGGGCTCCCCAGCAGTTCCGTTTGGCACTCCCCCAATGACCACATCCCCCTTTTCCCCCCCCCAACATTTCCACTTCAAAAGTACAATTTTATCAACCACCACGTAGAGGAGCAGTTTGAGAGCAGGTTCTAACAGACTCATCATGGTGTCAAGTCGGAAGAATTGTTTCATATTTCCATTATTTTTCCATCATACACGAGGAAGTCGTTGAAAGTGGGTTTAAATATTAGCAAACTTTATGTTCATTGACACGAAAAAGCTTCAGGAAAAGGGAAAGCTTTGCATAGATACATTTGTGGGGGGGTTTTTTTGTGGCAAAAACACAATAGACTTTGGGGTGACGTTTTTAGCTAAAAGATCAAAGAATACGTTATTTATCATTGGTAGCTACTAGCAAAAACTGGCAGGAGCTACATTGTTTTTTGGCTTTTTGCCACAACACACCTGGCTAACCACCCATTACCCATATCAAAAGGTCTATAAAAACACAACAATACGAAAAAAAAACCCGTGATACATTAGACATTCACACTTACAGGATTTCTTGGAGTGTTGTGTTATAAAATTCAGTCAGGGCGATGCAGGGCGGCGACTTGGAGAGGACATCTGTTGTTGGAAACACCGTAGCCTGTTTGACAGAAACAAACCCGGAAGATGAGTGGCCAGCGTGAGCGACGTCACTGACAGCCAATAGGAGCACAGAGATGAATGGCGGTTGACCAATCATGCTCTGAATAAAGCGGGGCTACAATATTGACGTAAGAGCGTGACAAGATTGCACAACCCTCTCCTCCTCATCCTACAGGATAATAATAAAGAGAGAGGGGAGAAGTGGCACCAGCTGTCGTCTTGTCTGTCTGTCACCATTATGAAGAAGTAAAAAAAAAAAACATTAAACATATAAATAGCCTGAAATTATGCGACTGGACCTAGAAGTAACGTAGAAGTACTTAGCACTGGTCTTTTTTTAACATCCAGTGTTGGGCAGAAGTCCAACCAACATGTTTAAATCAATCCTGTTTTAATGTATTTCAGCTGCATTATTTACCACTTTTATTAAGCTCAATCACACTATAAAGGTATAGAACCATAATTCTACAAATAATAATTATTCCTTAATCGGTGCATCTAACACATGACAAATGTGACAAATACAATATCAAAAGACAACATAAAATACAAGGTGTAATTAGAAAAATAAAAAAGACCAATGGTATGAAAATGTTGCAATCAGTAACATAAAATATATTAAAGCAAAAATTAAGAAGAAGACAACACGAAATGTCATTAAAAGGTGAAATAACAAAACAGTAATACAGTTGTAATATCTGATTTTAAACTGGCATATTTAATTGAGTTTGTTTATTTTGATGTAGTTTATCCAGTTTATTTATCTAGTGATTAAAAGGAATATATATGCAGAGAAAGAGAGAGAGAGAACATTTTGAACATTTTCACACGACATCTCAGAATAGGATTATCTGTCCAGTTTACCGTTCTAAAATTATGTTTATGAATGAAAATCTATTCTTTAGACTATCAGCATCAGTATCCAGTGCAATGAAGATTATGAATAACTCAGATTTTCCCCCATCCAAACTAGGAACAGGGTTCAGGAAATGGGAACAGAATGGCATAGATGTGTTAGATCAAGTATTTGACGGAGGAGTCCTGATACCTTATGAGCAGCTCAGACAAAAATACAATCTCCCAGCCCATGATTTAAAAGAAGAATATCTTCAACTGAGACACCACTGAGACAAATGCAAAGAATATGACAAATTATGTACTTTACCGTCTAATGTAGAACGCTGCTTTATTCTCATAATTGAAGGGAGTGTTAGGAAGAAAATTATATCACACTTATAGAAGACATTACAAGAAGAATTAACAGATAACCATTATTCCAGATGATAAATGTGAATTATCATGCAGAGAGGATGGGCAAAACTACAAATAGCTTCATCTTGAAAGAATTTGAATAGAAAATTAAGATGGGATTTTTCAGGAATTTGTAGATGCATCAAATCAATGCTGGAGGGGCTGTGGCATGGTAGGAGAATACATACACATAAACATACAAAAAGAAATAAAAGTCTGTAAATGTAGATCTTCCCTAAGAACAGTGGATCCTGCATGCCTTAGATGTTTCTCTCTTCTATCACACCTGGTTCAGTTAATGATTAGCTCTTCATTCACCTCTGATAATGATGGAATGGCCTCCAGATGTGATGGAAGAGGGAAATATCTAAAACATGCAGGACACTGGGCCACGAGGGCTGGATTTGAGAACCACTGCCTTAGAACCATCCTGTTTTGTGTTTAGAATTTGGCCAAATCAGACAGTACTGGTGACAACCCTTCTTCTAATTGCTAAGAAAATGATTATAATCTCCACTGCTGCATATTAAGAAGTTTATTATATGGAAAATAGAACTTCAAGATTACACTTGAAAATGGATGTATTCCTGACCAAATGGTTTCCAGTTATTTCAGATTTTATTAATTGATATGATATTTGATGTGATCAATATGTTTTATGTTATGTATGAGTTTTGTTTACTAATTTTTTCCTACTGTGTGCATTCACATACATGGACTACCTCTCCCACATGTGCATTATCCCCATCAAAAAATAAAATAAATAAACCAAAGAGCCAAAGTGGTGGTATTTTGTGTGACCTCCCTTTGCTTTTAACATGTTCTAACCCTTTTGTTCAGACAATATGACATTCATATTCTGATATTTTATACCAGGTTTCATTCAACACATCAGATGTTTCTAATCGTTTGTGCTGTTTCTTGTCATGGGGCCAGGTGTCACAAAAAATTACGACTTTAACATTTACAACCCATTTATAGTTGAGTATTGTGTGTCTTCTAAGTCTGTGCACACACTTCCTGTATGCTCTTGTATAGGAAGTAAAAAGAATGAGAAATAAATATGTATACTATTAATAAAGCAAAGGTGTCTACCCTCCATCTTCACTAACAACCCAGTAGTACTTTCCCCTTTTAAGATTTGGTTTCAGTTAAGGCATCATTTTAAGATTTTGTCAAGCTCCACCCTCATACCAAAAACTAAAAATAATCTACTTCCCCCTTCGCTTACTGATTCGACTTTTACAATTTGGCAGAGCCGAGGCATTAAGTGCTTCAGAGACCTTTATAAGGATTGTATCTTGTCCACATTCTCTGATCTGAAGTCAGATTTAAATTTACCAGCTACCTATTTGTTTGGTTATTTCCAACCACTCTCTTTACAGGTTGCCTTTTTCTTCCAAACATACAACCATGGGACAATCTTTTAACTTTAAAACCCAAAGTGAAATCTCTTCTATGAAAAATAAATGCACAGTTAATTTGGTTTGATGATTCGATGACTAAAGCTGGACTTTCCTGTGAAGACAAATTAGGTTTAAATCTCAGGCAACAGCCGTGAAAAACCTCTCCTTAGTATATGATCCAGCACACCATGTGCTAGACTACAGATTATTCAACTCAAAGTGATGCATAGAATCCATTTCGCAAAATCTCAACTTTCTGGAATGTGTCCAAATATTGTTGATAGATGCGACAAGTGTCACAGCTCTGTAACTTCACCCATATGTTCTTTTCCTGTCCTAGATTGCTGACATTTTGGGGTGATTACTTTATGATCATGACTAAAATCCTAGGGGGAAATATCACCAATTGCCCTTTTATAGCGATATTTGGGCTCTCAGAAGACCCCTGCTTAAACCTAAAGGAGTCTAATATAATAGTTTTTACATCCCTCTTTGCAAGACGTTGTATCTTATTTTCATGGAAATCTCCTAAAACCTCTAGTTATTTCACTTTGGCTTAGGGATGTTATGTTTCTTCTTAAATTAGAAAATATTACATTGTCACTACAAGGTTCCACAACAAAGTTTTTTTAAACAAATGCCAATCTTTTTTGGATTACTTTCAATCTTTACAAACACTACCTTTAGACAGATCTCTCACACCCTCCTCCCGATACTTTATTTGTTTTTTGTCTTAATTCATTTTATTTACCAACCATTTTCATATTTGATACATCTATGTAATACCTAATATTTTAAAGTGACACCATATCTTGATTTTCTTTTGCCCTTTTATCAATTTTTTTTCTGCTTTGTGAATGTGTTTATTTTTATATTTTTCTACTTCCTTTGTCTAATATCTTTTTGTACATCTCAGTTTTGCCATTTCTTATAGTTGATTGATTATTATTTTATTGCTCAGAGACTTGGTTCAGGTGTAGAATTTGGGTTCTTATTCAACCAGAACAAAACTGTGTAAAAGATGCAACAATTTAAAAGATGATGTGAAAATGACAAACGGAGGAACAAGAAAAGAAGAACAGTAAATGAAGATGCAATTTCAAAGAAAATTCATCATAGTATTTGGAGTTTTGTTGCTGACATAAATTAATTTACAACAAATTAGATCTGAAGTTGATACGGTTTTATGGCCTTATATTAAATATGATCTAATATACGTATATGTAATATGAGGTCCTGTTTACTTCATATTCAAACAATTGCTTTAATGTCCTTCATACTCTATACTGCAATAAGTGTCTTTTTTACATAAACATAGTGTGTATTTGTACTGTAATCGGAGATGAAGGTTTTGAATGTAAAAATATTGCTCCTCAGTCTATGTTTAGCCTGAATATATGTTAGAAAGTGTTTGCAGAAGGTAATTTTGCATGTAATTACACCACAATACATAGGCTTTGTCTTGTTTAAAACTCTGAAAAACACCCTATGAGGGGAAAATACCACAAGCATTATTTCCACATCTTTGTGCCCACAGCAGTCAATGACCCCCCCACACACACACATATAGGCACTCAACTCCACCCCCTCTGTGGCTCGTGCGTAATAGGGTTTGGCAAAGGGGTACTCACCACGTAAACAAAAGCACATTGTCGGTGACACTGGCAGCCAGTCTGCAAGTGGAAGAACTGAACACTTATTTCCTAGGCTTTCCATACACGGACAGAAGACTTTTCTCCAAGACCAAGCTTTGAAATACAACCAAGGCAAAGTCCAGCAGAAATGGAATTATCTTTTACTATTTTCCTGTACTGGATGAAGCTCTAAGGTATGGTGTGTTTTAGTTTTATTGCAGCATTGAATGGAAAAGTGATGGAATAAACTTACAAATAATGTGATTTTTTTTTTATTCCATGGCAGGATTAAGCTGAGAGTAAAATAAGAAACCTTGAACATTCAGGTAATGTCATCTTAAAGTACTGACATGATAAAGCAATGCCATCTTTGAAATTAATCTCTGTTGACAAGTTATTTTTTTTCATTTTCTGTATGTTTTTTGGTGTGTGTTGCATTGACATTCCCATACATATAAAGGTATGTACTCACTGAATGTGTCCCATGTGCGCAGTGGACATGCCGTGCGTCCAGACCCAGTGCGGCTCCTCTCCGCAAGGTGCCATCCCGGCCTCCCAGAGCCCCGGCAGGGAACGCAGCTGCGACTTCCTCACTCCGGAGTTCGTCAAGTTCAGTATGGACTTGGCCAACAGTGAACTCTCTGCCGCTACGTCCACCCCGGGGTTCGGGAGCCCTTTAACGGACGCCTACAGCTCCGGCTACGACGTCAAACCGCCGTGTCTCTTCCAGATGCCTGTCCAAGGGGAGCTCCCGTGCGTAAAGGTGGAGGACGCGCACGGGTGTCCGCGCTATCAGCCCGCTCAGCATCCTCCGCATCAGCCCGATGAGCTGCTCTCCTCCCCGGGTTCAGTCTATTATTACCGCCCTCCGTCTCCTCACGCGCCTCTGTCATCAAACTTCCAAACCGCACCAGGACACTTATGGGAAGACACGGGCTCTTTGTACAATTTTCGCCAGGACTATCTGGCTGCAGCGCACAGGAAAAACGCACTGTCCAGGTTCTCCCTTTTTTCTCTCAAACACGCGCAGCACAGCGGTCAAACCTTGTCCACGTGCCAGATGAAATATGACGGGTCGCTTCACGTGTCAATGAACCTGGACGCGCACCAGGCGCTGGACGGTTCCGGGGTTTTGGGTTCCACTGGGCTGGCGAAACAGGCCGGAGTGGGCTTCTCTCACCCTCTGCAGCTCACCCACGGACACCACTTCATGGACTACCACCAGACCGCCTCAGCCCCGAGCCGTGGGCCGCTCAGTACGGAGGGACTGTGCGCCGTGTGCGGTGACAATGCAGCGTGTCAACACTACGGAGTGCGCACATGCGAGGGATGCAAAGGATTCTTTAAGGTGGTTTTTCCATTCAACTACTGTGAGGCTCTTCTGTAGGGGATAGGAGTTTGACACTCCACAGCAAAGTATTATTCCATAAAAATGCATTTGACAAAACTGTCCTAATCAAGATTAATTATAACATTTAAAAACATAAAATAAACTTTTACTTTCCTGGATCTCAGGTTAAACTTACATAAGTCCAACTTGAAAAAGCAACATAAAGTACCAGCTGAGAAAAAAATATTATAGTAATAATCAAAGTGATCAAAATCCAAAATCTAAGCATAGTCATTATTTTTCCTCCATTATTTTCAATTCAACTTTATTTATAGAGCACCTTTCAATGTGCTTCACAACAAGTACAGTATATAACATAAAAAACATAAAGAAAAATGACAGAGCTTTACAGAATTAATTGGCTATGAAAACAAACAGTCAAATAAACAGTAGAAAGGAATGGGGAGCATTCATGGTCAGAGTTTTATTAATGAAACTCTAATTAGGAATCTAATATAAACAACCTGGGATCCATGACCAGTCTTCCTAAATTGATCATTGTGCTTCAGATACACGTTTCGATCTCTTGACACAAAGCGTTTTAGGGCCAAATGTCCTGTATGAAAATGTCTACTTACGTGCTGTGAATAAAATTTTCCCCCTTTCACGTCTCTGAAGGAGAGTCCCCAGGGGGGCGTTTCTCCAAATTATGAATGACCACGACCCTGTATTTACCCAGACTGCCCCTGTCCGCCTGCTGAATGCCTTATCCTGCCTCCGATGGCCCATAGGAGCAAGAGTGCTGCTGTTCATTTTCAGAGTCATTTGCAGCTTTTAGCTTTAAAAGAATCAAGGCTTCAGACTCTTAACAATACAGTTCTTTAAGAAGGGGAGTCCTTTGTTAAATACTGTGTTCTAAAAAGACTTATTGTTCTTTCTGGTTCCTCTTGTTTCCATATTGTGGAACAATTCTTTTGGTGCTTGAGAAAACCCCTCCAAAAAAAAAAAAATCTCCCTTTGGCGCCAGATGAGATCATAAAGCCTCTTTTTCTTCTCGTATAATGATCCCTTTGAGAATAGTTCAATACATTTTGTGCAAAATTTCAACACAAAAAGGTTCTGTAGGGCCATTCAGGATTTTATTACGCTGCAATTTCACCTCCATCCACATTCAGAGAGGTTTTACAGTATTTAATTTTCTAAATGTAACAAAAATTGATTGTGTTTTTTGAAAGAAGCGCATTAGATAAGAAGATACGATGGCCCAAAGTGCAGTAATATGGTTTTCTATCAATACACATCATGGTAATAAAAGCTCATCTTTTGTTCTTTGCAGCGGACAGTACAAAAAAATGCAAAGTACGTGTGTTTGGCGACCAAAAGCTGCCCCGTGGACAAACGAAGAAGAAACCGCTGCCAGTACTGTCGCTTCCAGAAGTGCCTTGCCGTTGGGATGGTCAAAGAAGGTGAGTAGATCCACCTCAGCACCACAACTGAAGTTTGACAGAATGTGATTCAAGTCCAATAAACAGCCAAGGGATCATCACCCAATTGTGAAAATGTGGTCGTGTCTTGCAGTGGTGAGGACAGATGGCCTTAAAGGTCGACGAGGCCGTCTGCCATCTAAACCCAAAGTTGTTCTGGATTCCACATCTTCGCCCGTCACCACCCTGCTGAGCGCCCTCATCAGGGCTCACATCGAATCCAACCCTCCGCCGTCCCGACTCGACTACTCCAAAGTAAACCAATCTAATTGCTACAATTTTTTTTCCATTTGCTTTATGTTTCTATGAACTAAATGCAGCTTGATATTTAAGAATCTACAAGGAAAGTTGTTTTTATCGTCTTCACAGATATTGAAGGTATGATCACTTTTAGGTTTGGACATGTAGCCTGTTTACATACGCACTTGTTCTCCAATTTCTGAAGTTGTCAGATAATTCAACAGCATAATGTGATCTGCTTTATCAGACAACAGCAGTAATCTGATTATGACACATCAGATTAACACAATACTGCCATGTCTTCACACATGCGTACCTGTTAATCTGATTTATTTAATTCTTTTACATCTGCATGTGTAAGAAAAGGTAAAAGAAAATAATTAAAAAAAAATTACAAGTGACAATAACAGGAAGTTTGATTCTACCATCACTGCATACACACAAACTCCGAAAGAAATCTGATAATGGTCTGATGTGAACGTGATTTTGGAAGAGCATGTAAAAGTATCAGATCTGACTATTATAAGTACCAGATTATTCCCATTTTCCCAGGATTTTTATGGTTATGTAAACGACCTCAGTTATGTAACCTCCTTTGGAAAAGATAACGGTTTGGCTTCAATACCAACATATGAAGCAAACTCACATTTCATCATATTTTTGCACATCCTATAGCACAGACAGACAGACAGACAGACAGACAGACAGACAGACAGACAGACAGATAGATAGAAATTAAAGAAGAAAATGTCATTGCACAACTACAAATGTAAAAAAAAAAAATTATATCAAATCTCAAGTATAAAAAGTGCTGTGTTCCTACTGTTAAAAATGTCTTTTAAAATTCTAAAATCTGTTCAAAACTCTATCAACGCTTCTTACACCATTGGATGTGACAGTTAGGGGTACATCCTTAACCCTAATGATGTCATGACATGAGGCATCCCCAGGTCATGACCTTCCATTTGCAATCAGACAAATAGTTCCAGAGATAAAAACAAAATTGTTTGATGATTTTAAAACTTTTGAGTGTCCGTTTGTGGACAATCTACCAATAGAAAATCATGTAAAATCAAATCAGTTATTCCTCTACATGATATCATCATTGGTATTAAAAACATGACATTTCTGAACCGAATACCTTTCACATAATCGTGTTAACACAAAGGATACCCAGTGGTGGTGGAGCCGGCGGGAAGCAGTCAGATCAAAAATATAATATTCCTGACACAATATGGGGATATAAATAGTTCTAGCAGGATTTTTTTTTGGTCTTTCTTAGTGTATTTAGTTTCAGTAAAATCATAAAAACTGTCAGATATTTTCATCTTATCGTTGCTTCATCCATAATTTTTCCTGAACGCTCCATCGATGTTAAGTCAAATGGTACTGCAAGTTGATCTTAAAGACATGTGATAGATTAACATGTCCTCTTACTGTAGTTCAAGGAGAGTCCTGGAAGTCCGCTTGGGGACGATGCCCAACATGTTCGTCAGTTTTATGACCTCCTGACCAGATCCATGGAGGTGATTCGGGGTTGGGCGCAGAAGATCCCAGGCTTCACCTCACTGCCCAAACACGACCAAGACCTTCTCTTCTACTCAGCTTTTCTGGAGCTTTTTGTTCTCCGACTGGCCTACAGGTACAGTATCAGACTGTCATTTCCTCAATTTACAGATCACAGTGGATCGATAAATACAGAGGGAGAATTGGGTTACATTTGCACCTGGTTTCCTTGCTCTTGTTGTTTCTAGTTATTCACATTTTTGGTTAAAAGTAGATTGTAAATATACATACTTTCTTAATGTAAATGTACTTTCTTCACATTAAACCAAACAAAAATATATCTGAAAACAAAATTAGTCTAATTTCTAAGGGCTTATTTTTTACTAAACCCATTTTATTTATTCTTTGGTGTATTTGGAGCCGAAAAGTTCGTAAAGTTTGAATTTGAACCATGTAAAGCTATCTTTATATTCATGTTGTTACATCTATAACTAGTTAGGGTACATTATGACATAAGTGAAATACTGAACTAAAATGAGTTTGACACCATTGATTTTTGCAAATTTATCCCATGGCCTGGATTAGACCCTCTGATTTTGGCCTGCAAACCACATGTTTGACACCAGGAAATGATAATAGGCTGTTGTTATTTCTTGTTATTGGATAAAAAAAAAGTCCAAACTCTTCATATGTACATGAACAGAACCATGGTTTGGTTTGATATATGAGAGGACATGTGATAGATTGATGGTAGTTTCTTAAACTCAGGTGCCTCCAGTACCTGAGACAACAACAGCTGTCTTGTGTTCTCATGGTAATGTTACGCAACACTTGGAGCAATGTATACATGCTACTGTGACTAGAACATCAAATACAATAAATAAATATCAAAACAAATAATACAAACAACAAGCACACAAATGAGCAAATATCTAAATCAGTCAAACAGCCTAAGACAAGAATAATTTCACAAAACAACATGACAATGAGACAAACATTTAACACTTAGCAGATCTATCTGTGCGAATATTATCTGATAAAATGCAATAAACCTACCTATACTGTTGTCTGATCACAACTTTAAATGATATAAGCATCATGTTTAAATGACTGAACCTTCTGTTCTTAGGTAATCCATTAATTTGTGTTACATTGAAATGATTCCCACTGGAAACAAATAACCCAGGATTTAACTTGGCTCCTTTAGGACAAATAGGAGGATGTTTGTGCAGAGAAAACTCCCCCAACTTGATTGTGGATGTGAAAATAACTCACTTACATGTTGGCTGTGTGGCCTAATGGATAAAGGCGTCTGACTTCAGCTCAAGAGGGTGAAGGTTGAAGTCCCTTTTCTGTCAGAAATGTTTAGTTCTACTGGAATCACATAACCTGTGCTTTAATAAGGACAGTCCAGAGTAGTGATTAAATTCAAATAGTGTTCACTTCTGCAACAGTTAATAACAAACTCTTATAGATATCTTTCTTAAAAAGCTGGATTTATTCAATAACCCCCCCAAGAGGACCCAGAAAATAACCTGTCTATGTGCTCTAACTATTATATACATAAATAGAGTCTGTTGGACTGGTTTCTCTGTTTTTAAGTGACAGATTGCATTGTTAACAGCTGTTTTTATTTACTCTCATAATGTTACAGATCCAACCCAGGTGAAGGGAAACTGATCTTCTGTGATGGCTCAGTGTGGCACCGGCTCCAGTGCCTCCGGGGCTTCGGCGAATGGATCGACAGCATTGTGGAATTCTCTGGAAACCTGCAGAGAATGAACCTGGATGTGTCCACCTTCTCCTGCATCTGCACCCTGGCCCTGGTCACCGGTGAGATGACAAGTAAATACCTGTATGAACAATCACATCACATGATCCCTGCTTTAATATTTGTGGACAGAAACACATCTCTAGATGCCAAATTATGGACAAGGTGTATGTTGACCATAATCCAAAAGGACATGTCATGTTACATTTAGTTACACTAATACAGCATCAGTAGCCAATAGTAAAATAGAAAAAGGAAAAATAGAAATACACATGAATTTACATATAATAAAGTACTTTTTTGGATGCATTCAATTCAATTTAATTGTATTTATAGAGCCCCAAATCACAACAACATCGTCACACAGGGCTTTACAGGACAGAACAATCAACTGCAGAAATAGATGCAGCCCCAAGCATCCCCTGTCCTTAGACCCTCCTTCTCAGCAAGAAAAAGCTCCAAAACCCAGTGGGAAAAAAGAAGAAATCTTGGGTAGAACCACACTAAAGGAGGGATCCACTCCCATGGACGGACAGGCTATAGATGAACGTCCATTTATAGGTTAAAGGAAGGGGGGGGGGGGTAGGTCCATCCATCAGATGAGTGAGGGTAGGAGATGAGGTCTAGGACATATATTTAGACAAAACCTATGTGATAAAATTTAATAATAAAAACAGTAATATTCAAATTTTTTCGCAGTTGCATGTGTCCTGTTGTGTCTTTTCCAGACATTTTGCAGGAATATTCATTGCAGTACCATCAGTAGCCACTAGGGGAGTTGACAATTGTTTTGTTTTTTTAAAGGAGTGATATTTAACTGTTTAAATTGAATTATTGCATTTTAAAACATTTCCCCGTGGTCTACTTAATTTGTAAATGCTCTGCTTGGGTCGGAATTATTCCTTAATTCAACTCCACATGTCCATCTTCAACCTTATGAACCTTTAAATGCAAACTTCACTTCATGCTCCGCCCACTCCAGGTTGTTGTTGCCATTCAACCAACAACTGAACATTTTAAGTAATCGGATCAAAGTAGGGGCATATTTTTAGTATGGACTACAACTGCTGCTGCTTACAAACAATTATGTCGTACTCAAGATTTGTGTAAATGTTCTGACAGAACTTACAAAATTAAGGAGGAATTAAAAAAGGTTGTAGAAATCCACAACATTTTTGCCAAAACAAACATAAACATAGCTTTGCAACACCTGGAGGGTTCAAATTCAAACTGTATAAACTATTAGGGTGTACCAAAGACTAATAAAAGAAGGTTTAGCAAAATAAGAGCTATTTAACGTTGGTATTATATCTGATCTTTTTAATATAGCCATTTGTAGATCTCTTTCTAGATGTATTACAGTCGCATAATCACTGTACCTTTTTAAATACATACATAACAGGACATTATGTTGCAGTATCAAGACATTATTTTACATTAGCAGCAAATAAAAAGCCTTTTTTTTTAAATCAAATACAGTGTGTAAATGTGTAAAAATCTAATCTACTTACTTAGATAGTCCGGTGTTTTCACAGTTGACTTGACCTGATGTGTGTTTGACTGTGACTACAGAACGTCACGGACTGAAGGAACCCAAAAAGGTGGAGGATCTGCAGAACAATGTGGTGAAGTGTTTGAAGGACGGTGGGATGAACACAGATGGAGGAGAAGGAGGTGGAGGAGGCTCTTGCTGGTCCAATCACTTGTCCAGACTTTTAGAAAAGCTGCCTGAACTGCGCACCTTGTGCATCCAAGGCCTGCAGAGGATTTTCTACCTGAAGCTGGAGGATCTGGTGCCGCCGCCCGCAATAATAGATAAGTTATTCCTCGACACGTTGCCGTTTTAGAGTACACATGTGGACGCTTTTTTTTTTTTTTTTTTTTCTCCTTCTTTGGCTTTAATCTTAACAGACATTATGCACAATTTCAGCACATTTCGCGGTCAATTCATGCCGATATTTTGGTTAATATTAAGACCATTTGATCCAAATTAATAAATGCTTTTCCCTCTTTTGTTGGAACCTTAAAACTCAAGTGGAATCAGAAGGATTTTGATCAAACTGGATTTTTTTTTTTAAACTATCAGAGCTTGAACTGGCCTGCAGACTGAAATACTGGACTGTAAGTAAATAACAACTCAACCATGTACAGATAATCCTTACCTACTTGCGGTTTTGATAAGATTTTAATGTCCTGTTCGGTTCTTTCTAACATCTATTAGTCAGACATAGTGATTATTATCTTAAACTGTAGACTCCATCATGGTCTGTTGTGTTCTCAGAGTAGCTATTACACTGTTGTTGCCCATGTTTTAATAAATAAATTACCGTCTTTAATGCTGGACTGGATTCATTGAAGGTTTTATGCAGCACAATAGTACGCAATATTTCTGTCTGGCTTATTTAATTTTGTTTAATCAATCCTTCAATAGAAAATAATAGTATGAAGCTACTTTGGCAGATTATATAATTATGAACTGATGACTTAATGCATCATGTTATATGTACATGATATTTTATCTAGAATTGTACAAGCACAAAACAAATATAGTCCTGAGCAGATAATTAAGTTTGTGACCTGTTTGCAGTATTAATATCTGCAATTTTACAGTTTCTCTTCACTCTGTTCAGTATGGAGGAAATAGATAAAGACTGAAATAATCAAATAACTCAGGTTTCACATTCACAGCCGATCTCCCCTACAGTTAAAATCCAGATTTTATTCAATGATCCAATAACATTTTTTTGTTTTTTTCTGAGAACTACTTATCGAAAGAGAAAAAAATTGTGGCAGGGATATATATGCTTTCATTCTTTTAAACCTGTAGTGTCAAATACTTCCTTTCATGAATCAGTTTATTTATTTTATTTTTTTATTTAACCAGGAAAAAAGATACTATTGAGATTAAGAACCTCTTTTCCAAGAGCATACATAGTGTGGTTTATGGTGAAATGTTTTCATTTCTGTCAAATTCAACAGGTGTCACACTGTTAAAACCTATTAAACACAAATGTAGATCACCATTTTAGTTATTTTTTAAGATCACTGGCCTCCTTCAAGTCATATGAATGTTCTCTCAAAATGTAAAACAACTGGATATTTATGAAAAAATTAAATCACCAAATTATATTATAAGCTCACTTTCAAGTCAGACAATATTCCTCATAATGGTTTGACAATTAGTGATTGATCGATATGGATTTTTGGGGCTGATATAGACCTAAGATGATATTTGAAGCCAATATTATAATTTTTCTCTGACAAATGATAACAAATGTCAGAAAATCTTTTTTAAAGGAAACATTTATTGGGCTAAAAATATTAAACTACTGGTTAAACAAAAGGACAAAAGGTAACATTAACATTTCACATAATAAAACTTATATACAGATAAAAACAAAACAAAGTGTTGAGTCAATTTTTCAGGTCAATTCTTTGTAAATTAAACCGTGTTTTCAGTCCTGGTGTCAAACTGAAATATTCCTTCCATCACTTCACTCAGCTCTTCTCCTCTATAGGCAGAACAGGAGGCGTAGAACTATACAACACAGAAGAACAACCTGTTTTTAACCAATATTTACAACTTACAAGGTAGCGCATCATCACATGACTCAGTGACACTGCAAACTATACGAGCCACGTGACTGTACAAACTGTCCCCATGTCACAAGGTGCACGAGCAGAGTTAAAACACTCATTATTCAAACTTACTTGGTATAACTAGGTTCCTGTGCAATGACTATGATGTGAAAATACAGAATTAACTGACTCTGCCCACAGTTTATTCATTACACCAATAATATATTTAGTTTCATGGGAAAAATTCCAGCTCTCACTGATACTTATTACAAACTAAAAATTAACCTAATGAATATTACTAGACCAAAAATATCTATTTTTTCCAGTGTGAACAGCAGTATCTGTAAAAACACGGAGGTGCCGTGAACTTCATCTGTCAGTAAACCATGGCAGGGAAAAAAAAAGCATACCAGGCTGTAAAAATTGGGCAGGTAATATATCGATTGATCATTACTAATAATCACCAATAATTCAAATATCATTGCTATTATTTAAATATTCTATAAAATAAAAAAACATCTTCAATTGTTGTAATGAAACATAGAATATTATCCATGTAATAATAATCTTCATTTTAAATGACAGTGACAGATTTTTATACATGTCCGGACATAAATAATTCATAATTATACAGCTCTTTTGTGTTTCTATCATTTACTTGCTCATGTTACAGTGTTTCACTGTGAGCCATGTATTTATAGCAAACAGGTCACATTATATATTTAGATCATGTATCATCATACAAAGAGATAATAGACATTATGTCTATTAAATGTCATTGTATCAACATAAACAAGAAACACAAAGAAATCAAAATATTCTTTAATTATGCTGTAATATCTACTCCAATGTTAAGACTTTTTTTGTTTCTTTAAATCACAAGTATATATATATTTTTTAATTTAACAGGTATTCAGTTAATTTCTTTCACCATTGTTCCTACCATTCTTTTCAGTTTTTATCTCACGTATCTCAGTCCCACCCTGCATCCTGTTACTATATTTTATACAGAATATTTGTTAACAGAAAGACTTTTAAAACACACCTGCTAACATTATTAGAAAATCTATTTTCACTCTATAAATGTCAGATATAAATGCTCATTCCTGTTAGGCTGTTAAACATATTTATAATAGGGTTGATCTTTCCCGGTTAATCATTTTTCACATTATATTTCTGAATTATTAAGTCCAAATATTATGTACCATTAAGTTTAACCAACATATGTATTTATTTAAATGTAGGAATCCAAAATGTTTCATAATAGGATAACAGGGCACTATGTAAGCACTTAAATGTAAGCCTCCTTACCCTTAAACAACTTGTATTTTATCAAATAATAACTAGATGCAGGTTATTTTAACATGTGATCTAATAATGTAATAATTTTTAATGCACATATGAAGCTTGATTACGATGTAAGAAAAATCTAGATGTACTAAATTGGACAAATGAAAAATAATGTAGTGCATTGGTAAAGACTAGATATCACAGATAGTAAATTGCAGCTTATATTTTTGTTATATTGCTATTTGTACTTTTTTTTTTTTTTTTAAATGAAAAGGTTAATTCTGAATAGCAAATGAGTGAACATGTAACCTAAATAATATGTGTGCATGTGTGTGTAAAGGCCAAATGTCAAGACTTAAGGTTGTCCTGAATATAAATTTGCACAAAATCATACATAATTGTGCAAAAAGCGAAGACAGAAGCAAAGCATTTGTGTGTGTATGTGTGTGTGTGTGTGTGTGTGTTATAGCTGATGGCTGCCTGACATTTCTTGAGCCCTTTGGTTACATCTGGCATTAAAGAAGTCTGCGTCCACCGCTGTTCTCCAAGATAAAGGGCCTGAATTCGTCACCTGCAGCAGGAAAGGTCAACGCGGGGCTAATAAATGAACGCTCAGCTGCCGCCGACCGCCGTAAACAAAACCTACGACGACCCTCCCCCGCTCCACTCTACGTCGCTGTCATAATGTGACTAAAAAGTGCCACAAACAAAACCCTTCAAACATCATCTTACACAAGTGAGTCAAGTATAAATCATAAATCAGGACAAATTAAATCACCTGAAATCATCCCAGATGATTTGTACGATGCAACCATGTGACAGTGGGAATTGATTTCAGAGTTTGAAAAAGGTCTCATAAAAATAGGACGATGTTCCCAAGGAGATTTTAATAGGCTCATGGGTCGATAGTAGCTCCGACATGGCCAGCAGAGATAGAAATTAATCAATAATAGTATTGGACAAAGATCCAATTTATTCTGATGACGACGGTGATTGACAGAGAGAAAGTTCACAACAAAACTACAAAGGCTGGCTCCTGTAGTTTGGTCTAGACTTAAGTGTTGAGCGACAACAACCGCTAAAGAGAGTTCAAAGAAGGAACCTGAAGAAAAAAAAAAGTTACATTTCCCTCTGAAATTCTGTGCAGTGTAAATAGAAAACAGCAGGAAAAAAAAAGTTTAGTATAAGACACTTATATTGATAGTTAAATCACTAATTTTTCTTCAAATTTGTAAAACTCCAGTAATAGTTTAATTATCACTAATCCATTTGTCTTTCCATAAACCAAACTAATAAGTCGGTCACGTCTTTTTGGAAATTTGGTCACATTGTGCATTGTGGGAATGGGAATGTAATGAACATCGAGGCAACAAAGAATGAACCTGTGTTTGCTACTGTGTCAGAAGGAATGAAAGAAACCACTGCAAGTCAACCGTCATCTTATAATATGGTGAGACAGTGAGACATCAGTTTAATGTAGGGGTGTCAAACATGCGGCCCGGGGGCCAAATGCGGCCCGCCGACAGTTCCAATGCGGCCCGAGGGATGGGGAGCATAATAAATGACTCCATGTTTTCTTCTCAGTTTTTATATCCCTATACATGATGACAACTTCCAATTTGTCTCATTGTTTGACTGCAAAAGAATATTAAATTACAAAAATATTTACATTTACAAAGTGTCCCGTAACAATAAAATGTAAATAACCTGAAATATCTAAAGAAAATTAGACACATTTTGAACCATTTTTTGCTTCCGTTACTCAAAGTTTAGTGTTTTTGTCGAACTGATCCATAATAAAACACATGGACTAATGATAAGTTGAGGCCAAATATTTATTTTACTTATGAAATTTAACTTTTTGTAATATTTGGATAATTTAGTGGGGTGTTTTTTTGCACCAAAACACTGACAAAAATGTGGAGTTGTCATTATTTATAGGTTATTATGTTTTCTTTTTCCCGGTCCGGCAGATCAAATCAGACTGAATGTGGCCCCTGAAGAAAATTAGTTGAAACCCCTGTGTAATGGCATTTTCAGAATATGTCATTGTGTAGGTTTATCATACATGTACTGTAAAGACTGAGTGAGCAGTGAGGCCACGCCCACACCGTTGTTTCTTCAATTTCCATTACATTATCAAGAAAAGTGTGAGGTGTAAATTTTGGTGAATGTAGGTCAAAGGTCACAGTAATGATAAGAGATAGAGCAAATCAGGTAAAACGTTTGTAAGAGGGCAGGGTTTGGTTTGTTGTCTCTCGCACCACTTGGCACTGGCACCAAATCATAATAAAAGTTATCTTGTGACACTTCACATATAGAACTGGTTGAAACCAAACTCAAACAAGTGGTGCCCTTAACAACAAACCCCGCCCCCCTTGCACACATTTTACCTCATTTGTCCTATCTCTTACCAATGTGAAAACACATTTCTAGTGACTGTGACCTTTGACCTAATTTCACCCAAACTTAATGGGATCTATTCTGGACCACCTTGCAACTTTGCTGAAAATTTAATAGAAATTGTTTCAGTTGTTTTTGCATAAAGCTGTTAAATGTATGTGTATACTGTTAAATAATGTAATAAGATATACATTAGATATTATATATAATTATGGGTGTATATTATTAGATAATCTATATTATTATTACCTTGATATTGTGATGTTGTTATATTCATATTTTATTTTCTAAAATTAGGTTTTTATGAATGTGAAAAATGAACTGATCCAATTGATCCAAAGGACTTTTTTTTTTTTTTTTTTTTAGGAGAAGGGGTGGGATTAAATACGTTTTGCTTCTTTCCACTCCTTTTCGAATATGCAAACAAAGCCATGTTTTGTTATGTGTTATTTTTGTTTTTCATGTATCTGTTTAGTTCTGTGCAATCGTTTAAACTGTTGCACATTCGAAATAAATGAACTACTACTACTACAGACAGACAAACAACAACAAACCGACTGAAAAACAATACTCCTTTCCTCTTTGGGAGGCAGAGTAGTAAGCAAAGATTATTAGTATTATTGAAATATTAGGAGGCATAAAAATCCAATAACTTCAAGAAAACAGATTATTGTAAGAATCGGATCTAACACATCTACATAAAGTTAAAAAATGTGTTATGGAAAAACTGGTTTAGACATTTCCATCATTAGTCAGTACATATATGTAGTGATGGTACTCAAACTTCCTATTAATGTCTTCTACTGCAATTAGTAAAATCTAAAAATCTAACAAAGAACAGGGGACGTTCATTTTCTCTTCCTGAATGTCTGTTGCTGTCAAACATCATCTTTCCTCACAGGCTTCATCTTGTTTTTTGGGAGGTTCCTGGAGCCTGTCAAGCTTCAGGCTGGTTTTGAGGCCAAACAGGAGCATCATCTTATCTGGAGAGCAGAACTTGTGGGATTTTCTAAGGGCCTGACCGCTGACTTTGATCTCTGCATCCATCCAGCTTCAATACAGATTAACCCTTATCGCTACCATCCCAGAGACAGCCAACACTGAGACCACTGCCCGCGAATTTACTGCCACCGGCCCCCCCAGTCACTTTCGACATGTAATCTGTTACAGATTATGACAGATTACAGATCAGATGCTTCAATAGTTGTTGTAATTATAAAGGACTTAGTGGGTAGTCAGACATGATTGGGCCAGATTTAGGAAAATTATCATCTGGTTGGCTCCTTATCATGGCCCAGTCATTATGAATCATTGTTGTTAATTGTTTTCTGTCATCAGTGCACATTTCCATTTTAACAGGACTCATAGTTGAACATCAAATCAATCAAATCTGATTGGACACTAGCTTTTACAGCTGTCAAAATAGACTACACAGATTCAATAAACTTGATCAAGTATGACTGACCAGTATATGGGACAACCAGAATACATGCAATGGTGTGCCAAACACATTTGGTTTGAGGGGCCACATTTAGCCCAATTTGATCTCAAGTGAGCTGGACCAGAAAAATAATGACAATATTAACCTATCAGTAATGACACATTCAACTTTTTCTTTTTGCTTCAGTACAGATCCCAGGGTTTGAACCATAGGAGGTTTGTGGAGCACACTGGTGAAACATGAGCACCCCTTCAAAAACTATTGATAAAATTTTAATTATGACCATAAAGTTTGCTGTATATTGTTAAAATTTCAAATATAGTGTATTGATAGTGTATTGTTGCCTCCACCATTCTTCATCTATTTAATATATGACTCATATGATCGCTCCAAATTCACCGTTGCCTAATATTATCACGATGGTGTGGACTACTATCTACTGTGCCCACTGAAGTGTGATGGCGCTGCCACTTAAATATGTTTTAGGCCGACATTAGGCTTCAGACAAAATACTGTAAAAGAAGAAGAAAGGGAACAAAGGTGCACAAAGACACATTTGTTTCAAAACATCTTTTTTTCTTTTGTCTTAACTAGGAAATAACTATGGTGTTGCATTGTGTATGATAAGTATCATGCGCACATGTGTTCATAAAGACCCCCCCACACACAAACACACACACACACACCCACACTGACATACCCCCACATTCAATTACAAAAATATTTACATTTTACATAAAAGATGTGAACAAGTGATGTCAGGTACAACAAATCCCATCCTTCCAAAATGTTTTACATGATTTCCCCTGTCTCTTGTCATTGTGAAAACATACTTTTGGTGACCTTGACCTTTGACCTACATTCAACAAAATGTAATGGGATCTATTCTGGATCACTTCGCACCTTTCCTAGTTGTTTTTTAGTAGTTTAAGACAAAAAAACTGAATCCAACGCAATACCTTAAACACGTTACAGAAATCGATTCCATTATTATTATTATTATTATTAGACGTTTTGACTTTTACTGCAGAAAAGAATGTGGATTGCCAAGTGTGCAACATAAGCATAAAAAAAGAGACACATGATACACTAGCAGCACAAATACACTAAACAAACATCACAACTGATGCATATACTGATGTACAGTATTCTGGCAATTCAATCCAATTGTTTATTTTTAGTTATTTGTTACTCCGCCAAGCAACAGCAGAGTTATGTTTTTGTCAGAACACTGGTTCTGGTATGGATCAGGTACGCACATACATTACAAGTTGCATGTTTGATTGAAGACATTTACATATTTTACCCCCCCTCCCCTTTTTTTTTTAAATTTTTCCTATGTCAAAACACTGAAAACTACAACATGTGTTGCCATCCTGTAGGTGATTCATTCATAGGGGAATAAAAAGCACTTCAAAGACTGAGAGTAAACAGAATGTTCTACTGTGGAGCGCTAAATTCACACAGTTTTGTCATCGTTCTTTGTTTACTGGATTTCAGTATAATTTGATGCTGTGGAAAATAAAAGGTCAAAGAAAAAAAATTGGCTCTCCATCTATTTTCTGCTGACAAAATGTCCCTCTGCCTTTGTGTTGACTTGAATAGAATGAATAACTGGACCTGAAAACGTTCACTTGAAAATGTCTTACCATAGATTTTTTTTTTATCTACAGTATATCCTCATCTCAACTCTTTGCATTAAGTCATTCCTTACTGCAGGGTAACAGTCATACTCCTCCAACATAACTTTATTTTACTTTCACAACCTCAAATGAACACCAGACCTCAGACTGTTTCTCCTTCAGCGTCAGTAGATCCTTCTAGTTTGGCAGGTAAGTTCAATGTTGACCCCAGTGATGATTCTAGAATCTAGATTCAGTTTAAAATCCCACTGCTTATGAGTAAACTCTTTTCAATCTCGTCTTTGAAATTCACTTTTTTATTTTTATTTTCATGTGCTTTACCCCATTTTAATTTTAATAAATGACATGCTTTTATTCTGCGAATGCATTTTAAAATCACATTTTTATCTCTGATGATTTCAATGTAATTTCTGTGATTGTCTTATGCCTTTTTTTTTTTTTTTAACGCACTGTGATTTACCTTGTGAATGAATAGCTCTATACAAATAAACTTGCCTTGCTGAGATTTTACTTTTAAAGAACACACAACACAAATGCTAATATTTGCTAAAATCCAACTCTTTGTCCAAGGCTTTCATTTGTTTTAGAAAGTAGAGGATTAATGGATTCTCACTGGATTTTGTATTAAAACGATTTCCAAGTTTGTCAAGATGAAGAGTCTACTTGACAACATAAAACAACAATTAGGAAAGATTAGAATTTGGTGTTTTAGCCTTCGGGGAGTTGCATGTGAAATTAGCATTATGCGCTAATGGGACAAACAGTGAATCACTTGAATCAATTGATTGGATTATTTATAGTCCCATATGACTCTAATATCCCACTTGAGTTTCCGAAACCCAGTCCTGAATGACAGAATTTATTTAGTGCTGCCTTGAAGAGGGAAAAAAAATCTTATTAGATAAAAGATGAAAAATTAACAACCGGCTCCTGTGAACACTTTCTACTGGGTATGCACATTATTATTTCTTACTAACATGTAAATAAAAGTTTCAAAAAGTAGAAAATGTGAATGATCCTTTCTAGAATTTTGTAAATTTCACTGGTACCTCACAGCTCAGCATGTGTTGAATGCATTTAACAGATGTTTTGTCTACTTTTGTTATTCCTAAACTTCAGGGTCACATCCCTAAAGGGGTCAGAGAATGTAGATAATGTGTAAAAATAAATAATACTACAAGTATATGAATGCTGTTTTGGCATCAGGAATTTTACCAGCTTTTTAGATCCAATACTAGAAGAGAAACCCCCAGGATGATGACTTCAGATAAATGCAAAAAATATGTATACTCTTGCTCTGAGCCATCACATTATTAATAAATTCTGAATAAAATATTGGGACCTAAAATAGGACCAAATTGGGACAGCGAAAGCTACTTAGGTGTCTTCAAAATATCACTTGAAATAGTCTTAAATACTTGTAAAATAAATAATAAAATAACAAAATAAATAAAGATACTGTGTTAAATGTGTTGGTTTTCTAATCTAGACATGCATGTTTTTCATTAATCTCAGCCTCATTCCAGGTTTTGTATGTAACCCATCGTGTCCAGTCGTGTTACACACAGAAAACAATAAGCAAAGAAATGCCAAAAAAGTTAAAGTTAAGGGAAAGCATTAGTTTAAGACGATGGGAGAGAAAATTAAATCCCCAGGCTTTCGAGGAGACGGTGACAAAACACAACACTTGAAAAAGATCTCATCATCCATCTATCTCAAACTATCTCCCGTTTCCAAAAGATACTTAGGGGGGTGTTTGAAGAGGAATGAGCGGTTCAGGGGATGGAGCTCTGGGCTCCAGACGACTCAGAGCTCTGTTTGAGGATTAGGACTGGAGACCTGGTGCGATGAGCTCTGACGAACCACTGAGGGGGGGTGGGCTGAGCCACACATTCCTCTAAAGAGTGACGGACAGGCAGAGTTCAGAGGCAATGCTAACATTTATGATGTGGAAACTGCATTTGAGGGACAGGACGGACATTTACTATGACTGTCGAGTCCAAGGGTGTCAAACTCTTTTTAGTTTAGGGGCCACATTCAGCCCAAAATGATCTGAAAATGACCAGAGCAGTAAAATAATAACAGTGAAAAGTGTAAAATTACATTATGATCATGTTTACATCGATAATGTTTCCCTCAAAATATGAACAATATCAACTTGACATGTCTTGAGAAAAACAAGTGCAATTATAATCAACTTTTTTTTTGCCTCAATTACAGCTTTCATTACAATTACAAATACACAACATACTCAATAACAGGCAGATAATTGCTATAATGCTCTTATTTGTTCAGGTTATTCATATTTTTTTGTCAATGGATAGTTTGTTTTTGCATAACAACTGTAAAATTACATGCAAATCTTTACATTAACAAAGATAAAAGCTTCAGTTTTCATTATTTATAGGTTATTATGATCATATTTTACTAGTTTGACCCAATTGAGATTGAATTATTCTGTATGTAGAACCTGAATTAAAATATGATCCTACAGGCCAGATTGGACCCTTTGGTGGGCTGGATTTGGACCCTGGACCTTATGTTTGACACCTCTGGTCTCGTCTAAGCATCTGGATAAATGATACAAAAACATAGTGTCAGCTTAAATTTATTCACAGTTAATGAAAAAAAATGTGTGTTTTTAATTCTCTTTCAGTTCTTATGTGCAATATCTTTGAGTGCAATGTGTCAATAATATTTATTTATAAATCACTATAGTAATGACTTTTAATTGTTGTATACTGCTTTAATACTTTTATACTGTTGATATCTTTTGACTTTCATTCTAATTATTATTTCCTTTAATCTTTTATAGTTGCACTCTGACAGACCTCTGCATAATATTTCCTGTGCACTGGAATGTGTACAACAAACTGTCTGATTTGATCTAATCCAGTTGTTAATGGTTAACAAATTGTGTAAGGGTTCACTTTTGCATTTTCTAGGATGCATGCGTGGGAACCCTGCTGATGTTGAATGATATTAAAAGGCACAAATATGTATGTATATATATATATATATATATATATATATATATATATGTAGTGAACTGTGAAGGATGGGTTGTTTACAGTGGTAACGGCTCCATCTAGTGGATACTATATGAATAAGTATTTCATCAAACAGGAAACCCCCCCCCCTCCTCAAAAAAACAGTGATACTTTTTTTCCAAAAGGGTTTTGCAAAAGGGGGTGCATGTACCCCCAGGGCTATTTGAAATGTTTTTTTAAATCCATTAAATAAGTCATCATGTGCTAAATACAAAATAAATAATGAGAATTAATACTAAAATATAAAACACCATAAATACATTCATATAATAGTTTTATTATCGATCAATTGTCAATTAGCTTTGGTAAGATTTGAAAAACCTTTCTATTTTATACTATTCAAGATATGTTTGTGAGTAGACAAGAATTATTTGTTGATTATTATTATTATTATTCATAGTAATCACCACTTTATTTATATTTCTGATCAATGAAGGAGGGCACTTTTCACTTTATATTTCCCCTTTACAAATGTGTTATTTTTTTGCAGAGGTAGGTTTTGTTTGACTTTTCATGATGGTATAATGTTGACATTAAAGTAGTAACACAGCAGGATGGATGTACAACACTACACTCACATTGTTACGTCAATAAAGTATGGAATTATTGTGACAAAATGTAGATTAAGCATGAAGTTAAAGGATTTTGTTGTGCACATATATATATAAAAAATATTATGAAGCACTTATTAGCCTTATACACAACTAATTATGCACTTGCTAACCTTTATTTACAATGGAAAGGTATCAGTAATTTAACATGAAATCTTTTTGAGTTTTAATATTCTGTAGGTACAAATGTAAAGCAAAAATGATCATGGATCATTTACTGTGCATAACTTTACAAACTAACAAATAGTATAGTCTCAACTTTTTGGGATTTCATGGTGAACATATGTGTATTTACAACAGTTTGTTTTCCCCTTTGCACCACTGCTGTATGCAAAATAAGTGTGTGTATGGTGATGTGAATGTGACAGTGATTGTTTGTCTATACATGTTCAGGCCTACTATGAACTAGTGACTCATACAGGGTGTACCCCGCCTTCACCCATTGTAGCTGGATTAGGCCCCCACAGACCCCCATGGCCCGAAGTGAGGATAAAGTACGTTCAGAAAACAGATGAGATATATATTAGTACATAACTGTCTCTGTTCTTATTCATATTTACAATCTGTCACAACTTTTTTTTTTTTTTTTTTACAATTTATCCACTTTACCATTTTATCAGATAGTAAATCTGATCATTCTTTTTCGCAAATCATCTTCAGTTTCTTTCAGATTTGGCGTTTTCTTGCATGAACCACATGTTGGACCCCTCCTCCAAGTGGATCAATGATTGATGATGACAGTCAGGAAACTGAGATACACACTCCTTCACCTTCACTTGTTTCTGCTGTAGCCAATGACAGGTCAACTTATGTTATGGTCCGTTGTCATGTTCAACTATCCAGGACTGTCTTATGCACATTCAGTCAGGGTATGTAAACTTATGAAAAACCAGCACATTTATCACTTTTTTTCCCGATTCAGCTTTTTAAAGTTTCTAAAACTTAGCATTTTTAAACTCTAAAAAAAAGGCCAGTATAATCTTCACATTATATTAATATTTGATGTATGTTTGATTTAATATTGCACCTAAACAGCCACTATAAATGTCCTCATTGCAAATATTTATACATTAAGAACATTTCACAACATGTCTAGTATTATAATTATTATTGTTGTTGTATTGATTATTGTTGCATTCTGCACATGTTCGAAATAAATCATTCAAAAAAAAAAAAATCATGGGCTTTTATACTTTGAAAGAACAATTTTTTAATACTTTCAAAGAAGTTGAATCAGTACTTCTACTTTAACTCTATACACATATCTGTACTTCTACTTTAACCGCCTCTGGTGTTCGTTGTTTCTTTTACTATGAAAAGTCCCAACAGGAACCACGTTTAATCCTCAAGGGGAACAGACAGGGGGAAAAAACAGAGTGTAAAAACAGCTGTAGGTGGCTCCTCCTCCTCTTCTCCTCAGGGGGTGGAGCCCCTGTTGTATCTATAAATATGTGTGAGCAGCATACTGCCATGATTCCTCTCACAGAGATCTCATTATAGGTGCACTGTGAGAACCTGCACAGCTGAACTTTTTCCGAAAAAAAAAAGGGGACAATCACAGCAGCACAATGGTGAGTAATGAAGTGTTTTTACTATTATCATCAGTTAACATAGATTTACTTGTAAATTAATGTAAACCATGACAAACGCAAACAGGAAATTGTACTTGAAGAGTGATTAAAAACCAGAAACTAGTGTCATCCTGTTGTAACAATGCTGTAGCTACTGGTTTCCCTCCATATTTCTTAGAGTTTGAGCTCAGTTTGTCCTCCGTTGGCCCCAGGCTGTTTCTGAAATAACAAACAGCAGATAAAAACCCTCCTAGTGAAAAAAAAAAAACATTTCAGGCCTGAAAAGTAGCAAAGAAAAATGTCGATCAGTGGAAACATGCTAGCAGGCATGAGGCTGCAGCTCCAGTAAAGGTTAACACTTTCCATATGGGGACTGCAGAACTGTGAGGAGGCCCAGCTTGTTTGCCCGGCCGCTCGGGAATGCTGATGTGGCTTCCAGGACTTTGTGTGTGTGTGTCTGTGTCTATGTGTATATGTGTGTGTGTGTGTTTTATGTTTTGGAATTCCTACAGCTCCCCACCACGTCCATAAGCTCTGACATGAGGTTCCTGCTTTGCAAGTTAAAACAGTGCAACTATAGTTAAAGCACAAGACAACCCGCCTCAGACGTAAAAACCCACTATAAGCTCTAGAGTCTTATGTGAATTCTTCAGCTTTAACCTTTGCCTTTTGACTTTGACCTGACGTAACGTGAAGCAAATAGGGGGTGTTTTGTAATATTTGCAGGTTATTCGCCACGACACTGTATTGAGGAGTGTGCTGAAGCTTCCTCAAATGGTTTCACCACGTGACCATTCGGCGCCCATTTGTTGGTGCAGGGGAGGAGGTGTGAAAAGGCTCTCTCACTTTTATCACAGAAGAATTTCGGCTCAATTCAGAGTCACTTCACTGTCAACAAGACTGAACAGGACAATGTACTACTTTGTTTGTCTTTTTGGTACTGAGATCCTATTATCATACGTGACTGAGGTTTATTCCAGGAAAACCACCACCTATGTTTCGCCACATAAAACTGACTTTATCTCACTTAGTGTGGAAGTGTCAGTTCTCCAGTCAGTGTGTCTGGTAAAAGTGAACGGATGTGGGCCTGTTGCGACATCAGTGACCAAACAGGACGCAACCCCCCCCCACACACTTACGTCACATGCACAAGACAGTCTGAATAGTTTTCAGGCCTGTTTGTGAGCCTGGCCTGTATAAGAAACAGCCTCAGGATATGAAAAACTAAATGTCAAAATCTGGAAAGATCCATTAGAGATTGGTCACAAATGTTATATTAAACAACTTTAGAGCAGATATAAAGACTTTTAGTGTCCAAAACTAAATTTCCTTTTCATGAAACTTAAAAAAAAAAGTTAAATTAAAGTTTAAAATTTCTATTTCAGTTATTATAGATTGTTTGGTGAGTGCAGTCCATGTTTGACTGTTAGCTTGGCTCCTTGGGAGATTTTTGGAGCTTCTGTTTATAGAATTAAAGACATTTGTCCCTTGAGAAAAGAAAAAGAAAACTAATTTGTCCTACAGTTTGACTTTATTGCAATTCCCTAGTTTTTTGCCCAACCTCATTGTACTACTTAATGTTTGTATCAGTCATTTTTGTATTTACCTGTTAGCCTGTGTTCTAACTAGGGATGCTAACACAATTTAAAGTTTGTAGCTAAAGTTTCCATTACTGTTATTAACAGGACTTTTTGTACTTAAGTAATTAGTGCTGAGATCGCAGGGGGGTCAAAACTAATTGACATGGAGACCTTTGTTCTGTAAAGATAAAGATAAGTACAGATGAACTGGTGGAGGCACTTTTTCCAAGCTTCACGTCCAGTTTAGATTAGATTAGATTCTGATAAATAATTGGTAATTACAGCTGCCAATCACTTATTTAACCACATCTACTTGGACTGAAAACACTCCTGATTTAACACAATCTGTGTTTCCTTTCAGACCACTTCAATTAGAATATATTTAAAAGGAATCGTTGCAAAGTACCACGAAAAAACTAACAACAAACAAGTACAATAAGAATAAGTACTGTAGCTTTAAGAAGCAGACATTATTTGGTGGTGTTTGACATATATGTTAGTGTATGTTTAGTTGCTTGTCCTCAGCGGATCCTCAGCAGAGCATTTTTAGGGTCGAAAAATCATGGAGGCTTTGTCCTTTTTATGTATAAAATATGTACTGGTGTTAGAAGTTTGATGTCATGCCAAGAAAATCCATCATCAATGCAAAATTGAACTTCAATCCAAAAATGGAGATTGATGTTAAGCCCACACTGGTTTTTCAGTCAAGTCCAGTATCTGCCTGGCATTACATCGACATGGTTCAGACTTGTTTTTGATGAGATCACAGATGAATAATTTCTCAGTTGCTTGTCAGGCTTTTGCAGATAGAGTTGACATTAGTGATATAAACTGCAGGGTCTGACTCCAAACAGGTCAGTGGGGTAGTGTAAGGCCGGGTCGCCTGACACCTCGCCCAAAATAGTTGTCAGCTGAGGCGGCTGCCATACTTAGCAACTCCCATTTCACTGTAAGCCCCTCCCACACCTCTATCACAAACTTTCATGGAAGAAGGGAGGGGGTATGGTTGGTTTAATTTGCTACCCATCACATGAAATACATAAATATAAGGAATGAAGCTCCAGTCATGTTGGTTCTAAAACTTTTTAAGAATGTGACGGTGATTTCTTGGGTTAGGGGATACTTTTACCGCAGGTTTATTGTAACATAAAGCATGACTTTTTGCTTATATGAGTATTGGGAATTCTGCTGAAGTGATTTGTATGATATCAATAAAAAATAAGACCTTATTTTTTGGATTTCATAAGGATCAACAAAACTCTCACGATGATTAGATTGTTTTAGTTTCATGGGGAACCCCTGTGTGGTGTTGTTCTCGGACTTTACACTGGAAAAACACGATAAACTACCCTGTCAAGATGCTTTTTCACTCAGCTATAGGTCTGACATCACTAAAATTCCACAACAGTAAATATTTCTAAATCACATGTCCAAACTATTATCCTCAGCTATGGAGAGGTCAGTCCTTCCCTCAGATCACAGTTGTTAAGTTGACTTATTGACTATAGATTATAAACCTAAGGGTTGGCCTCAAGTCGTGTTCTGGCAGGTATGAAGAGTAAAAATACCTGTGAAGTGACATCACAGATATGGAAAGAGCTGCCGAAAGAGCACAATGGCATTTTGACAGTGATAGTTGACGCATTACATGTAGCATTGTTGTGTTAGTGGTGAGGTGACAGCTGGTACATTGTTGCTGAAATAAACAGAACATTTAGCAGTGACTCAGAGACACTCTTCTGTAATCAAAGGCATTAACGTAAGCGATGTTCACATAAAAAAAAAAAAAACAGGAAATGGGATTTGCCTTTCAGTGTTTCTGTGAAGGGCTGTGAAAATCAAAGTAGTAAAGATCCATCCTCCATTCTCAAACTCTGTCAGGACAAATCTCACTTCCAGATGATGAGACTGAACTTGTTTCTCTCAGCCCTCATGCACTCGTTGCCTCCCCCACCCACCTCACCCACATCTTTTAGTAGAAATACTTGAGCAGGGTGTGGAAGCACTTTGACCTCTGCACAGATGCTGACACCCTACAATAATAATTACCTCTACAAGCATATTTAGACCGACCACCACTGATGCAGTTTCGGATTAAATTAATTGGATTAAAAAAGATTAAATTTTTGTACAGATCGTACAGATTACCTTATAAATGCATGAAAAATCACAGCGTGTTGACCCCACCCAGTGCTTCTGCAGTTAAAATGTTACTTCCAGCAGCTTCCAGCAAGTTAGTCCCCATTTTCAACTTAATTTCCCATCATGCAGTGTGGTACTGTGCTTCCAGCCAACTGAGCTACATGAATATGAGGCCATTATATTTAAAAATGACTAATATCCCCCAAAATATTAGTTCTATCAACTTGCTGAGATATTTAACCTGGACATGGGACGATTCCTCACTTGTAGGTACCAAACTGCATTTCTCAGACCTGTGCACACATGTAGATGTTCTGAGATCTTCCAGTATTATGACACGGATAGTATTGGAGTAAGTAAATGGCCATCTTCAATTATGTATAAATGTCTAAAGGCTTGATTCTCATCCACAGCGCGAGTGTATTTCTATCCATGTTGGCCAGGCTGGTGTCCAGATGGGCAACACCTGCTGGGAGCTGTACTGCCTGGAGCACGGCATCCAGCCTGATGGACACATGCCCAGTGACAAGCCCGCCGGAGGCTACGACGACTCCTTCACTACTTTCTTCAGTGAGACCGGCACTGGGAAGTATGTCCCGAGAGCCATCTTTGTGGACCTGGAACCTACTGTTATCGGTACGTTCAAAGAGGCTCGATCAAGAATTACAGTTTTAGTAGAATATATTTAAAAGTTCAGAGATTTCAACAAGTTTGGATAGTTAGTCTGAAGTAGGTTTTTGGTATATAACACCGAAGGCCAGGTTCCTAAAACTTTGGACTCAAGCAATTAAAAGGATAAGACAGGATTAGATTTTATAAGGACTATGAAGTAATAAAGCTATAATAATTCAATCATACAGTCATGATCCATTTTGACTGGAACTTTTACTGTATTTTGCAATGACAAACTCCAGAAATAAAATGTACTCTGAAGGGGACTCTTGGAAAACAAAGGTTTTTCAACCTTGGAGTCAGGACCCCCCCGTGGGTCAACTGGAATTCAAATGGGATGGACTCAAATTTCTAGTAATTGATAACTTACTAACAAAAAATACATGGTGAGTTGACAGTTGACACGGTACAACTGTGAAGCTGAAACTGAAGAACTGTGGTACTGTTTATCTGTCAAATGTTCATTGTGGTCAGTTTTAGATGCTGCAGGTCTTTCACAAGTCATAGTTTGAGTTGTTGTTTGTTCAGTATTAACTGACTGTATATTTCCTGACCAAGGAAAATTAAATTCTCACATTGTGCAGTAATCTATATATCCATTATATATATATATATATATATATATATATATATATATATATATATATATATATATATATATATATATATATATATATATATATACACCAGATGTCGTCTATAATTAATGTTAACTTGCAACAGTATATCAAACTAACATGTTCAAAAACAATTTAATTTTAGCAGAAAAATAATTCTGTTTTGACTGTCTGGGTCACCCGAAATTTGTGGTGTTAAATGGGGGTCAGGAGCCAAAAAAAAGGTTTGGAACTACTGCTTTAAAGTAAAACACAAACAACTATTACAAATCTCTCAGAACTTTTTTCTTAAAATCTCTTTTGTAGATGAGGTTCGTACAGGCACATACCGCCAGCTTTTCCATCCTGAGCAGCTGATCTCAGGAAAAGAGGATGCGGCCAACAACTACGCCCGTGGTCACTACACCGTCGGAAAAGAGCACATCGACTCTGTACTCGACAGGATCCGTAAACTGGTGAGAAGGCCCAGCTGCCTAGGGTTGGAAAATGTTCACAAAGTCATTATTGATGAAAGGCTGGACTTTACAGCAATTAGATAACACCTAGAAGGTATCATTTGTGATGCTTTGTGAAGTGCAGTGCTACAGGGAGTTTTGTTTCACTATACACAGAAGGAGAATGAAATCTTCAACAGATACTCCTTGAAGTAAACATCAAAAAACTTTCACTGAAGTGTGTGTATTATAGAAGTGAAGTGTACTTTGTAGGATGCACACAAAGACTAAAATGCCACGGGAATTCTAAGGCCCTTTTTTTTTATTAATGACAATGTCCATATTGTAATAATAAGGTGTGTTTGATGACAGAACTCTTCATCTAAAATAGTAAGTCAGCCATTCTCTCATATTGAGATCAGAAAATTTACAAATTCAGTTTTATGCTTTTTACCTGATTAAAATCTTGAGCTTTTTTTTCTAAACAAATAAATATAAATATTGTCAGTTTTGATGTAACATGGTTTGACATACCTAACGTTAAATCAAGGTAAATAGTCTTTATTCACACAGTTTAACTTTTGATTTTAATGATGCACATTTTGGGGGGTGAAGGGGGGGGGGGGGGGGGGGGGGATTGCACACATGGAATATGTTATTATAGTGTGGGATTGATAGAAAGAACATTACCCGCACAGGTTGAATGCAATTTGACTTGTATTTGTAACATTCTCTAAAAATGAGTTTTCAACCTGTTTTCAGTGGGAGAAAAGTCTGATAAAGTCTATATCATATATTAACTATATACAGTCATTCTCAAATGCTTCAATAAATTCTGGACAAAGGTGTGTAAATGGTATCTTTGTGAAGTAGATACATGTCTGTTTACCCTCCATTGCAGCCCTTACTGTAGTAAAGTGTACAAAACTCTAGAGCAGCATCCCCCTTATATAGGGATATTCCTCAAGAAATGGGGATTATATGTTTCTTATTTGTGTTAATTTATGTCGCCTGTTTACAAAATGTACACAAATGAAAACATTGAGTTTAACAGATAGATTTGCAAAGTCTACCAACATCATTTGTGATGGTCGTCCACGTTATCGATCATTGATTTGGGCTATAGTGTTATACTCACTAATTAGGTGACCAGTTGGCTAAAAATGCTCAGTTGTTTGATGCTGAAGAATCACAACAAAAACAAAAGCCACAACAAACCAAAAAGCCATAACACAACACAGAAAGCCAAAACGGAAGTGACCGTATTTTCCGACGTACCACCGGAAGCAGAATTACTATAGGCGCATGAAGCACTACAAAGTCAATGACAAACATGACATTTATGGGTGTAAAAATAATGTTAAAAATACACCTAAATACTTTTACTTACTTTTCCGACATTTTCACTTCTACGTTCCTTTTAAATTTTTACAACAAATTACAACTTAACAGCGACTATGGTCGCATCTTACTGCGCGAGACTTCACGTGACAAAGGACGCGAGAGGTCGTAGTGGCCCATTTTGGGACATCTTTTCAGTGGTTTTTAATCGCGCAGCTTTTCGAAAAGATCATTTCAATATTGGCCCCACTAAAGTGTTAATAATAATAATCATCAACATCATTAAGAAAACAAACCGAAGTTCGAAAAAGGTCACTTTCATTAATAAAGGGCAGAAGCAAGTGCTCTAGCTCCCCCTAGTGGTTAGTGCACCTTTATACAGAAAGCATGTTTATTATAACCGAGTAAATAAACCTAATTGGCGTTTACACATTTTTGTACTGAACACATGAATATGGTTTCTGACATAATTTTGTTCGAAAACTAAAGGGTTTACACAGAATAACTGTCCAAACGAAAGGCGTTTTAGAGGTTTTATTGACTAATATTAGGAGACCTGAGCTGACGCCAGACCAATCAGCGTACACAGTACATTTTGCAGTGTTAAATCAACACTTAGAGAGTTTATTTTAACTTCTTCTAGAGTGTATTTGGTCCCATTGTCTCCAAATTAACACTGCAAAATCTACAGTGTATATAATATTAAACTACTTTAACAATATGTCTGGAATTAATGAATGTTACTACTATCAGTGGAGTGATAGATGTGGGTGGGGGCTTACCTGTCAACCTGTTAGCAGGTGGGGTGATTTTTAGGAATTTACGAAGACCAAACCAGTCCTGCGGACAAGAAATGTTACCGGACTTTATACGAATATACATTAATTAAGAGGCAATTTTTAGTTAATTACCAACGGTCAGCAGCAGTAGAGTCAATCTCATAAACTTATCACTCTTCATAAAGCCACCCACTGTTTAGGACCCCGATAAAACTAGAGTAGTAGATAGAGTGCCTGTTCAAAAGTCTCACAAAACAAGACCAACAATAAATAAAATAACACAAGAAATAGACAGACAAAAGAACATTTTATTATTATTTATAATTAAAATTTTCTGTCCAATGCATGTGAACTTAATCGCAGTTTCGTGATTACTGTGTACTTAATGCTTATTGTGTGTATTATTGTATACACACACACACACACACACACACACACACACACACACACACACACACACACACACACACACACATATATATATATATGAGAAAGAGAGAGAGAGTTAAATTGCCTTGAATGCAACACTTTTTCAGATACATTTATTAATACATACATATATGTATTTATTTATTTGTCATGGCAGTAGATGGCAAAAATGCATTGCATGATATACCTCAGGAGGGTATATAACACTTTCTTCCATTCTTACTTTCTTCTTGTATCCTTTAAAAAGTACAATTTATTATGACAGCATTTTTCAAAACTCATGAATCCTCCTTTTGTCTTTTAGTCTGACCAGTGCACCGGTCTTCAGGGTTTCCTGGTCTTCCATTCCTTCGGAGGGGGAACAGGCTCTGGCTTCACTTCTCTGCTGATGGAACGACTGTCAGTCGACTTTGGGAAGAAGTCCAAACTGGAGTTTGCCATCTACCCAGCTCCTCAGGTGTCCACAGCAGTGGTGGAGCCCTACAACTCCATCCTGACCACCCACACCACCCTGGAGCACTCTGACTGTGCCTTCATGGTGGACAATGAGGCCATCTATGACATCTGCCGCAGGAACCTGGACATCGAGCGCCCATCTTACACCAACCTGAACCGCCTGATCAGCCAGATCGTCTCCTCCATCACTGCCTCTTTGCGTTTTGATGGTGCCTTGAATGTGGACCTGACAGAGTTCCAGACCAACCTGGTGCCTTATCCTCGTATCCACTTCCCTCTAGCTACCTATGCTCCTGTGATCTCAGCAGAGAAGGCCTACCACGAGCAGCTCACTGTGGCTGAAATTACCAACTCCTGCTTTGAGCCAGCCAACCAGATGGTCAAATGCGACCCTCGTCATGGCAAATACATGGCCTGCTGCCTCCTGTACCGTGGTGACGTGGTGCCTAAAGACGTCAACGTGGCCATCAGCAACATCAAAACCAAACGCTCCATCCAGTTCGTGGACTGGTGTCCCACTGGCTTCAAGGTGGGCATCAACTACCAGCCCCCCACTGTGGTTCCAGGAGGAGACCTGGCCAAGGTCCAGAGGGCCGTGTGCATGTTGAGCAACACCACAGCCATCGCAGAGGCCTGGGCTCGACTGGACCACAAGTTTGACCTGATGTACGCCAAGAGGGCCTTCGTCCACTGGTACGTAGGAGAGGGGATGGAAGAAGGTGAGTTCTCTGAGGCCAGAGAGGACATGGCTGCCCTGGAGAAGGACTACGAAGAGGTTGGCGTCGACTCCTTTGAGGGGGATGAAGAGGGTGAAGAAGAGTATTAACAGCAGAATATGATTGTCCTGTGTTCACTAACAGAAATGGTCTGGATTGTCCTTGAGGTTAAACGAATCAGGTCATGTGTTTACGACTGCTGTGTAAACCACTAATAAAAACTAAGCAGCTTTTTGTCCACAGTGGTGTTTTATTTTTCTTTGTCCAGATAAAATCCTTTGAGATGTCAGCAGCATGTGATAAGAACGGTTACCAGGAGTGACAGTATAGATTAAAACATACCACTGTAGAGGTGCAGTAGTGTTAGTGCAGCAGCTAAAACACAGTCACTCTCCAATAGTCTGACACTGTCTGTTTCTCAGGGTAGAAGAGAAATCTCCAAGTGGTGTAATCTTTTATTGAACGAAGACTTTCCAATATCTTTTCTTCTAAAAAAAAAAAAAAAACACACTTCCTGCACGTAGTACTTTTCCTTCTGACCACAGCTTTGTACTGAGAGCGTAATCACTATTTCCTTCCCTGTTTGTAATGGTTTGGCTGCCAGGAAGGAGGGAAAAGACAAGAGAAGTGCATTAGAAAGAGGTTGGAGGGCTGGAAATAAATAAATAAATAAAAAGGAAACATGGACAGACAATACATTTGAGTCACGGAACAAAGAAAACACACCAGTATCTGGTCTGTACCACTTTTGTACAGATGCAAGTACTTCTGGTAAAAATACCTTCGATATGTACTTTTATGAGCAAATATTTCCACCCCAGAAATAACATATGTTTGCAGCTAATACTCCGTAGCAGCTAACAGAAATGTTCACAGATGAAGTTATGAGACTATTACTGGTTTAAAATAATTTGTTGGGGAAAAAAATGAACTGATGTAAACATATAGAGTTCAGGTAACTGTAGTCATAGTGATAAGCCTGGTGGTCATGTGACTATTAATTTTCACCGATAATATCCTGAACTGTGTATTCCTGTAGAAAAGACAGTTACTATGCATAATATCAGTTGTTAATATCAATTATAGTTTCTGTTTATGTGTTGGTCTTTAAAGACATAGAAATAAAAAATACATACGGGACTAAAATGTCAAATTAGATTATGAAAAAAAATCAAAGCATGTAAAAGGAACCATAAAAAAACTGCATTTTTCAATAAATTATACATGGTAGCTCTAAGTGTTGTGAGTACAAGTATTTACAGGGATGATGTACAGCTCTGACTGGAAGATTTTGTTTGAACATTAATATTTAAGAACCATAGTGTTCTCATTGCAGAGGGTTTCTGATATGAGAAGAGAATACTCTGAAAATGCTTTTTTTTTAACCCATAAAGACCCTGTGTGGCTTCTTTGGAAGTTCCCAAATTAATTTTCTTTTCTAGTTAAAGTTTTTAAAGTGACTTATCATCATTTATTATACCATCTTCTGTATTTTACATTTCTTCCAGTGAAAATAATCTTCTTTTCCTCTGTTTAATTCACCGATCAAACAGATGTACATAAATGCTCAGAGTAAATTCAAAGCTTATTGTGTCAAAAAGAACAATCAGTGACTTTTTCAGTCGAATCAATCATTAACTGAACATCAACCCAGTGTTTCTATCCACTGTCATTGATCCAACTTCTATGGGTTTTACTGTGTGAAAGTTGTAGAAGATGACAGTGTTTCCATGGTAACTCCAGAGCCTCGGAATGTCCAAATGGGTCATATCTGATGACCATGAAAAGACAACAAATTGTATGTGACACCAACTATTTACATGGATTAATAGGATTAGTGGATGAACACTTTAGATCAGTAGATGATTTTAGTTGATGGTACATGTTTGGGTTTTTATTAATTAAAGTCATGAAGTTTAGGAAACTAACTTGACATCTCATGGATAGATGAAGTGTGGCTGTGCCGCCACTAGATGGCAGTATGTCTGTGCTGTTCTTACAACTACAGTCTGTATCCCAAAACCAGTACTTTAACTTTGACTTAAGGCCAAACCCTGCACTTGCACTGATTCCAGGTGTTGCTTGACCTTTTAAGGGCGACCTTAAAGCAGGTCAATAAAGAGGTACTTTTTCCAGTTGGAAGTGAAAGACTGTGAGAAGCCTGTTCTGAGCTTTGACCTCAGCACTCCCCAATACGCTGCTCAGAGCTGGAACAAGCCTGGTCTTATCAGTGGCAGACAATACTAATGCTCCTGTGGTTGAATGGGGTCAAGTCCCTGGAGCTGCAGACCAAATCTGGTAGAAAGTCTGAAAACAGAAGTTAACGGTGTGCTGGTACGACGGCGCTGCCTCAAACTGACTCCATGATAATACATACGTCTACTGCTCATGTTCAAGTCTGTGGGTAAATTATTGTTACTTTTATAGCAACGTGGAAATTCTCTTACAGATAATGATCATAATATTATTATGTGCAATAAGTTTGTATAACAGGGGTGTCAAACATGAACTTTCAGATTGGTACCAAATGATGCAGAATGAAGATTTCTACAATTTTCATAGCTGGTGTTATTACCCACGACTGATAGTTTTTCAGATCTCTGGAGGTCAAAGGTGACATGTGACAAAATTAACTTCTGTAACACTATTTGTGTGTGTCAAGCATAGACATATCACACTATAACTTTAACCAATACTGGATATATTGTCATAATATTACACGCACTGATGCATATATACAGTACATATAACGAAATTATCAATATTGCAAAAGGTCAAAGGTCAAGGTCGCATTTAACAGAAAGGT